>OY804259.1:86952124-87552124 GCA_963680825.1 Meiosimyza decipiens | reverse complement strand
CCTAATTTTTTTAAAAGGTAAGAAATTTTTCTAAAAATTACTAAAGAAGGAAAATTACCTCACATCAAATTACGAAATCTATACATTGCGATTATTTTAATTTTATAAATTGTTTAAGTGTACCGAAAATGTACTGAAAATTCGGCAAATGTACTAAAATTCGGCAAGTATGCTAAGGTTCGGCAAATGTACCGAATGTACTGACGACGGTTTTTCAGAATGCAAATGTACGGGAAAAAGTACAAATATACCGAAAAATCCATCACTGTACACAATATCAAATATCTTTATAAGTCGACGTTTAGTTTCAGTTGGGTTAAAATCAGTGGACGTCCGTAGGTAGCGTTAAGTGAATTTTGAATTATATACATAGCTCAGATTTTCGCCTTGCTCATAAAATCTAATTTGGCAAATTCCAATAAATAAAGGTGGAATATCTTTTGCACAAGGAGAACTCCTTGCAATTGGCAAAACTTTTGATTTTGAGGGATTGGTTTGGAGCAGCTTGGAGGCTGCCCATTTATTGAGTGCATTCAATTCATAGTTAAGTCTGTATGTTAGGAATTAGTCGGCCAGTGCTCCGCTGACAGCGTGATATAATGGATGCTGCAGAGCAAAGACAACTGGAATGTAGTTGCATGATTTCCTGAGGACGTCTTCAGAAAAAAAAAAAGTGGGATCTGGACGCATATATATGATTTGAAAACAAAACATGGGCCCTATCCCGAAGCACTGCTAACGCAGTCGCAGGGAGGATGGAGGCCCCAAGGAGAATGTGGGTTTTAGTGAACTGACAGACTCTGGAGCTTATGACGACGGTAACTTTAGGTTAGTGCATTGCAGGGTTAATGCAATGCATTTCTAACAACTTTCACCGCGAGAAAAAAATAGTCTGTATGATAAGTCCTCTGATAATTCGGAAAAGTTATAGTTGCATATCGTCAGCGCAACCATGTTTCGTTAGAATTGAAAGTAACAGAAAAAGGGAAAATAGAAGAGGACCCATAATGGATCCTTGCGAAACACTAATGTTAATAAGTATTCGTGCACTCGTCTAACATATATTTGCAAAGAAGTGGAGATAAAACAACAATAAAAAAGACGAAGTCATTTAGGCTGCATGTGTTTAATATGCAGTAAAAAGTAGTGTATTAAAGGTTTTAGGATAAATTGGAAACGATTACTTTATGAAATCCAAATTCCAACACCACCATACGCCAAATGAAAGTCTAATATTACACAAATTACATAGATTCAGCCTGCAATACTGCCAATAATATTTTTTTATAGCGTTCTCGAATGCAACTCTATATATCATTAGAAAGTCCTAACTACAATTCAGTGATGAGATATTGAAATTTATATTGACTTTAATTTGAATTTCGCATATGAAGAAATATGATTTTCTTGTTAATATTGGTAGTGGATTATAACTTAAACTATCACTCAAATGATGAATTTTTATCACACCATGAGTGAGTTAATGCACTTAAGTGTTGAATTTAGTACACTATTACTCACTCTATTTATTTATAATTATGTTGATGGCTTTTAATCGCTGCTCAATATTTTTTATTTTGTTATTTTAATTGGTACTTATTGCTTTTGTAAGAATTTCATTTTCAGAAATTTCTCAAGTGATTTTTTATTTTCAATTTTGCAAAGTACAGTGCATTTGCGAGTGTGTGAGTATGTAAGGGGCGCCTATAAATATTCGTAATGACTAACTATTAAATGCCATAAACACATCGTAAATTTTTTCCTTTGTTGTGTTTAAAAAAAAGGCTTCATTGTATGGAGCGTGTTTTGCTGCTGTTTTAGTACCGGATGTGAAAAATGTTAAGTTGTTTTTGTGATGGTAACCTATGAACTAACTATTTAAGCCATATTTTTACACATTTTTTTTGTTGTACTGAAAACATTCGGATATTGTTGAATATTTAAGGCTTGATTTAATGTTCAAAACTTTAAGTTTTAGGAACATTTTTTTTTATGATTCTTAAGCTTTGTTTTTATGAAAATTGGTGTGAAACTTTGTTTTCGTCAATAAATAAACATTTAGAAATAATTGTGTTTTTAAACAATAATTTTGTTGTTGGTTTTCCCTTCTGGAGTAAATTTTGAATCTTCGATGATTCTGATGATCACTGTTTTGATGACACCTACAGCTGCTGTTGCATGTTTTTAATGTTTCGCATATGTTGTTGATGATGGATTTTGATGATGCTTTGCCTACAGTTTGTGTTTTATCTATAAATTTTGAATGCCATATTCGATTTTGTAAATATATCATTTCTTAGAGAAACTATTACGTTTTTTTTTGGCAATTAATTAATCCTATTTTTCACAGCGACTTCAAATATCAATAGACGTTTGTTCGATGTTGCTGTAATGTGGGTAAATTTTGTTTTTTTGAAATGCAAAAGATTTGGGACATTGCAAAGGGCTGGAATCATATGGCTTATGTCCAATTGAAATATATTTAGTTAGGATTTTATTATGTAAATCAGTACGTTATGTATAAAGTAACAATGCTGAGCCACATGTGAATGTTTTGTATTCTTATTAACAGATTTTTTCATCTCATACGTTTTGACACATTTTACTCGGTATTTCATTAATTTCATCATAATTTTATCAAGTTGCTCAAAGGTTTCTGTATTGCTTGTGTAAGCCTTGCTCTACAGATATCTCCAAATCCAGCTGCCGTGGCGGCCCGTAGAATCAACAATGATTTACAATTTCAACACTCCACGACTACCAAATATGAATTGTCATAAATAATATTTATTTTTAATAATAAGGGAGTATAGCTTACCGGCGAACACCCTGTATTTTATTGGCTTGTTGTTCATGATGGTCCAGATCTCAGTTTTTGCAAGCCATGACCATAGCACCTGCTCAATCTATAGATCGTTGGGTATCATATCTGCATGTAAGCCTAAACAGGCCATATTTAAGAAAGTTGGCTGAGTTAAACTCGGGTCCGAAATCGTTTTGTTCTTATCAAAATCGAAACTTCTCATATTAGGGCTTAAAGTATAAGTATATATATATCGAACACAAAAGTTACAGTGAGACTTAATTTTTATAGGAAGCTGCAATTGTAATGAAAATTTGTAACACATCAATAATTTTCGCTCAAACTTTTGAAGATGTCATCTCTGTTTTTAAAAATAAAATATCAAAAAATAAATACAAAAAAAAAAAAAAATTCAAAAATACTTTTCTACTACAAATTTATTTATTACAAATATTTGTAATAGTTTTTTCCTATTTTTCATAAAAAATGTAATTTTCATGATGTTGGTCAGCGTGATTTTGTTGCCGCTTGTTTAGTTTTTGCTCTATGAATTTGTCGTTGCTTTTTCTTTATAATCGTAGGTATAGTGTTGCATTCTTTTGTTTTTATTTGGGCGCGTTGTATTTTTGCCATGGTCAAGCGCACTTGTTTTGTGCAACTTTTGTATTTCGGTTCATATCCAAGTGTTTGTGTGTGTGTGTTTTCTGTTTGCCCGCCAAATCATGAATTATTCAAATGCAATTTCAATGCTGCCAACACATGCACACACGAGTATGTATGTATGTATGTACGAATATATGCGCTTTTGCAGCGCAACATTGCGTGCAAGTGCTATGAAATAAACGAGAAATGCACATGATTTAAGGGAATTTCTAGTTGTTGCGTTTTTGTAGTTGCTGTTGTTATTCTTGTTAATATGAGTTAAGATAGAAATCCAAAAAAAAAAAAACATTCACGACAAATTCGAATTTTGTTGTTATGAAAAAATACAATATTTCACCAACAGTAAATTCACATTTCATTCAATACCAAATAAATAAATAAATTAAATGACAAATATACATAAATGGTAGCAGCTGTTTTGCAATAAAACATAAATGTAGCATATGTATGTGCATTTTGTGTGTTTTTTTACTAGTTATTTAAGTGGCGCACACCCACTGTGCACAAATTCACAAAAGCAGCAACAGCGAAAAGAGTAAACAAATAAAAACAGAAAATATTTTAACGAGCAACTAAAATGCAAATGCAACAACAACAGTATTAAACCATCAAAATTGCGGATATTTTTGCAACTTCCGCTTTTTGAAAGTGGCAAAAATAAAAAAGTAGCAAATTACTACAATTTTGAGAGCACTACTTTTTACAGCACCTTAAGCACATGCAGTCTAAGTGACATCGTCTTTTTTATTGTTGAGTTTTAAAAGCTTTGTTGCTGTTTTTATCTCCACTTCAAGTACTCCACTTCTTTGCAAATTGCATGTTTGTTAAGCGATTACCATACGCTAATAAAGACGAGTGCACGCATATTTATTAACACAAGTGTTACATCTATTTTGCGCTTTCTTCTATTTCCTCTTTTTATCAATAACGTTTTATCCTGTTACTTTCATTTCTTACGCTTAATTTTAAGTTAATTTCTTCAAAAGTGAAGATGAAATGATTTAATGCATACACAGCTCTATCCGCTTTCCACAATAACCCAGCAGGCAAGGGTATGAGCTAGTAGGCCTTCCTTGGCAAGAATAAGGTCTTGCCACCTCCTTTCAAACTTACTTTCTTTTTTATATGAAGCGTCCCCATAAAACAGACCCTCTTTAGCAGGCCTGTTAGAAATACATCGCTGGTGTCAAGAGCCCTTCTAAGACCGCTTGCCGTAGAAGGGGTCACAGAAGTACTTTGAAAAAATTAAATCTTTATACGTGGTGGGACTTCTTAGTTAAATGATTCTTTTTATCTGCGTCACCTCCTCTTTGCATGGATTCTTTTAATGTCTATTTTTTGTGATGTTTTCTTAGTTTATAATTTGACATTGAATACACAACACTCTCTACCACTTTAACATAACATGAAACAGAAGACCAGCCCAGCAACATGCACATCGTTCCTTACTTCTGACCAATTATCTTTACTTTTGATGTCGTATAAATAGATATTACAATGCAATGACAAAAAAGTAATGTCGAATCATAAAACACTGCAATACATGAAATAAAAAAATACCTGAAGTCCTTCTTCTTTGCCTTCTAATATCAGACCTTATAGCAATGCTGCAGTGGGAAGGCCTTATAGCACTGCTGCTGTGGCAAGGCATACACTCAATAAAGTGCAACTATTCTGCTAATTAAAATTTCACTACTTATAAAATTTACTTATTGTTAATACTGACAGATTGTAAAAAAAAACAAAATCATAATACAAAAAAAAAATCAGCATACATGTTCTTATTTGCATGAAAATTTAGTTTTGAGAAGGCCTATTGCAATCACAGCAGTGCTAGAAGGCCTTCTCCGGGGAAGGCCTTGTTCAATTGCCTGCTGGGAATTCGACATAGGTACATACATTACTTACTCATTTCTCATGTATGTGTGTTATATCTGCACCACCACTTTTGAATTCAATAAGTTCTTGTAATTAAGTTAAACTTACCGAGTAAATTAATTGCGAAAAATCAGAAAAATACTATGTATTTTATTTTGAAGAATCGAAAGCACATAAGAGCACTCTATAACTATAGTAGCTTTAATTACGCTCTGAGGATGTCATAAAAATGTTATTATTATTTGTTTAAAATCCTATTAAAAAACTAAATGTTACTAACAACTGCAATATCTTAAAACTGTTGTGAAATATAAATACACAGATGACGTTAATAGTAACTTATAGCAATGTAAAACTTTCTACGAGTATACTTTCTATACATATGCATGTCTTTTAAAAACAAAATTTCATCTAATAAAATATCTCATCGAACAACCTCCTATAGACTTAGACGACGCACGTACACAGCTGGTGGTAAGGAAACTATTAAATATCTCATAAATTTAATTTACTTCACTCAACTTAATTTCAATCTACTTTGTTTCTCTGTGCACAAGTGATATGTATTTTTTAATTTAATGTTTTCATTCTTTACTTTATGTTTGCCATTGTGAGTTTATGACAAACAACAACACTGGTCTGCAAACAAAATGATTTGTCTACTCTTCACGAGACATTGAAAGTGTAGAGTTGCTGTTTGGGAACAAATTTGAAGTTATCTGATATAATGCGAATATGGTTAAACTTTGTGTTGTTAGATGGTATAAATCTTTTTTTTTAAATATATCTTAAGGTCACTAAGTTGACATAATGAAATCTTTGCTTCTAACAATGCTTTCTTTTTACATATTTAAGCAGTTGGGTATGGAAGATACTTTGGGAGAAAATGGTTATTCCTTCAAAAACTGTATTATCTGGAGAAATATTCTGTTACATGAATGGCTTATGTGAAATTGGTGAAAAATCAATTTCGAGACTCCTTCAAAAAGTTGTTAGTGAACTACAAATAAAAGATTTTTTTAAAACTTTTTTGCGTGGAATTATTTCTATATTTACTTTATAGACTTTGCCAATTTTCCCAATCGAATTCTTATATTGTAGTTATGATAAACTTGATAAATTTTTGATAATTTTAGCATCCATTTCACCCCAATGCAAGTATATTGCGCATTAAAAGTGAAAATGAAATTAGAACTTAAAAACATCGAATTTCAATAAGGAAAATTTTTCATAAATGTACGAGCCTTCATATTCGATGACTTTGCTAAGTACGCCAAACAGATTCTCTTCGTATCGTTGACGACTTGGGGCATAACAGTTTTCGGCGTAAATAATTCGAGAAAACCTTCGATTCCGATACTAAAGTAGCGCTTTGTGCCAACTGAGAATATACAGCTCGATATGGTTTTTCGGGAGATTGTGTTGATGTCAGAGCTACCAAGTGACCGGGATTGACCCGGCTTGGCCGAAAATTTTCTCTCAAAGCATGAGGCGTGGTAGGAATTCAAAAATCTCTGAAACAGTCGGGCATTTCACGATATTTTTTGTGAAGTGAACTTTATGTTTTTTAACGAGCAAAACAAAAGTTTTGTCTACATTTGTAGAAACATAAGTTTTCGATAGAAGTCGGGAATTTGCTTCTGTGAGACTTGGGAGCGGAAAATTCATTTCATTAGCTTTATATATTTGAACGAGCAAAAAAATTAAAACTTTACCTACACTTGTATCAAATACAAGTTGTCGAGAGAAGGCTGGGAAACGGCTCCGTAAGACTTGGTAACCCTGGTTTGCAACATTAAGTTAAGTTTCAAAACGACATTCAATATCTGTGTCTGTTCAGTGTTTTTTACTTTGACTTTTGAAATATTTGACACTCCATCATTTGCTGTTATCTTATTACGCTTTTTGAGACATTTATTTGTTGACCGAACTCATCTTCCGAATTGACTTGTTACCTAGATGTTTGAATTTCTGTGTCTTGAAATTCATATATGTAAGTTGTTGGCTGTACTACGTCTGTATGAGATAATAATATTTTAATTCAAATGTGTGACACATCATAAAAAGTTCAAACATTTAGAATTTTATATAAGTATGATTTGAAATGGAAAACTTTTTCGCACTGATGACATAAACAGAAAAACAATTTTCTATTGGTGAGAAATAACTTGAAATATGTTCTAAGACAGAGATTTTTTTTGAACTTCAGAGCAACGATAATTCTTAACTCAGTTTTGTTAAGAATAGTCAAATCATTAACAAAATTAATTTTGATCTTATCTTGAAAATTTTGTACATTTTTGTAGGCTAGTGTAATGGGAAAAGGAAGAGTTAACCATTCTTTGACAGAAAATTGTGATAAAAACGTGTGCAAAAATGAAATTAATTTCAAAGTTTTAATTAAGTTATGTAAAGTAAAATGCTATCAGCTTGACGTATACACAAACACATCCACACACGTCCTTACACAAGAAGTCTGTCGTATGTATGTACATATGTATGTATGTAAGGGTATCGACACAACGCTAGTTGTTGGTTTTAGCGGCTAATGAAGTAATTTTCATGCAGCAACCTTTACTGTTATGTCATCATTGCTTGCCAGAAATTCCAAACATTGACAGACTGTAATAAAAGCAAAGAGAAAAAAAGAACCCTATCGATACACATACTTAGATACTTTCAGTACTTAGTACATTGACTACTAAATTAAATCTATTAAGAGCTGCTGGTGATATTGCAAAAAAAAGTAAAAATAATTAAAAGAAAAAGTTCATAACGAAAAGTTTCTTAAAATTTGTTCGAAGAATCCTTATAGTTCCGAGTAGTATTGAAAAAGTAGTTAATCTCCATACCTATCGACGGCTATTCCGTCGTCCGTCGCAATTGTGATTAAAGCATAAAGAAGAAATTGCTATAGAGTCTTGGCGATTTTATTATTAAAAAGGTTCAAAAATCGGTCCCAAAAGTGTGCTTGAATAAAAAGCAAATTAATCGAGTCAATTTAGCACCGCTAATTTCTGTTTGATATTGAAGCACCCAGCAAACATTTTTAAGCTCATATTCTGATGCCAGGTGATAGTAGAAACTGACCGGGGTCAGCGACTCGCCAAAATGATGCGCGTAGGAAACAGCAAGAAGCGTTTCATGCGATTGCTGTTTAAATGGCAAAATAAAATTTTATAATGCCATTGAGCTCTCTAAATTTATTGTTTTTTTTTTATCCAAGTCGTTTGCAGGCGCTTTTACTTAGTCGTTATTTGTTTTAATGTTTCATAATTTGAGATTGAAAATCATGATTACACAAAACTAAACTTAACATGAAACATAGAACCATTCTCATAGTTCTTTACTTCGGACCAAGACCATACATTTGATGTCGTGTATTAATGCAAATAGCAAAAAAGTATTGTCGAATCATAAAACATTGCAATGTAAGTATGATATTCATAAAATATGTACATTAAAAGGCAAATTTAGCTCTGCTCCTATCCCGCACTTGCTAGAAAATTCTACAAAGCACTTGGGTCGTTTTTATTTGATGATCTGGATGACCTTAGACATGTTAGTATATGTCAGCTATTTAGTTTCATTATGAAATCTGGTTGGTTCGACGAGAGGGTATAGCCAAACACCCTGTGGAACCACAATGGATCACATTTGGTCTAAGTGAGTCGGTTTAACCTAATCTAACCTAGCTCTTCTAGGTGAGGCATAAACTCATGGTTTGGAAGATAAATCACGGTGTCTTATAGAACAGTTGCCAAATAATGGCATGAATGATTCGAAATCAAATATTTTTTATTTTTGTTGTCACTTAGCTTCCAGAAGCTAAGTGCTCACCTATTAATCGCGATGAAGTTTGATTGCGTAATAGTCCTCTGGAAAAGCTTTAAGTTGATCGCCATAAGTTTTAAAAATTTTAAAATCTCCCAAGTGTTTGCTGGGATCGTATCCATGTGGCATCCAATTACAATTACAAATGTTGGTGTACAAATACAAATGCAAACTCACACAGCAGTAGAGCTGTGCAATTAAGAATAAAGCAACCATGGTAACCACCGATTCTACCACACACATATATTCGATGGAAAAATTTATTTATTTCAAATAGCTAAATGGCAAAAAAAGAAAAATCATTTTATACAGACAACAACAACACAAGCAGGAGCAGCAACAAAAACTACAACAATAAAAATAACATCAACGAAAACCAAGTTACATAGCGAAATAAAGTTCAAACAGACGCACAAACGAAATGAAGAAACGACTGTGTGAATGTATCTAACAAGAAATGAATAAAAATAAAAACAGAATGAACAAAAAATGAAAAAAACACAGCAACTTTTGCTAACAAAAAGCTTAAATTCGAGTAAGAAGTATGAAGAGAAAAAAAAAACCATTAGCAGGAAGCTCTAACATGGCTTGTTGTGCTCAAAATGTTAGCTGCTTGAAGCAAAAACATTTCAACATCTTTCATATTAATAAACGACAAAAGAAAAAATCCAGTATACGCCCCCTTCCGCTTAAGTCATGCACATGCTACTTCCACATCGCAAGCATCAGTGTGAACGTTGTTTCATTTAACAGCTTTTCAAAAAAGTACATTCGTTTTTACAGTAAAATTAAATTTTAAAAATTGTTATTACCCGTATTTTCTATATGAAAAAATTTAGCCATATGGCTACATGGAAGTCGTGTAACTTTCTCAACAGCTCACCAGAACTTTGTTATAATTAGCGCGATAATGTTGGGGACACTCTGCATATTCTTAAATAATTGCTGTAGTTTTTAATTTTATTTAATTAGCGCGAAAGTATTGAACAGTGGAAGTGTTTTCTAATTTCTTGTTCATAATTTTTTGAATGAAATAAAATAATAAAAAACCTAACCAGTGTTTTAAATACTTTCTCTTAAAAGTCTACATAAGGCGTTGTGAAAAATTGCACTTTTCCCAAAAGCTATTGAAGTTGTTATATAATCTGCCTGAGTAGTTCTGAGCAAAATGGATGGATGTCATCTAATTCATTGAATCTGTACATCTGCTGTAATCTAACAGGATTTTTTGTCAGTAGTTTCTCTACTATGGAAATCTATTAGTCAGAAGTTCAAAAAAAAATTCCATTTCTCCGAGTAACTCGGATTGCCATTCTTAAAAGAACGAATCCTTGAATCATCTGTATTTCCTTTACGTTGCTTAGAAATTTGAGATATGTGCGCTATACTAAGCTAACATATGACAACATGGATCTAATTGTTACTGTGTACATGCCTACATATATCGAATGAATAAGTTGTTGCTTAATGCTCTTTTCCTAAAGTTCCTAGCCCCCGATAACGAGACAATATTGAAAAAATATATGACTGAGAATGTGAACGAAACAGATCTGGCCGATATCTCGTTCTAGGTGAATTGTTTATAGTACAATACATATAATAAAACAACGATACGCACCATAAGAACTCAGTTATTGCCGAGAACGAGATATCGGCCACACTTTCCACGAGTTGAAAGCTTCATAAAACTTTTCTTTTATGAAAATGGTATGTAACGCTTTGGCGCAAAATAAACTCAACCTATTTTAATAATGTTTATTTTAAAATAATATATTTTGGCTGAGAAAGGTTATTGCATACTTATTTTTTTTTATTATTTTGTTTTTTAAAGTTAAATATCCTTTTTTCACACAAAAATTGTCGTTTAACTTAATTCTGTGTTGTTTTTTTCTTTCTTCTTATTTGTACCATTTGGCTTTGAAGTTCTAAGGTAAAACTCGCTTTCAATTGTTCTTTTTTGTTTGAAGAGAGAATATGGAATGAGATATTAACAGAGAAATTCTTACGAAAAAGCCAACAGAACGTGCTAGTGTGAGGCCGCCGGTACCACTAGTATTCAGTAAAATTTTCTACTATCCTTTTCAAGTGAATTAATATCCCTAACGTTTGGTCTTCTCTGAGCTTTATTTCCATAAATAAAACTATTGAAGCTACTGAAGCTTTTCGTAACACTCTTGCAAACAAGAAAGTGTATCCTTAACAGAAGATTAGAGTTTCTTTTGTTTCATGTGCCTTTCGGAATCCAGAGAGGTTCTTTATATTATCTATATCAGTTGACATGCCTTTCATTGAAAAATTTTACTTAGTTCAAAACTCTTAGCTTTCTATAGTAAACGTACAGCTGTTCATGTGCTGCTAACTTAAATAAACTATTACTACGTTAATTATCAAAAATAATACATCCATATATATAAATTTTTGTTTAAAATTTGCTCTCAATATCGTTTTTTGAACCGAACACTTAAAAAACTTCCCAATAAAGTATTACATGTAATACTAACGATGCCTATCTATGTACATAGTCAACAACTTTTTGAAGCCATAAAGACTTGCGCTACTGTTGTATTTTGTTTTTCTAATATCCTATCACATATATCCTATCCTATCCTTTCGTTAGTCGTACGTCGACCTATGTAAATAATTAAATATTCTGTAGAAAATCGATACAATGGCTTAAAAGGGTGCCTCCCATTAAGTGGAGCAGCGTAAAATTGAGGGCTGCGACGGAAAGTGGTACCAGTAGTGAAAAATAGCAACACAAAGCAGCCACAAAGTCGCTCCCAAGCAGTGGCAGTTCTGGTAACAGCAGTAGCAAACGACTATCAATTTTATATGTATTTTATTTTTATATGCCGTGCCTATTTGTGTGTGTGTGTGTATGTTTGTAAGTGTATGTGTTTGTATTGAAATATTTCGTTGGTATCTCACCTGAGTTGTCTATCGTTTTGTTGCCGTTTGCTGGTTGGTCGCTTCAATTTAACCGCTTGTGTGGCATTATATTGGTCGTTAAGACGCTTACATCATCAGTGGAAAAATAAGACCTAAGAAATTTTGTTAGTGGCTCTGCCGGAGCATATAAACAGTGCCTTTGTATTTTGGCAAAAAGGATTCAATTTAAGAAGATATTAAAATCCTTGAGCTGTACATTTATCTTAATAAATTAACCTAAATATAAACGTTTTAAATTACAGCTTGTTCTGGATGCCTTTAAGTAATATTTGGTATTAAAAAGTCTTTAAATTTTATTGTTTATGGTATTTAGAATTTTATACATCAAACATTTAGTGACATTATCCATAGCTACGTAATAACCACTCGGACCCCTGTGAGCCCACAAAACGTCTGACTTAGAGTCAGCATAATTGTGGGGCAAATTTGTAATTAAGGCCATAGCAAAAATCAACTCGAAATATTTGGATTGTGAGTTGTACGGATCCTTGAAGACCTCTACGTATAAAATGTAGCAGTCCTATCACTGTACTAAGGCTAATCACCCATTTAATCCAAATTAAACATGATAACAGAGACAAGAACAAATAGGGACCAGAAAATTGATGCTGACTTTTGCAATGAAAAAAGCTGCACTAATGGGATATTAGAGCGGTCACTTTAATCACACTGTTTTTGAGTTTCAGCACTTAAATCTTGAAATCGTAGCTCCAAGTGGTACAGGAGAATATACTACCTTTATAGATGAAAAATTAGTGCACTCGGAAAACGATAAGGAACGGTCTATTAAAAACGTTGTTTTGTTTGCAAAATGGTACTTTCCATGGAACTGGGACACTTCAAGTCGTATCCAAAACCTTTTTTTGACCTTACTCTATTGATTGACATAAGAAAACTAATCCGAAAATGGGTCAAAGCCGATGCTTTTCCATGCTCCGACGACACTCCAAGTGGTGTTCACAATCCTTTTCGAGCTTTTCCTATCGATTGGAATACAAAAAATGTTTTCCGAAAATGTGTCAAAAACGATCCCTTTCCATGCTGCGCAGCCACACTTAATGATGTAAAAATCCATTTTTAACTTACCTCTATTTTAAGAAAACTTCACATAATATTTCGCGTGAGTATCCAAATCTTTTTTTGATACAATGTTTGCCTTTGGTAAGCCTATGTATGGGAGATTGATGTTTATAAGTAGCTCACGCAATACTCATACAAGTACACATATGTACATAGAAAGGAAATGAAATGAAACGGCATTCGATAGAAATGAAGGTGGAATACACTCGCACACACTTCTGTGAGAGTGAATCACTGTGAATGTGCTTAAAGTTTCATGAGCTCATGAATGGCTCACATGTAGAGTGGCACATTGCTGATATCTGATATGTATTTAAGTATCTAAAAGTTTTTCGTTTGTTATTTTATATTGTAGTTTCATAAAGTTAAATTGAATGTCTTTATTGAGCTTTGAAACTCAAAACAAAAAGACTGGACTAAGACTAGTCATGCCAGTAGCATTTTCATCGTCAGTCACTGATGATCCCATTTAGTCATGGATGAAATTACTATGATTAGCTTTAGCCATGTTTTGATTTTTGTTCATTAATAGTAATTTTTGAAAAATTCACCATAAGAAAATTTAAAGTTATTTTTGCACACCTTTAAAATATGTTGCAGACCATAGAGAACACTTTGGTGGGTCGAGTGTGGGACAGCTCAGAACTAAATGTCCATGACGTGTTTTAATATCTTTTCATTTACCTTTACTTCTTTCAATTAACTTCCTGCTGTTAAATCAAATTGACAACTATTGTGCTTCAAATGATTTTCTTTATTTAATTATTGATGCTGTCTTCTGCACTACAAGCAGGATGATGGGTTGCTTTATTTTTAGTGTCTTTTACTCTGTAAAACTTGTCACATACTCTTTCCATTTAAATTGTCTTAAGTTCGCTCGTTTTGATGGGCAATCAATTTTTATTTCACTTTAAATAGTTACATCCTACGAGTATTAGCACGTCAGTTGTGTATTTATATGTCAGATTAAAATGATAGAATAATTTTCCAAAAATCGATGGATGTAAAACGCAATTATTGAAAGAATACTTCAATAGAGGAAATGTCGCTGTATAAAAAAAACTGAACTTTTGAGAAGTTTCGTGTCGTGTGAGTGACTTAAATTAGAGCATATAAATAAAAGTAAAACACTTACGCTTCGTTACATTCATTAATTGACTTTCTTACTTTTTTATTTTTGTTTCTCTTTTCTTTTTCTCTTTCTCTCAACACTTAGCATGTGCACTTTCTTAATGAGTCATCAAATCTTTTTGACACTTTTTTATTTTCCATTCAGTCATTTGATGCTTCGTCTGCCTGCAGTCTCATTCACTTAGCCATGCCAACAGCATTGTGAAGTGCCAGTGCATGTGTATGTTTTTATTATGTTCTTTGAGCCGGCTTTAACTCTCTGCTTGTTCGTCTTACTTTATGCGTACTTATACGGTGCCAAAAAGATTTCTTTGTGTTGTAATGTAATTAACACTTGGAGACGTCTTTTGCATTGGAACACACACACACACACACACACACACACACACACACACACACACACACACACACACACACACACACACACACACACACACACACACACACACACACACACACACACGCATTCACAAGTAGTCGCAGTGTTATAACATAATGCAGTTGTTGACTTAAGCTGACAGCGCAGTGTTGCGTTTTAGTGAAACAGTTTCATTGGGGCTTATTGCCGGCCAGCATCTTTCAAATTCCGAAGTATTTTCTTAGAGATACAGCTTGTTAAGTTCTTAAAGGCAAATTCGAAAAAAGTTAAGCAGAGGTTGACTTAAACTTTCTATTTAATGGATGGTATATACATCACCGATAAATTTATATTTTTAGCTTGCAAAATCTTAAGATTTAAAATTGATTTAATACAGTTTTGAGCATTTGGTGAAACATGCATAAAGAAAATCTGATGAACTTAAGCTAAGGTGGACGGTAGCTTATTTTTCGTAATGGTCGAAAAATGCCACTGATATAGCCACATAGTATTGACAAGATTTTGGCTCAAAACTCGATTTCAATATTATAATATTATGTTTTTGATATCATCAAAATCGATTTTTTTGTGGAACTCCAATCTTTAAAAGCTAATAGTTTTCCAAGCAAATGAGTCTATTCAACATGTAGTTGAAAACACGATGATTTTTAATGATGAAGAGGAAATTCTTCAAGTCTGTTTCTGTATTGTTGACAGTTTCTGCCACTATTCAAATAAATGCGACTAGGTTAAGTGCAAAATAAACACTATTCTAATAGAGCCATATCCGTGAAAATCCTTATATTTGAAGTCATTACATCACGAAATAAAAATGTCATATCTTATAAGATTCATCTGGACAGAAAAAATTTTTGATTATAAATTTTGGTTCAATGAAAGAAAATGGATCTAATGTTGATAAATAATTTATTTAATGCATGCAATTATGTACATATAGTATATCAAAAAATAATAGACAAATGTCTGTCTCTGCTAGCCCCAAAAATGAAGGCACTTGAATACATTTCCACCGCTATTTCATTAATTTCATCAAATATATTGTGTTTGAGTTGCGCAAGATTTTCTGGTTTTCTTGCATAAGCTATCCCCACAAATAAAAGTTCGGAGCATTCACATCCGGCGACTGATAAGTAATTTTTTCCAAACATTCTCATTGTTATAGTAAACATTGAAACATTTTGGCTTACCGAATATTTTTCCATAATAAGAAATGTCCCAAAAAAAACTTACGTTTTTTATTTCTTAAGATTATACAGTGCCTGATAATCTTATAGGTCTAAAAATACACAATATTTCTTCTATATGACGTTTGCTATGATGTATAACACTTGCAGATAGCACTTCTAACGACAAATATGTCTGGCAAGCAAGAAGAAGTCCGGGTACTGCCTTTGTTCATAAAGGCTAAAATATTCAGCTATGGCAAAAATAGTTGGTGAATCAGATAAAACTGTCTTACCGTTATCTCAAATTATAAGAAGGGTCTACCTGCTTCCTAAAAACAAAGGTTCAGGCAGAAAAGCAGAATTTTCTAATCGAAAAGAGCAGCGAAGGTGAAGCGTCTTTTTAGGCAGAGTCCCAACACCTCAGTGCAAGATATGGCGGCTAGAGCTGGTACGTCAAAGTCTACTGTACAAAGTATAAAGGAGAAAAGTATGCTAGAGACATATAAAGTACCAGACCGTTCTGATGAAAAGCAGTTGATGGCTCAGATGTGAGCCCAAAAACTTTGAAAGATACCTGACTAAATTTGGTTGCAGCCTTTTGGACGACGAAAAGCGCGTTAAAGCAGACTTTAAACAGGTATTTGTGCACGAATTCAAAGAGATAGGAGTTCCGAAATTTCTAATGCAATATATGGTTTGGCAGGCCATATGCACCTGCGGCTACAGAAGTAGCTTCTTTCCTACGCAAGGCACAATTAATTTCAAAGTTTACATAAACGAGTGACAAATATTTTTGTGCTCAAAAATAAAATTAAAGGTATACTATATCTACTAAGGATTTTAGCTGAAAAGAAGGGTCAAATTTTTATTTATAGTTAATTGCTGTAGCAATTAAGCGGATTCCTTAAGCTTAAGTTAAAATTGAGCTTTCGTTGAGTTTTTATTTCCAATTGTATCGTATAACAAACATTTGCTTTCCTTTGGAAGAACAAAGTAAAATAAAAAAAACGCTGTGCTTTGCAACTGTGTTACATTTGGGATTTTCACATTGCATGCTTCGCTACGATTTCATTTCATTTACTTCAGCTGGCCTAAAAAGGAACTTCCTTTATTGCAACATGTGTTGATGTTCACAACAAAATATTTGCTTGTGTTCATATACACACATATGTAAATAAGACTCATGCACACACATACGTGCTTGTATAAAGAAGTATGAACACATTCATAATGTATGAGTGAAATGTTAACAAATGCTACACTTTGAGTTTACACATAGAAAATTATTTGAAAGTGAAAGTATTAAAAATGCTACTTTTTGTATCGTGGAACTATTTTGTTTACTCGAAAAGTATTTTGTTATGATAAAATCTCAAAGAATTTTAAAATTTTCTAAGCTTTAAACTGTGGACAAACAAGAGTATTCAAAAGTACTCAGTTGTGTCAGAGCTGAGATGTTGCCTTAATGTTCTTTGATTTCGAACAATATCTCTCCATTTGTTTTTTGTCTTCTCAGTTGAATAATTCATAGCTTGAGTCTTTTCATATCTGATTGCTTTAAGTTTAATATTCTCTAAGGTTGATCGTCATTATATAAATTGGTAATGGCAAAACGGTTCCATCTCTTTTTTTTAACCGCCATAGTCGCATGATTTATTTTTGCTGTTGGAAAGGTTGTGAAGAGGAGCAATACAGTATCTAAAGTTTTTTCCAATAGTAGGCGGTGCCACACCTCTAACAGGAAAATATTTTTCCATTAATAAATGAATTAATGTACCGCCTTTGAAGAAATTTGGTATGTGGATGGAATGAGCTCCGATGATGGGTATTAAAAACTATGTGATTTTTTAGTAGGCGTGGCACTACCCTCTAATGGAAAAAATGCTACCAAGTCGCCACACCGATTTTATTGAAATTTGATATGGTTACAGATTAAACATTGAACCAACAAATATGTTTTCACAGCTAACCTAATGAACCGATTTTCATGAAATTTTGTGGTGTGATAGACTGAGTCATGAAACAAGATATTTGTTTTTAATGGACTGTTGCTAATGATATACTATTTATTTTTCTTAAGATTTAACGAAATCTACGCTAGAATGGGGGTTTTTGGACTTTATGCGTATTCTTGAACATTACACTTGGCACGTAAGTGTCATGACTTTGAGCTTGGCTGTACGTCATTTCATCATATAATTGACTCAGGAATAATGTTTTCATCATGAAGCTTACTGATAATATAATTGGTCCAATTATTGATTTTAGTCATAAATCAATAAGTGGGTTCAAAATTGTATTATAAAAATAACGACGATTAGCTCTGTGGTGACTTTCGTTAGCCATGACGTATGAGTAGCATTATTTGATTGTAAAGTTTATATTGATTCAATGAAATATTACTCATACGCCATGATAACAAACGACAGTTTTATAAAATAACTTTTTTCCAAGTAGCTACCTAGATATATCAGGAAAAAATTACAGCACGTAACATTGAATTCAATATTCTTCTATACCGTTTCAGTGCTACTGCTGCTGCACTGTTATTGCTAGCATGTGTCATGGTCTCTATTTTGTTTTGTTTATTTGTATTAAGTTGCATCTACATATGTGTGTTAGTGTACTTGTGTGCCCAGTAGGCGAAAGCAGCAGGAGTATTAAGCGCTCATCAAAGGCATATGTTTCAAAGGGACCAGACTTCTTATTTTCATTCAAATTTACTATCTTTTAAATGAAAAAGCCGAAAATGTAGGCCTTTCTTAGAAGGGAGATAATTACATCTTCCGTGGAAGCCATGCAAGAAGGAGTTCTGTGATTGGAAGTATAAAAAGCCCATTTCCAGCCGCAGAAAAAATTATTTTTTTACGAATTATTAAGAAAAATCAGTTTATTTGATATAGTTATTTAAAAATATCAGTACACTTCAGTGCCTATATTACTCAATTTCTTACACCCTGTGTAAGTATACTGAAATTTCTTTGAGCCCAGCAATCTCTATTTGTCGCAAGAATAACTATAAAATATTTCGAAACTATGAAATATAACGGGTTTGAGCGGACTTTGCGGCTACTAGCTTAGGCACTGCTAGCATACCTTCCATTGGAAGGTACAATAACATATTTAAAAGCCCTTATATATATAAAGCAAATATCTTGACCCTGCCAAAAGCCCACTTGTTCGAAGGGACATTTGCTGACACATAGAGCTATCAGATATGGACCATTTCTGCACTTATTTTAATATCTCATCCCCTGTGTGCTCTATCTCATCTCCTTCCCTTGCAAAGTGCATAATCAGTAGCGACTTTAATTTAATGTTGCTGCATTTTAAAATTTGGTAAATTTCCACAATTTGGTAAAGTTGCTGTGGTGTAAACCTTTTCATAAACAATTTGAAAAACTTGCTGAGTATACTCGTAAATAACACCTAGCGTTGCCAGATCTGATGAACATTTTGATTTTTAATACCTTTTGCAAAACACGACACTCGACCCGATAAAAGCACTTAGGCATGCAGCATATTAACGATTCTAGATAGTCTTCTCCAGCAAAGTCTTCGGTAAATTTTGTCTACTAGGTATGTGCTTAGCTGCGTGTGAATAAGCATTTCCTGTCATTAATACGTTACCAGTGACTGAATAAGTTAGTGAGGCAAGCGTGTGCACGTTGGCGTTTAATATTGTCGTGGGGTAACCCTATTATATTTAATGTAGCCCATTGAAGTAAAGAAAAAACAAAACATGTAAGTTTTAATAAAAATAAGAACATGTATTAAAGTGCAGCTGCCCTAGTTTCGTTTGCGGCCACCCCTTTAGGTTTCGCTTTTTTTTATCTCTAAAAGAAACTAACTGGTATTTTTGTTGGTATGTTTAGTATTTTGTCTTTTGTGACGTATTTTTTTTTTTTCATTCCCATTTACTTGGTTTCATAGTAACGAAACTCTACTACATCGTTTCGACTTTTTGCTTTCAAAATAAATTGTATGAGATTTTCTTAGAATTTGCATACTTTTGTAGCTGGTAGTGGTATATGTATCCTTTTGCAACAAACAATCACCGCCCCAATATTGCACACTTTGAGTTGTGAGTTTTTTCGTGGTTGCTCTTTGTTTTATGATATTTTGTATCTCGTTTTGAATGTTTTTATATAAATCGCTAGGGATTTAAATATGTCGTATGCTGAATGTAAGAATACAAATTTTTAAATAAATTTTCTAAATCGATTTTCAATACGATTGCAACTTTGTTGCAATATCAATTCAATGTAAAGATATAAATCACATAAAAGTTTTTGAAGGATGGTACTCCTGAGTGTTCTGAAAATTTTGAGCCTAAAAAAGCTGAAATCAATTCAAATTGTATTCTCTCGCTTTCATTCTCAATGTTTCAATTTACATTGCAAATCATAAATCTTAACTTTAAACGCTTGTAAGATCAAACAGGGTGAAAAAACATGGATAAATTTTTCAGGGATGGTATTCCTATATGTTTTGAAAATTTTGAGCCTAAAAAAACTGAAACCGATGATGGAGTATTTGGGAAAGTGATGTTTTCTTGGAAGTCCATTTTTTTATCTTTTACCACATAGAAACTGTTCAGGCCTTCATTTATTCAGATTTGCATTTTTTTGTCATCTACTAGTACACAAATACCTAAAAATAATATAAAAGCTAATTTGGATTCTGTTGGTTTGTTTATATTCATCAAGGAATTTTTTTGTTTTACTTACGAGTTTTTTTTAACACAATTTGAAAGTTTTTTTTTAAGCAATAATACTGGTCAAAAAAATTTTATCGATTTTTTTTATACCTTCTACATAATAGACCAATCACTGAAAAAAGTTTCAGCCTATTTAAAAAACATAAGGGTAATGATAGGCCCATTATAGATGGAATGACCCGTAAATATTTATTTATATTTGCCAATTTTAATAAAATATTAACATAAAAATTTTATAACATTTGGCTACAGCCACTCCACTTCGCGAAATCGTATCCGTATTATCTTAAGTTTTGCAATGCGACATTTTTCTGAATGTCACATAAAAGGTGCATTCATCAAAAATTTAGACTGGATGCTAAAATATTATAAAAGATTTGCAAAAGCTAAAAATATCACGAAAAAAAGGACAAAATAAAAACGACCTACAACCATTGTTGTTGGTTGCTCTGAGTAAGACTCTACAGCGCTTATCTATGACGCAACAGCACGAATCACAGCGCTATATGACTACACTCATCTACCCAGAAAACTATACTCCTTACAAGAATAACTCCCAATTCATGCACGACCCATTTTCCATTTTTCGTTTTTTTTTATGACCCAAAGCAACTTAGAAAAAAAAAATGTAAATATTGAAGAACACGAGTTATTTGCCAAACTTATTCTGCTGCTGCTACCAAACTGCAGCAGTCAAGTGAAGTAGTAGCAGAAAAAAGTACGAAAAAGGGAACTAAAAAGCAAACATGAAGTGAATCACAACTCACAAGTGCAAGTAACGAGCGATTTGAAATTCATTTTATTTGAAGGACAACGACAAACACACACACATGCACTCACAAAGACCGGCCAGAATGCTGCCTCTTGAGCACACACACCCACACAGATACACTGGCACAAATGTAAATAGAATGCATAATGGAATTTTGCAACTAACTGCAAACTACTAACAGAAAAAGAAGAATATAAAAAGCTACGAATATTCAAACCCAAAAAAAAGAATGAAATGCTCCAACAAAAATGAAAGTGGCCTGAGCTGAAAACAAAATTTAACTGATTTGACTTTTTACTGTAAAAAAAAAAAATGAATTTATAAAGATATGCATTTTTGCAATTCTACTAACTGCTGTTGTACCAAAGCCCATTACAGTAACAATTTAGCTAAGCGCTCCATAACGAAATAAAATTTAAAGTCAATGAGAATTCACAAAAAAAAAATGGTTGTTCATTTGAAGAGTTTGGTGCAAAAAACCAACTAAGTACAATCCTTGTAGTTTTGAGATGATAGCAAAAACAAATCAAATAAATATAACTGAATAACGAAGTTGGCCGAAATCGATAAATAAGAGCATATAGTTTGAGAAATAGGGCAGATATGAAAAGTTGGTTTACATAAAGAGTGTCCCAATAAAAGTGCACTTTTTTATTTAAAAACAAAGACACGAATTTTTTAAGCGAGCTGTAATATTTTTATTGCATTGTAAAGTAGACATATTCCGATTAAGTATGAAATAAAATATTTGACAATTGGCCACCGCGGCGCTGATGACAGGACACTGCTATTTTCATGAAAGTTGCGATGACTTTTTCACAAAGCTGTGTCTGTATCTCACTGTTGGATCTCGGCCTTGACCGCAGCATTTGTTTCTGGTTTGTTCACATAAGCACGAGATTTCACAAAACACCAAAAAACGAAATCGCAAAATTTCGTGAGATGAATTGGTCTAGAAATCATTGCTGCAATAAGTAGATTGTTTCATGCGCGGTGTGTCAGGTGGTGAAACCGCATGTCGTCCAAATCCATGCCGTTCAGCTGGAGCCACAACTACTCCGTTGTCATGTTCCTCTAACGAATGCCGTTTACAGTCACTGTAATTACGGCTTCATTTTCAAAAAAGTAAGGGCCGTTTGACCAAAATCCGCACCAAACAGTTGCTCGTTGTGGATGCATTTGTTTCTCATGGATGATTTTCAGAGCGCCAAATTCGACCATTTTGCTTATTAATTTCATATTTTAATATAAAACGAACTAGTTAATTTCTATTTAGTGATAGAAACAACTTTATAATATCATATTTAAGTTAATTACATCTGAACACAACATGGTTGACAACCATCATGTGTCGTGTTGAAACTATTTAAGAGATTCGAAACATTTGTTTTTTATTGTGTTTTGTATTTAAACAGATGTTTCCCTCACCTTCTAAGCAAAGTAGAACTAATTTATATGAAAAATCGTTAGAAACGGCACCTTCACTACCAACAACTAAAGCCTTGCACAACACTCTTACCATAAATACTGATATAATTTGTTAATATTTTATTAAACCTCTACTAGCCTTAATGTCATATTGCATTTCAAATAATTTTTTTTTTTTTTGTGATATTCCACGTTTTATTTTTTATATTTGCTCTAATTGCCGCCATATTGCGTGCTTGGCTAACATTGCGTGTCATCTGAGCTTTCACCAAGAACCAGAACTACTTTCGTCATTCCATTTGACTTGGTTACGCCAAAAACTTCCTTTATTCCAATTAACTAAGAGTGTTTTTTTCATTTCAACCATCAACGGCTGATCGAGCAAAGCAATAGAAATTAAGTCAAAAGAAAAAAAAAAAAATTCATAAATAAATGTAAGTAATGGCATCGGACATTTTTAATTGCAGTCATTTAAGCTCAGATTGTGTCCGGCAAAAGATTGCTGTGGCCATTTTGCGAAATTTTTATGTACAACAATTTGTTTATGGATTTGCATATTTCCGCTGGTTACTTTCTTAACCCTTAAGAGCCTTGTGAGTTTTAAAATCGAGCAATCCAAGAAGCATATTTTTTTTACTCTAAGTTTTTATGACA
Source organism: Meiosimyza decipiens (assembly GCA_963680825.1). Classification (NCBI taxonomy): domain Eukaryota; kingdom Metazoa; phylum Arthropoda; class Insecta; order Diptera; family Lauxaniidae; genus Meiosimyza; species Meiosimyza decipiens. Next base: position 87,528,667 of record OY804259.1, on the reverse strand, counting down.
ACTTTTGGAGTTTGTGAGTTAATGTGTGCCTACTCTATCCGAAGAAGCGTATTTTGAATGCTTCCAAAGATGTGCTTCGACTTCGATTTCAACGAATCGCATTTGATATGTTTCAAACATGTGCACCCTCGCAATGACATCTTATCTTAAGAATGTTATGCAGAAGGAATGACATTGGAAGCAGTTTTCTGCTTCCCTTGAAGCACATCCGAATCGCTTCGTAGGCACTGTCGTTTACCGTTGGGAACAAACATACATGTATCGCTTAAGTATGTATTTTAGCAGTCACTCAATGTGCCAAACGGATCCGTTCCCTCGGACTATTTATCCGAACCGGAATCCGTTTCGGATCCGCTGTCGAATGAAATTCCTCTCGAAAAAACGGATGGATCGTCCGCTCTATCGGATCCGTAACGGATCTGAAACGGACGTCATATACGTATCCATTGCGGATTCCATTTCGGATCCGTTTTGGATTCTTTTTCGCATGAAATTCCGCTCAAAAACCGAATCGGATTCGAAATTTAGTTACAAAAATCGTGTCCGGAACGGATCCTTATATGACTTCCGATTCGGATCCGTTACGGATCCAGCTAAGCGGATTCCGGATTTTTGAGCGGAATTTTATTCGAAATAGAATTCGAAACGGATCCGAAACGGAATACGGAACGGATCCGTATATTGAGGTCCGCATCCGTTTTTGTGCACATTGGGCATGTAAGTGTTAATGAAACGTTATATCAACACATCGAGTACATAGACACATACGCCTATGCTGCTGTTCAATGAAACCCAGCAAACATGTGGAAGATTTTAAAATCTTCTACATACATAACGATCAATTTATAACTCATCTAGGACAGTTTTAGCGCAAATATGTGCTAAGCCCTTAACACCCCTTAGGAAGATTGTTTTCGATATGATTTTTTAATGACCTTTCGAATGGTCGTTATTTTTTTTTGAAAATTGTTTTCTGGCTTAGGACACATGATATGAAATACGTAATATATGACATCAATTGTATCGAAAGGGTATTGAAAACATCACCTAACTGAATAAAATATCACTCATGTGCGATTAAAAATGTTTGCTGGGAAATAGCTTAAAAGTGTGGTAATTTAAATGATCTAAATTTGATTTGAAACCTTTCAGATTTATCACGATACCCTTGAAATATTCTGTAGTGGTAGGCAATAATTTTGCATAGCCAATGGCTAAACTGTGCGGTCAATAGAAATTTTGTATTTTCCACTTTTTCTTTATTTTAATTTCGGTGTCTTACTCATAAAAGTTGTTGCAGCTGTTTCAAAATGTTGCCATTGCCACTACTATCACATCTGTATGTAGCACTATCGCAAACACAGCCTGTGTGTGTGTGTTTGTGTGTGTGTGTGTTTGTGTGTGTGTGTGTGTTTGTGTGTTCAGTATTTGCTGATTGTGCCGTGTAAATCATAGGCAATGTCAAGATTGTGTGAAACCAATTGGCCAATGACGCTTGGACGCGAAGACACTGACGCTTACTATGACGCTGAACTGAAGGTTGATCGACCATGAAAAATCAGAATGCAGTCAAATATGAACTACAAAACAGCAGCTGCTGGCCGCGGACATTTAAAACCAAAAGCAGTGTAGCACAACGCGCATAACAAACTTTGTTCATTCTTTTTAATAAATAGGTACCTATATATTTTCTAAATTGGCATAGTTCTTTGGAGAGAGGCCATTAATAAAATTAATTTTTTGAAATAATGTATAAACCTAAATCGTAATACTTTAACGATACTCTCTTCCAAAGACACGATGTAAGGATTTAAAGTATTGCTTTAACCAACGAACAAATTTTTTGTCGCGATACCGTGTAAGAAGTTTCCAGAATTGTTGAATAAAAGGAAACAAAATTATTAACTTAATAAAATTTATTTTGTCACCTTCAAAGTAGATCCGCCGTTTTTTAACGAATTTGCTTCTTAAGCTTCAAGCGAATCACCTTCCTTGATAACGATACCTGGTCAGGGACATTCGTTGAAATTTTAGCTTAAAACTCTTTGGAAATAATGGCGATGGTACATTTTACATTTCAGCGGATATTCTCATGCAAGTGCTTTACGACTCCTAAGTAATGTCTTGTTTACCGTTTGTTCTTCTGGATGGAATCCAGCCGCGGTAATCGTAGAAAATTCTTCAATCCTTTCCGTATTGGTCGACAACAATATCTGTCACTCATATTGTTTTAGAAAGCAGTGGAAGTTTAATCCTATTTAAGATATATTCAAATGTGCTCTGGAGAAATTTATAAACTGATCCCATCATGTCGGGTACTCTCTCGCGACACTAGGGAGCTGCAATAGGCCCATCCCATTAACGTCGCGAAAAAGCTTTATATATCGTCACACTATAGTGATAATTAGTTCTTAGGGCGCACTACCAAGTTGCGTAGCATAATGAGCTGTTTTCATAACCACTGTGCTATCAGTAGATTTAAGGAAAATATTCATTGACTCTACTCTTCTCATCCCCTATGCTCTAACTTTCCTATTTTTCTCTCAAATCAACACGGAGCAATAGATCTGATCTAAGACGCTCGAAATTCAGACTTCAGAGGACTTTTATAGCCACAAGAGACTATTCGTTAAAAATTTATTTTTTTGTGCATGGTGGAAACCTAAAACATCATATTTCAAAGTTGTATTTAAGAAAATTTATCAATGGAGTTTTGAGAACAATCCATGCATTATTTCGTATTTTGCTCGGACTGTCAAAAAAAAAAAGACGAAACATTGTATACCAGTAAGTTTTTCATCGGCTTAAACGTCACAGATGATGACCAGATTGGGATATTTGTAATTTTTTTGTTTAACTAATTGTAAATTGCCATATTAATGCAATATATAGAATTACAGTCCACTCCATGGATTCACAATATTTTCGGGTTATAACCCCACCTTAGTAAAAATCGTTCCGCCATCACCAATATATTTTTGTGCACCAAGTTTCTTAATTTTTGCTTTGTCGATCTTACACAATCACGCCTCCTTTTTCTGAAATGTATGCTAGTTTTATATATATAGTGTTACTTTGTCAAGTTTCATTATACTCGCTATGACAAATAGAATACTTTAATTCCGTTCTTCTTGCAAATATAATTGTTTGCCACTCCTACAATATTGCCTACTTTTGATAGAATTAGTGGTTGTGTTGCATCGTGAATATCTTACGGGGTCTTTAAATGAAAAGTTTCTTGATATGTACCATAAATTTTTGTTATAATTTTTTTTTATATTTTTTAAATGTTCATGTCCACGATATTTTTTGGTCCCATGAAATCAAAAGTGATCTTTATATATTTCTATTCATTTTGTTGCTCATCTGATAGCAAACATTTTATTTGAAATAATGCAATGACAAATCATCATAGGAGTCCAGCAGTTCATCTTTTGGTGGTCCGGAACGATTCGCTTGCAGGACATTTGTACTCACACAACACAGTTATGCCTTTCTCATTCATTTCCCTCTGCACTTGACACTGCGATCACACTTACGTATACCAACAATGATATTAAGTGCACTTAATTGCAAGTAAACGATTTATTTAAAATTATGTTTTTTATTAAATTTTTTGTTTATTCAGCTTTGCACAAAAGTCGATGACTTCATAAATTGTAGCTTTTTCTATCTGACGTGAATAAATAATGTAATATTTTTCACCATTTTCATTTTCCATCGCCTTTCCTCGATTATGGCAATCAAGGAAATAAATGGCGCCGTTGTCGACATAACAGCTGTTGGTATTGTTGTAATTGTTGTTCTTACAACAACACATACATCAGCAATAATATCAATAAAATTGTGCAATGAACCGAATCCTTCGTAATAATTATTGTTGTCACGTGTTGCCAAACGTATTAATATAAAATGTCCCATTAGTAAATTGGAAAAATCGAAAAATATAAATTCTACTACAGTTGAATAAATTCATATTTAAAAAAAAAATAAAAATTATTTTGTTGTTGCACTGGTCACGAAAATGGTCACGATAAGCGTATATAGTAGACGGACGGACATTAACACAAAATGGGAAACATTTTTGGCACTTAATTTTAATTATTTCCGCTTGTTCGAGTTAATTTTTTTTTTGAAAAATGCAACAACAATTTGAAGAATAAATAAAATATTTTCGAAGTAAAACTTTCTTAGCGTCGCTAAGTTGAGCTTTATGGAGATGGAAACGCTACACTGCTACACTTTCAGAATTTGCATACAAATACTTAACATACGATACTTTGCGGTACTGTTCGATATCATCCGATATATTTCAATGCCTCAGATTTTGCACATTGTCGCACATTTTTGAACATTTACAGGTCTTAAGCAAAATATATAAAGGGTGATTTCTTGGCCGTAACAGATTGTGTTGCAATTTGACATTTGTTTTTATTAACCCTACGAGGTTCAGGGTTTTTTTTTTGGCGCTAACTGGTAAAACTAGGTCTGCGCAGACCCATACGGGCTTTGTATAGGCAGGTGTCCTAAAAGTGTGAGTGTGTTAAATGCTAGAAAAATGAGTTTCTCCGTAGCCGCTTCTAGGAAGTCATGAACGGATTTGTCTCGAACACTCAAAACAAAAAAGTGATACACACATTTATATGCAAAAGGTCTGCACAGACCACGTTGAAACTCCTAGGATTAAGTTTTTAGATTTTATCATCAATCACTTAACACCAAAACAACACATTTAAATTTTTTAAATATAAAAATGTTATATTAATATTCTTTTTCTTAAATTGGTGACATCAATTGCCCGCCAAGATTGTGTCTATAGTAACCTCTGTATTACTTCTTGTAGAAATGCGTGAAGTCTTTGATGTATGCAGAATAATCCTGCACATAATTCAAGACTCCACATAGTAGAAAAAGTGACTCAAAATTGTACTCACAGAATGCGTTTTGTTGCAGCACCACTTTCTTAAAATCATCTTTACTCATACGGCATGTAACGTTTCGCAAACCTTTCAGAAATGTTTGGCAAATGTTTCATAAAAATTGTTTTATAAAAATTTTCCCATTGCTAGTAAAAACTGCTAGTAAAAGCGCTTTTCATTAAGATTATTAGATATTGATAATTTTTTGTAAATTTTTCCAAGACTTTCTCTTTGTCCCGAATTTCGATACTTTTTTATATTATTTGATACTCTCAAGCTTTAGTTGCATTTTTCGATACTTTTTCGCGAATTTTCAACACTTGGCACTTGGCTTCATAATTTTTATTGCGAAAGTTTTTGGTGGTTTTTGACAAAATACGAATGGTGTACCACTAAACCATGTTCAAAGTTAGTGACAAATTGAAATTACATTTTCTTCACGCATGATGCTCATTCCTTTCTATTCTTCTTATTTTTGATTTTTAATTTTGTTTTAGGAAAATGTTCACATTAAATCTCACTGCTGGCGCTGGTTACAAAGACCCGTGTTTTTTTAATCAATACCAAACCAAAATTAGCAATAAAATCTAAATATACTTTGCCCCACAATAAAATCAGCTGAACTCAATCTAAAATCATTAAATTGAAAATAACAGCACACGCTTAAATTTCTAAGTACCACTAAACTATTTTTAATTTATTTTTCTAAAAATAGTTTCCTTATCATATTTTGTAAGCGATCCACGCGAACATGCTCCAATTTAACAGATTGCAGACATAAATTTTTAGTTGTGAATAAATCAGTTGTGCATTCTTGAAAAACATGTGGCACTTTTGTTGGCATTTTAACATAAATAACTTAATTATATGATCCCAATATTGTTCCAATACACCATCATTATAGGTCGACATTCTTTTTGAAGAATTTTAATTTGCCCTCATAAAGTCAATATACTTTGGTGCCTTAAAAAATTTGCTTCCATGCATTTTCAACGCTACTTTTTTCTGTTTGCAGTTTGGATTTATTTTTACATTTAATTGAAATATTATTTTTAAAGATTCTTTTTTATTATTATTTGAATGTTTGTTGTTTAGCCCATAAAAATTACAGTATTATTGCTTGCTTAAATTAAATTGAAAATAATTTTTATTTATCTTTCATTTGAGGTGTTGAAAAGTTGTACTTTAACTTAATATACGAAGTGTGAAAAAATGGCGGTAAATTCAAAACAGATGTAGTCATACCAAAAAAATGTGTTAATGGGCTAAAACTTTGCCTATGAAAAAGAGATGGTCAAGAAATGAGCGATGAAAACTAACATTGTGCGCCCAGTTTGAATTTTTTGTCGTGGCAATGATTTTTTTAATACGGCAAATGGGAATGAAAGTTCAGGTCAGATTTTAACAATTTTCATTGATTTCAAGTAATAATTATAGATGAAGACAATATTCGACTTAAGTCATAGCTAAAGCAAAAATTCAATTTTTCGCCGATAACTCGCTAACGTTTCCAATGTTTATATGACAATAAGAGTTTACAATTGGAAATCGTTTGGTCAAAATTTTGTTGGTTGTTAATCATTTACATTTAAGCCATTCTCGTTCAAAAAGCCGATATTTTTTAATTTAAATGATACAGTGGACCAGAGTAACTCCACTTTAAGCGTTTCTCTTAATTATTGAAGCTAATGTGCAGTATATTTGTTTTCCAACTTCCATGCTAATTGCTCTAGAAGCTGGCCTGGCAGACATTTTTCTGCTCTCACCGATAGGTGGCGCGATAAGTTTAATCTGGACATGCTCCATGTATATGAAAGTTTGGACGGAAGAGGTCGTAGGTGCGATTCTGGGATAGGCAAGGTGACCGAAAAGATTCCGCACCAAGGATCAAGCGTGGTAAGATAAAGGTTGTTTGAATGAAGAAAAAATTAACTGCTTAATGTATTAAGAGTGAACATTGGTAAAGAAAATAAAACTCTGGACTTATTAGGTGCGCAACTAAGTACTCGCTGTTTGTCAATAGATGGCGCTAGCGGTAAGATCTAGTCGATTTGGTTCATATCGAAACGTTATGAATCTAGCCTAAGCATATGGTAAACAAACCGATTCGACACTTTTAAGATTTTGTGTTTTCATAGTCTGTTTGTGGTTGCTCGAAAATGACTGATTTTGTGCCAAGTAATCGTCATTTGCGGGAGGTGTTGATTTTCTTCTTTCAATCGAAGAAAACCGCGGCTGACGTGCATTGAGAGCTCCAAAAAGCTTACGGTGATGGTGTTCTGAGCGAAAAAACGTGCCGAGATTGGTTTCGTCGCTTTAAAGACCATGATTTCGACATCGACGATCGACCACGTGAAGGAAGGTCAAAAAACTTCAATGATACGGAATTAGAGACATTGGTCGATGAGGATTCAGCCCAAATGCAAGAAGAGCTTGCTTCAGTATTGGGAGTTACCCGAGAAACCATTTCCAAGCGTTTGCATGCGTGAAAAACGGCCTAAAAAAATGGCTTGATTCGTGGATAGCGTCAAGAGACGAACACTTCTAACGTGATGGATTCGAGCTCTACCAGAAAGATGGGGAAAAGTGGTGTCTAGCAATGATCAATACTTTAATTGATTCATCTGTAACTATTTTTTGACAATGAAGTTCCATTTTCTAACAAAAGAAGCGAGAACTTAGTTGCACACCTAATAGATATGAGACGATATTTAAATTTTTGGTTTTTTCACATATAGGGGGCGTGGCACCACCCATTTTTATATTGAAATTTACTTTTGGTCCTACTTTTTAGATATGAACGAATTCTTATTGATCTGCATCAAATAGTTGATTTGATATGATAAATTTGAATTTTATATTATATGGGGGGTGTGTCATCCACTTGGGATCTATATCTTTCAGCTACCTGGACATTTTCATTTTTTTTAAATTTTCACTTCATTGTTGAAACATATCAAAGATTTTAGAATCTGAAACTTTAGGTGGAAAGATCACAACCATTCCCAACTGTCGAATGACAAACGTTTCTTATATTAAATTATTAGTGGGGTCTAATCTATTGCCGCGTGAACATTTTCACTGAGTTTCCAAGGTCTTCTTTAAATTGACAGTCTTCGATGATATCCAATATAGAGACTTTGCTTATGTTCGAGAGATCTCGTACACTTTTATTTTCCTTTCAATCGGCTATCATGAAGCAAACAGCTTTCAATTATTTGCTTATTAAAATTTAAAAGTCGATTACTCAAGCAAACAACAAATATGCGTTTTGTACAATTTTCACGTGGTTTTGAAACTCAAGAAAGACTTGGCATTTTATCGCCAGACGGTGCTTCTTTAACTGAAATATCTGGTGGTGCTTGTGTACCTAGTAGTATGGTTAAATTCTTGAATAAAAATTGTTCGATTCTCGCAATCCACGAAAGACTGAAGATCTTAAAGGCAGAGAAAATTTCAAGGAGACATACCTTATTGACTCCTGTCATCAATCCAAGTAAGATTATTGGTGTCACTTTCAACTATACAGACCTGTGTCAAGAACAAAATATGCAGCCTCCTGTGGAGCCATCATTTTTTAATAAATTTCCACATACCCTTGTACCACATAATGGTAATGTGATGGCACATTTAAGCGCAAACCCATTGGATTGGGGAGTACAGCTGGCAGTTATTATTGGCAAAGAAGCAAAACGCATCACAAGTCAAGAAGAAGCTATGGATTGTGTTTTTGGCTATACCATTGCGCAGGATATAACAATTCATAATTGGGAGTGTGATCACGCTAGCAAACTGTTTTTATTTGGCAAAAACATCGATTCATCTTGTCCGCTAGGTCCTGCAATTGTTCATAAGTCTTTGATTAAAGATCCATACAAATTGGACATACGCACCATTGTCAATCATGTGGAGAAGCAAGTTGGGAATACAAGGAATATGATATATAAAATACACGATATTATTATATCACTTACCAGATGTATAACCCTTATGCCGGGTGATGTAATTTTAACAGGCACACCAGCAGGTTTGGGCTCTCTGCGAGAACCACCTGAACAGCTGAGGACAGGTGATGTTATCGAGAGTGAAATTGAAAGTATTGGCGTATTAATAAATAAAGTTATTTAAATTGCGCAAAAACAAAAACTGATGCCTAACGAGATCGCAATATTTAAAAAAAAACCGCCTTTATGGGGTCACCCTTCTATATTAAACTATTAGCATAATAACACATTTCATTGCCACTTCGAATTAAATTAAGCTAATATTTATTAAAAATATTGATTTAACACATTGAACTGACACGCCCGCAAAATGCAATCTTTTCAATAGTCTTAGCAAAATAATAAAAAATCTATAAAAAAGACCAAAAAAAAAAAGAATTTCATAAACAACAACTAAAGTTGGCAATGTTTCAACATTACGTTTACTATATTGCCGCAATGAGTATGAACTGATATATAAAATTAAGTTTATAGAATTGTGAATGTTGTCATTAGCGCAAAGCAACAGAAAAAGTTCAGATTATATTTTGATTATTTAAAAAAAGATTTATATTGGCCATCAGCACAAACGGCGTCATGATGCCAGCAAGCAAAGCGCTCTTATGAATCATAATTAAAATGTACATAGCTGCGAAAATAAAGTATCAATTCAAAAATCTGTCCAACAAGTGGGAGGGAAAAGTTTGACTGGCGAACTAACGGTAGTTTACTATTTACTTGATACATAGCGAGTCAACGCATGAAGTACTAAAGTACTAACTTGACATTTAGTTCGGTATGAAATTTGTGTGCTTACTCGTGCCTGGTAGGGCATGTTATCACGAATCTTTTTCCATTGTGGGCCTTTATTTTGTGCCGGAAATTCCAGAATTGCTATGGCGAAAAATTATGAAATTTAAAGAATTTTATTGAAACGCAAGCTGGAAACATTGTGGGATCGCACATGTTTTACTTGAAAATTGAAGTGATGAAAATTAAAAACATCACTGAAATAAATCACAATTAATTCAGTTTTATAAAAAATATAGCTGTTTCTATATAAACTTTAAATTGATATAACGAATATGACTGGATAAAATATTTGGACTGGTCTTTAATATGGTGGTAAAAATTATTAAAAATTCTGTTTTTGTGCCAATTTTTCTGAACTCCTAATGAACTTTTCGAATTGGAACCTTTAGAAGTCACACAAGACCGTTGCAGAGATTTCATATAAAACTTTTTTAAAGCACTATAGTTTTTGTATCAAATAAAAAAACCTACGCCAAATTTTCAGATTTGAGGCAACATAAAGACGATTTGAATATTTAGACGACTCTAACTCTGTTATTATTAAAGTCACAAACTTTCAAAGTCAATTTTAGGTCACAAATCAGCATCAGATTTATTTGTTACTTTTCAAGTATCCGAAGTTTTTGGATTTCCAATGTTTTGTGATAACCGCTGACATCATTCGATTTTTTTCGATAATTTTCGACTGATATCGACTCACCCAGATTTATTCGAAAATATTCAGATTTCATTGACTTTTCCCATAGGTTTGGACTGCTAATATTTATTCGATGATTTTCGATAGTTTCCGAATTTATCAATGATGTTAAATTATTCCTTATAGTTTTCCTATTTATAGATTTTTTCTCTGTAAATTTTGTTTTTTTTTGTTTTTTTTTATAACTTTCGACTTTGGTCGTGTTTTTGCGCACTTATCGATTTATTCGATTTGTTTTGAGACTTATTAAAAAAATTCGTAAAAATTCATAGAAAGTCAAAATCTTTCTAAATACATTGATAAAAGCCAAAAATTATCACAAAAATAAAAACAACGAAAGAGAATGGTCGTGAAAGAAAAATTCAAAGTTCTAAACATCAGTTGAAGCTATGTTTAGGGGAAAAAATCCAAAATTACGATTAATTTTGATCTAAATAATAACATCGGTTATTTACAATTGAAATAAATAAAATCCGAAATAATTATTGTAGCGGATCGAAAAAAAAAAATACAAACCCATTCAAAACACGGTCCCAGCTTTTAAATGCATTTTTTTAAGTCCGAAAAATTCCGATGTTTCGGGAATATAATTTTTTTTCTCATATATTCCGTTCTTGCCAAAACCATTCGGGATTGCAATCCCTAGTTCAAGAACGATCATAATTGTTTTAGTTTTTCACACGTTTTTCTTTAATGGGGTTAAACGCTTTTCCAAGAATGTTTGTTTAAATTAAAAATCTGACGTAAGTATAAAGAGCATTTAATTCGAAACTGATTTTTATTAAAGGAAATATTGCTAGAGAAATATTTATTAAATTAATATATGAAATTTAAACAGACCTTTTAGGTTTAGGCATAGCTTCAGTTGCTTAAGACTTTGAGTAGAATTTAATCTTTCCGCCGAAACAATATTTTCCTTAACGGTTGTAAAGTCTTTACAGACTGACATTTCTTGGTATATCGTTAAACTTTTTGGTGGTTACACCCATTTTTGCTATCAAATAAGTTAACCAAACATCATACTATTGCAGCCAAACTGTTAAGTGATTAATATGCTTCTTTTTTAACATCGCGGACTCATTAAAGTGACGTCATCACCTGATTGTCCAGCAAAACCTGATAGCATATTGAAAACGGATAAAATCAACACAAATTTTATTTCCACATTAAAATAAAGTCGACTAAAAATTTGTATTGATATTTAAGTTAATGCCCAATACAAAAATAGATCACTTCATCAGTGTGACAAATTGAGTGTATGACAAAATGCCAGAATGACAACACAAATAGTATGGACAGACGTTGCCAATAGACTGACACTTTAGAACAAATAAAATTATGAAGAGGTATTTAACTCAAAATAGAATCTTAGTAGCAGCTTTTATGCCACGTCTTGTTGCAAATGCATTTGCAAAATAAAATAAAAATTTAATGGATGATGGAAATGACGCCATCAGATACATGCCGTGTAGGCGATGACGATGTTAACTACGACAGCAGAAACAAGAACAACAACAAAAACTACGACAATGACGAAGGCGAAGACGATAATGACGACACAAATAATGATGCTTGAAAGTACAAGAAAAACTGGGTCAAATGCAGTTCAAAGAGATTCAATAACGTACTGAATGCACATAGCACCTATAGGTAAGCGGGTGTTTGGGGTGCGGTGGTAGCTCATAAAAAAAAACTTTTACGTATTCTCTTATAAAGAAAACTTTTATTTACTTAGCACTATAACATTTTGCATAAGAAATAAATATGAATGAAAATTATGAAAATTATATTAGAAACTTAAAAGGTGGCGCTTTAAAATTTTTTAGCTTTTCACAAATTTTCAAGATCATGACATATGTAATTACATATATTTGATTTAATTTAAACTTTTTGAAGAAATGATAATTGCAAAAGTAAGCGTGTTCACTTAAGTTTCGTTACCATATTTGATTTTATGGTATATAATAACTGCAACATAAATGTCCAAGTTAATGGGCGCAAGAATTTCAATTAACAGCAAAAACAATTCAACGCATTCGTTCGAATGAAGAAATAAAACTCGACATTTTAATTCGATTTCAATTTCACACTCACTGCGTTTGACTGTGTGCTGCTGTAAAAAAAATATGAAAAAAAAATGAAAGATCAACCCCATAAGCAGCAGCAGCAGCACTCAATAAGCGCGAGATTCAATTGATTGCATTGCGAAATCCTACAGACTGCAAACCTGCAACGGCAGCCGTCCTGCTTAACACATCCCAAATCTATTTGTCAGCTCAAATGAAATATAGGGCTTTTATTTTTTGCTTCCCATGTAATTGCAATCCAGATAGGATTTCATAAATCATTGAATGTTTTAAAAACGTGCAAAGTGCACGCGCAATGGCAACTGGTAATCAGAGGAAGATGAAGTTGATGATGATACAAAAAATATGGCAAGAATGCTCGCTTAAGTGGCATTACGTTTGCGTTCTTAGAAAAAAGCTTGTCACCACTTTTGATGCACTTTTTATGTAATGTAGAGACAATATGAGCAAATGTTTTAAGTTTTAATGTCAAAATTCTTTTATACATTTAATTCCACTTCTATGTTACAAGGCACACAATAAGCGTTTCACGCGAAAGTTCCTAATATTGCCACTTTTATGAAAATACTTAAGTCATAGGTCGATAAGGACTTATTTGCATTATATGTTTTCATATTGATCTTTACGGCTTCTCAAAAATTCTTCAGGTCGTTGGTGTCACTATAATGTTTGAATTTATAATAATGTTCAAGCTTTTAGGTTTTGAGGGCCATGGGTCTATTTTGCAGGATATGCAACGAGAACTTCGCATAGCGGCGATTGATTTCCGATTACCAATACTTAGCTTTGACACTGCCTACAATATCAATTTTCCAACAAAAGCAGAGTGTAACTCGGACACCATTCTGGAAGGAAGGGAGCTAACCAACTTCACGGATGGATCAAAGATGAAATTAGAAGCAGCTGTCTGACATGGAGATATTTTTAGCCTACCCAAATACTATAGCATTTTTCAAGCTAAAATCAAGGCTATAGAGCAAAGCACGTTGGTGATACGGAACAGGGAGCTTACTGCCTCCATTATAACCATATGTATGGAGAGACCACAGAACTGAACGCCAAAATCGTAATGTCTAGATGTGTAAAACACTGCAGGGAGTCACTACGTTTAATGCGACAGCATAGTACAGAGCTCTGCTCGGTGCCCGGTAATAAGGGTAGTTCCAAAAATGAGAAAGCTAACGCGTGTGCCAAAATAGAATCAAAACAACCACAGAATCAATAAGTGATAAGCCCTAGGATATCGATAGCAGAGCTATACCATCGGATATAGGGCTAGGGGATCAAGAAACAAACGAATTGAACGTGAAACCTAACCGCAGGATGCAGAAGGTCTCGAGAATATATTGGCTCTGCGTTCTTCGAAAATTACGAAACAGTTGTCAATTGTTATAATTTTGTTGTTTTATTATAAAATTTCTCACTCCAACGAAAATTTATTTTTATTAGTGGAATCCACACCGGCCTTGTTAGTTTGTAGCAGCTGTGATAGCAACTTAATAGCTAAAATTCTTACATCTTACATCTTTAAAACTGGAGGCACCCCTCATCGGTTTCCATACCGTTGCTGCATGTAATTTTGTTATAAGAAAACAACTCATACCACTAAGCGTGCAAGAATTGTTCGAATCCTTTATTAGGTTCCTTAGAAATTAAAACTTTTGCCTCATGCCAATGTTACGTATTGCTTCTTTTTACGTAAGCTGCTTTTGTAAGTGCAATTTATTGCGGCAGTGTTGTTTGTTCTGGTTCGTTGAATCCTCTTTGGTTACTTTGCATGCCCAAATGTCAGGGATACTTGCGGACATATCGTTTGTATGCCAAACTGTGGTAAAATGGCGGCAAGTGGCGAATGGCCAGCTCTTTGTGGTTTATTTGTGCATTACGTCAATTTTGATGTAGCGAGGAATGGAATATGTATGAAGTTGGTTCAGACAGATGCCATTATTACCATTCATTGGTGTTTGCCAAAAATAACGTTGTCATACAAGTACATGGTCGAGTGTTTATGTAATTAACCTTGTACGTTGTACACAAATTCAGTGCGCCGGTAATTTATTTTGAGCACTTGACTATGAGCATAGATAGGGATTTCGTTGAATTGAAAGGATTTTTGTATTGTGTGAATATTGTCTGTATTGTGGGCGCATGCATTTTGGTTTGCAAATAAGATAAAGTGTCGATTTAAATAAGATTATGAGATAAAATAAGCTAATTTGTGCAATATTTAGAGAATAGGCAAACTAGCCTCAAACAGAGCTTTCCAAAAAACTAGGTCTCAATAAAGAAATACCGCTTACAATCAAAACAGAAATTTTGCTAAAATATAGTGAAAAATATCTTAACAGTTTGAGGGAAAACTGTAAGCAATTTATTTATTAAAAGGTTTTTTGAACTCACCACGCTTAGTTCATATAAAAAGTTCTTTGAACGCAGGAAGACTCAGGAACATATGTACCACAAAAGCTAAAGAAGCAATATCTTCTGAGCTTGAAATGAAAATGGAATGAAACTTTATACAGAAACGTAAGATGACATAGTGAAACATTCAATGAAAAGTGGACAGACTACATCAACTAGGCGTGACTCTATCCATACAAGCTTAGTCCGAAATCTGCTTCATCTCAAGGGTACTATTAGAAATGTAAAAAAAAACAACGATCGATACACTATCCTTAAGTATGCCTTCATATGCTTTTAACTAATACCTATCTCACTCAAGATTCACACCCAATTGAACAAGCCCACCCAATTTGTGTATTGTGTCTTTGTACCAAATCAAGATATATCCTTTTTAGATTTATGCTAATATAAGGGAGTTACGTTCAATTGTTCAAATTGCACCAATTTTTTTTTTATTTTATTGACATGTCGTTCCCTACCTTCATAACAAGTACCATTAAGATAGGTACCTCCGATTTGATGCAGTTCTGGTTGTGAAACTGTGTTTAAGTACCTGAAGTAATATTCTTAGTACCTGTGTCATGCGCCCTTGCTCGAAATTCGGGAATTTTTTTGCACAGCTTTTCCGAGGTTTTCTTAGTATTTGTGAGAGATTTGATTAATTCTATAATGAACTAGAAGTAAATTGATAATGTCTTCCTAATTGTTAAAGTGGTCTTTGTGAAAATGCTATTTTAAGAATATTTTTGTGTCAGGCCACCCTAAATAGAGTTTTGTAGCCTAAGCTGTGCCACATAATATAGCAGCTACATGGTGTAGATTCATTGTGAATCGATTAGCCATGGAAATGATAATATAAAAAAATTATATTTGAATCAGGGCCACCCTAAATATGTACCTCAAATAAAATTTTTTTAGCCTAAGCTATGCCACTAAATGTAAAAGACACGTGGTGTAAATTTCAAGTGAATTGTTTATGTGGTTTTAGTGGAAATTTTATTTTAAAAATATTTTCTATGAGAGCCACCTTAAATATAAATTTAGCCTAAGCAATGCCTTTTAATATAAAAGCTACGTGATGTAGATTTGGTGTGAATCGATTAACATTTAACTTCGTGAAAATGATATTTAAAAAATATTTTTATATGAGGGCCACCCTAAGTAAAAGTATTGCCTTAGCTATGCTCTTTAATATGCAAGCTAAGTAGTGCAAATTCAGTGTGAGTCGATTAGCCGGGCTTCGTAAAAATGATATTTAAAAAATATTTTTATATGAGGGCCACTCTAAATATGCACCTTAAATAAAAGTTTCATAGCCTATGACACCCGTCTGATCGATGCTAACATACTGTAAAAATTTCATCAAAATCGGCTGGGTAGTTTTCGAGGCCATAAGCAACAGACAGACAGACATACAGACAGACAAAAACTGAATTTTATCTAGTAGATAACTGTCTCAATAAGGCGGTAGCAACGCCGATTGAAGTATTATGAAATACCACACGTAAAACTTTGTTGGCTCCCGATCTATCAGCAAAAACTATCAAAATCAAATTTCGGTGATGGGTTTCTTTTGTATCGAAAGAATAAGCTAAGTTCAGAAATGTGAAAGAAATGCAATTAAATTTGATTAAAAACTTTTTTGTTTGGGCACCTTTCTTATTATTGTGTAAATATGCTTGAACCTATTATTAACCTCAATCTTTCCAACACATCTGACTACAATGAATTTTCTTTTTCCCTACTTTCAGGTGGTTCTTGTATTTATACTCAGCATCGCATCGCTTATTATATATTTCGTTGACGCATCTAGCGAAGAAGTCGAAAGATGTCAGAAATGGAGTGATAACATTACTCAACAAATCGATCTCGCATTCAATATATTTTTTATGGTTTACTTTTTTATACGAGTAAGTTTTGGTTTTGTAACTTTTTTCTTTGTTCATAAAAGATTTTTCGGTTGCATTTTTATTTATCGACAGATATATGTAATTTTTAAAAAAACTAATTGGTAACCAATTTATATACTATATATATACTTTTTTTTTCTATATTATTTCACATCATTACAGTTCATAGCGGCGTCCGATAAACTTTGGTTTATGTTAGAAATGTACAGTTTTGTAGATTATTTTACAATACCCCCGTCCTTTGTATCAATATATTTAGATCGGACATGGATCGGTAAGGAATACAAAGAAAATTATTAAATTTATATTTATAGTTGCATTGAGTATGTCTCAAAATATTATAAAATATTTTAACTCAATGCAGTTATGTGCTTTTGGAAAATTTATTGCTAAAACCAGGTCCATATTTTTTGTGTTGGTTTGGTTTTTTTTTCTGTTTTTTTACATTAACTCGATCGAAATGAACGTATGCAATGTTGTATTCTACTCCAATATCAATGCAGGTCTTCGATTTCTTCGAGCGCTACGTCTTATGACTGTCCCCGATATTTTACAATATTTAAATGTACTAAAAACATCGAGCTCGATACGTCTGGCTCAACTAGTATCAATTTTTATATCCGTATGGTTAACAGCAGCGGGCATAATACATTTGGTATGTACAAAAATTCATTATTTAGCTGTTGTTTCAATAATATATACAACGTTTCGTTATACAAATTTTTGTATTGTTTTTGGTTTTTTTTTTTTATATATGTAAAACTTTTGCAAGATAAATATTATATTAATGTTTTCAGGCTAAGATGAGCGTGAGAACGTACTTTTGTATACGATATTTTGGAGAGAAGAGTAAAAGTTTTTTAAGTCTTATTGATTTTTTAGTTCAGTGGTGATTGCATAAATTGTATAAAGGCAGAAAGATCTTTCCACAATAAAGTTTTGAGCGACTTATTTCAAATAGTCAGCATCCCATAGTATATAAATTGTTTTTAATTTAGCTTAGTAGTAAAGTTTTATAGGAACTGTATCAAGCTTAGTTTTGAAG
Source organism: Meiosimyza decipiens (assembly GCA_963680825.1). Lineage (NCBI taxonomy): Eukaryota > Metazoa > Arthropoda > Insecta > Diptera > Lauxaniidae > Meiosimyza > Meiosimyza decipiens. The sequence continues at coordinate 87,510,810 of OY804259.1, read as the reverse complement.
AAATATCCTTTTTTTCCTTAAAAAAACATCCCTTAGTATATAAATTGTTTGTTAATTTAATTTAGTGGTACAATTTTATAGAAACTGGAACTGCATCAAAACTAGCTAAATTTTGAAGATATATCCTTTTTCCCTTAAAAAAACCTCACTTAGTACATAAATTGTTTGCTAAGTTTAATGTAGGAGTAAAATTTTATGAGACCAATATCAAAACTGGCACACTTTTAAAGAAATATCAAGTCATAGGGTCTTTTACAACTTGGTAATTTTTTTATTTCCATCTAAACACTTGAAAATTTATGTGATCAATTTGGAGCCATAGCATGAAAAATAACTTATTATTTCTTCAATTGAAAAATTTTATGTAATTATGTTAAAATATAATGTACTCGTATTAATATAATTTTGCAAAAGTTTTATTTTTCTATTTATTTAAATAAATATTTCTCAATTGAATTTTATTACGTGATTTGCAATATCTTACAAGCCAGAGGAATTTAAACAAAAATGTGAATTTTGTTGCAATTAAGATTTGCCACAAATCCATTAAGTAAAATAATGCCAATCAAGTAATAAAATGTACTAATGTTTGTGTACATAGGTGTGTCTGTCCAATAGCATAATGTTCTATCTGTGTTCACTATCTCCTGTCGGAGTTTAATGTACAGAAATTTGCAAAATTCAAAAAAAAAAAACAGAAAAAAAAATTGTGCTGACTACAATTTTTGCATCTACTTAAAATTTAGCTGGAAAACTCTGGCGATCCGCTCGATTTTAATAATGCTCATCGATTATCCTATTGGACTTGCGTCTATTTCCTAATTGTGACCATGTCAACGGTAGGATATGGTGACGTTTACTGTGAGACTGTTTTGGGAAGAACATTTTTGGTGTTCTTTCTACTCGTCGGCTTGGTAAGTAATAAAACGCACATTCTTTTGCATTTATGAATAATAAATAAATTAATTTAAAATTTTTAAAATAAAAATAAAAAAAGCAAATTAAAGTAAAACAAAAAAGAAGTGAGAAAAAACAAGCTGCTAAGTTTAAGTGAAACAAAAAAAATTACATTTAAGGATTTTTTTTTTCTATAGGACAACAACTATTGCATACCTTAGGGAGCGTACCACTAAATTTGTGTAACTTATTCAGAGCGTAGACAGAAATAACAATTTTAAATATTTAAATATCTATATAGTTAGTTATATTGAAGATTGAATTAAGTGTGAATGAATAAAATAAATAATAATTTTTAAGTGAGTAATATTAAAAGTATTTATTTGTAAGAGATAACAATTTGCTGCGTAACATATTTAGCAACCTAATAGCTACTATTTCTTATATTAATTTAAAATTTTAAATTTGAAATGGTTTTTCTCTTGATTTCCTTAAAAGTTTGAAAAAATATTATCATTTTAGTTAATAAATTCAAAAGAAAACAACAAACTTGTATATATAAATCAGCAGTTTCTCACAATCTCTCGTAACGCAAAAAAAAAAAAAAATAGTCAACATTTTTCATTAATTTAAATAATTTTTTTTCTCAATAGCCATCAGACTTTGCACCGAATCATAATTAGTACTACTATTTCAATAATTTGTAGTTATCTTAATTTAATACTTCTTTGAAACAAAAATGAAAAGTTATTTATTTTGTGTTTTCCTAAAACAAAACATAAAGTTTCTTCACACAAATACTTACAAGTAATTTCACTTTAAATTTTCGCATGCTCTTTTCAGTTGATTTCGTTTTATTCAAGAGAAATTGTAAATTATTTATGATTTTCGATTTTTATTGGCAAATTAAAGAGCATTCAATTCCAGTTAGGTCGTATGCTTCATCTTTTCATCTACAAAATAACGATAAATTCAAAAATCTCGCGTTCAATCGTGACTTTGAGTTGAGTTTTTGTATGACCCCCCCCAACATTGATTATTTTTCTAGCTTCTGCAATTTGTTTTATTTGTTATTGATTGTTTTAACTAACTTGCAATTAAGAAAAATGAATAACTTTAGGGATAGGCCGATATTACTACTGGGTATTGCTTTTCTTGCATGCAATGCTGGCTGCTGCATATCTTTTGTATTTCATGAGCGCAATTTTTTTAAAGCTTTAAATTTAGATATTAAGCATTATATATAGTAAGTACGTTCGCTGAACTTATGTCAGAGTAGAGTAATTGAATTTCGTCAAAACACGTTATAGATTTGAAGAAAAAAGCCAAAAATCGAGCAATTTGGTGCAAGTCAAAAGTGCGTAAATTATTTGTATAAATTATTTTTAAGAACGACAATCTGCTTGCTATTTAAAAGTATCATGTCACTTTTCAAAATTATTTCATTTTTATTTTCAAATTTCATATATGTTTATATATATTTGCTGCTCTATGCTGTTCGAAATAAAAAGCTAGCACAGAAAATAGCAAAAACTTCAACTCAACGTATAGAGAGCAAGCTAAAATCGAAAAACTTTCAATGATTTCTTGAATACTCCAGAGCAGTCAGCGAACAGACTTAGTATATAAATAAGATAATGGATTGAAGTATAAATCAAAAAATTTTTAATTTAAAGAATTATAAAAGTATTGTTAAGAAAAATTTTCATTTGGAAATTTCGTAACTATTTCTAATGATTAGGCAAAACATCAAAGGTCTACTCGGTTTGACCTCGAATCAAATTTTAATTGAGCGGCAGATTTCAAACGTATAAACTACTTTGATAACTAAATTGGGAAGAACAGTTAAGTTGCAGCATAAAATTCTGGCAGGAGTTTGTCGAACATTTTCTAAGGATGCCAGAAAAATTCAACCGAAACAATATTCTTCATTTGATGAAAAATTGAGTTTTGAGAGTATATTATCTTGGAAAATACTCATCGGATTTGATTGGTCTCCTTTAGGGTTTGAATGCATGGCGACATTTATTTCAAATTTTAATTTAAATTAATTATTTAATATAGATTAGTGAAATAATAATGATAAAATTATATGCTTGATCTTTACGATTTCATTTATTCAAAAGTTTGTCGAAAACTCTTGATTGGTCACATAGAATGACAGGATTTTTCGACATTTCGATAAAAATAATGATGGTCATTTTGCAAAATCCACATATTCTGACCCAGTGGTATAAGTTAACATTTTTCGTCTTGAGCAGTGTTGGATCGTGGATAATTTGCGCCCTATTTAAAAATTTAAACGCGCCTTTTTTCCATATTACGATAACAGCAAATTTGTGTATGATTCCTTCTGAATTTTAGTTTTATTCAAGAGAATTAATTGAACAAATTTTATGTGATATTAATAGTGGTGTGAATTTCGTTCGATCTGTCCTGTTGCTTATGAAATAAAACGGTGTAAGTTAAAAACCCATGAAACAAGGTGAAAGTGATTTTTCTTGCTTAATATCGGGGTAAAAATCTTCTAATTTGTTTTTACTGATGAAGTTCAAAACGCCTAATGGGGACAATACGGCCGTTTTTATATACTTTGTTATGCTAGTTAACTCAAAATATTAACTGATTCCATCCATATCAGATTTTTCTTTGAGTGCATGCGGACGGAATTGGAAAATTTTATTTTAAACTGTTTTTCTGGTTCTTCTTTTTAGCAATTAGTTTGTCTCGAGTTTCATAATCAAAATGTCGCTTTACGCATCTAATGCCTTTAGTTTTTTGATATTGAGATTCGATCTTAAATTTTTCTGCAAAGTTTGTTGCATCCATGACGCTTTTTTCTAATGATTTTTCTTGTGTTCCTCTAAAAACAAACGAACAAACAATTCTGATATTAGCAACTCTATTTTGTATAAATTTATATCGAACCAAATAAGAAGTTATGCTAAGAAATCAAATTTTTCCAGCTATTCAGAAAGAGTAATCGCTTCATGTGCTTCTTCTGGCTCGCCCTTCCATTTTATTCAGATAATTCAACCAAAGCAAAGTGAACTTTGTCTATCAAAACAAATCAATGCATCCGACTAGGTGTCCCTCACAAAAAGACGCCCTGTTCAGTTAAACAGTGCGGGGTGTACGATGCGGTTTAAACTATGGGTATATCGATATTATGCAATTGATGTAACTGTAAAGAATATTATTTGACGTAGGTATGTCCATAATCTCAAGCTTGGTGCAAATTAGTTACCTGTGTAGGAAACTATAAGCTCAGTTCCTAAGTTAGTGTCGTTAGTGTCGAAGTGTTTTTTATGAACTTTTTAAGTTCCTTGAACTTCAAACGAGACTTTTTTGATAAAACAACTAACCCGATATTAAAGAAAACAGTCTCTTGCTATATTTGCATAGAGTGTCTTTTCGGCGAAATACTGAAAACTCAATTTTTCATCAAACAAATAAGAAAAAAAATTGAAAGAAATTCAAGAAATTGTGTAAGTCGCAAGTTAATTTTGGTAAATCTGACTCAGGATATCGTCTAAAAGAAAGGGTAGTCTTAAGCTAAGTATGTGTTACGTATACAAATTATAGCTTAAATATAAAAATTTATCACAGCATATATCAAAAGGAAAAACTCTATGTTTTTGGCCCGTATAATATAACCCGAAATATAATTTGTTTTTTATATATATATGGTATTTTTCCAATTTTTTAATTCGACATTATAAGTATGGGTGTGGTGGGTGTGTATTATCAACTTCAAAAAGTTCAGGCAAACTCAAAGTTAAGCATTCAACTTAAATTCGAAGGTGAAAAACTTCGGCACACTTATTTTTTGATACAGAGATGTACTCTTTGTCGTGATAGTTTTGATTAAAAGAGGAAGTTGGTAGAAACAGTAGGCCGCGAAATTATAAATATGTTTCATAGGAATAGAAAAATTAAAACTTCGGACCGCCGTACAGTGGGAAAAAAGACCAAACTCGAACAGACGAATAGTTCGAAACTCATGTGTTAACATGAGGGGAGTCTAGCGAATCGATTTCTCCCAGTATCACTCATTGGCTACAAATCGAACAGTTTCGATAAGCTCGTTGTACAGCCTTTGGAGATAATTCCTTTAAAAATAAAAAAATTAATAAATTCAATTTTTAATTTATTTCTTAAAGATAAATACTTTCAAATATTGGCCGTATTTGCGTGTAACCTGGTCCATTCTGAAGTGCCAATTTCCGATAGTGCGTTCGAGTCTTTGGAGTGGTATTTGCCTAATGATGCAAGTACTGTTGGCTTCCAAATCCTCAATCGTTGCCAGCTTATTCATGTAGACTTTGAACTTTACATAGTCCGAAAAGTCTACAGGTATGATAACACTTTATCTAGGCGGACAATTGCAAGAAATCATGAGAATTTTAAGTGAATCTAAAGTTGAAATTTTTATGATTTTAGGATATTTAAGCAATGTGTATGCGTTGTTCTATATATTCGTTATGATACTGAACAAAAATGCCATGACAGTCTGACATGACTCACGCTTGAGCTGTCACCAAATCTCTACTGAAAAAGTACCAATAAATGTATCACCCGTAGCTAAATAAAACTGAATGCACCACGCAAGTATTTCCGTTTGTTCTTTATCAGTTTCCAAAATCTTTATTCGATCTTGCATTCATGGAACTTCGAACATCCGTTTATCTTCAGCTATAGTCAAAAGAGCTATCTGGAGCTGTTCAGAGTAGTGGCTCAGAAGTTAATGGGCAAATAGGTGATACATTTTTCAGTTCTTATACGCTATGTCTTGGCATTTATGACATCCAGAGTTTTGAATTTTTTTACTTTGATCTATACATACAGCTTGTGCTAAGAAGCTTGCACTGAAGAGGCTTATTTCAATTACCGGGCCAATTATTCCTACTCCCGAGTTGAAGTTACCCTTCATAAGAATGAACATATTCTGTTCTTAAAGTTTGAATGGAATTCAAAAAGAGTCTGATTTAAGAAGAATGGTGGTCTTTCCTTCTTTGGAAGGTGGTATCAGAATAGCTTTTGTCCGCCGCTGAAATTGTAGCAATATTTGCTTGTTTCTCGTAAATCTATTTGAATGGAAATGTACTGAAAATAGCTATGAAGTATTGAAAAAATTGAAATTTTAAATAGTCGCTGAATCTGAACTATTTAACAGGACAAAGTCTTCACTAAAAATATGGCAGTATTTGCGTTACCAGCACTCAGCTCTAACAATTAGGATAAAAAACAGATATATCATCATTCGCTATATCACTGTAAAAATTCCTCAATTGAAAAGATTTCATAAAATTATGATATATTAATGATTAATATCTGTGCCGATTTTATTAGTCACATAAGCTTGCAATTCCTTGAGGCTTAAACCTTTATGACAGCGAATGAAGTTTTGTAAAATACTTCAGAACTTTTTGAAAAGATAACTACAGCAAATTTAGTTCCAAGCAGCATTAGTGTATGATTTGAGTAAGAAACGTTTCGAATATCTATCACAAAGGTATTTAAATTAAACTTAAGCTTTTAATATAAAAAAATAAATAAATAATTAAGAAAACACTTTAAAGCATTAAGTCGTTGGCCAATATTATGTGTAAGACCTTTTTGATCTTAAATAAAAGTCATAATAAATTCTAGGCAATGTTTGCTAGCAGTATACCGGAAATTATTGAACTCGTCGGTAGTGGAAATAAATACGGTGGTGAACTTAAAAGAGAGCATGGAAAGAGGTAGATTATATATGTATTCATTAAAAAAAAAAAAAAACATAAAATAATAGCATATTTCAAAGTCAAACATATGAAAATTGTACAAACTTAACAAAATTTTATCAATTCAACTACAGACAAAATGTGTTTTTTTCCTCTATTTTGAAACGTTTTCCAAATTGATAAAAAATCGTCCCTTCTAATTATTTCAATAAGTCTTATTATACATCTCAAAATTCTACTCATTTTCAACTGTTTTTTCGTTGTTCTTTTTCTTAAAAGCCAATAACAAATTACTAAAGGTTATACACCCATTTTTCATAAATAATAATGCAAAGAATATGTTTACTTAATTTGCAACTGCAATCCAAAAGAAACTTTGTAATTTTACTACTGATAAACTATGTTTTTTCGATTCTGAAATGAAATGAAAAACCTTCGAGATCAGCACCACTTTTACTAAAGTAAATCCCTTAGACTTTTAGTCTGTTACCCGTTTTTATTTGAATTTATGTTATTTATTTTATTTGTTTATTTTTATAACGTACTTAAGTAGCTGAAATTTCTTTACATACAATAATTATGAAGCGTCTATATTTCGAAACAAAAGAAAAAAAATAATCACTTTAATAAAAAATATTTGTTTATATTGTTTTTGCAAATCATCACATCAAAATTATGCAAATTTGGGTTTTGCCAAACTTTTTTTTACTGTGTGTATTTTTTCTTCTTCAATCGTAATATTATTTTTTGCAGCGCTTTTCATTGGTTCTTTTTTAGTTTGTAACGTTTTGATCATTTGCTTCTCAGTCAAATAATTTCGATATATGATAACCATTATTTCTTATGCTAACACCAAGCAATTTAGCAATTTTACATCTTATTTGATTGTCGTTTTTCTTTTGCAATGTGCATTATTTTCTTAAAACAAAAATAAAAAAAAGAATTTAGTAAAAATTAAAAGTTTGCTGAAATAATCGCATATCTATTTTTGAAGTTACATATATCAATATATATTTTGTTTTTGTAAAAATCTCATATCATTTTTAGTGAATTACTATAATCGTAGTGTAGAGCTTAATTTTGTTGTGTTAATGAAGCAACGTAAGTTTTAATATACCATAAATTTTTCATGATACTCATGATACTTTTTTTGATTTGTATGAAATTAAACTGATTTGTTTGAAGTGTTTCTTTTTTGAATTCATTATCAGATAAATTAAGGAAAAACTTATTAGACTTCAAAACAAGTGCGCAATTGAAGTGAATTTTTTTGAAACTTCTTAAGAAGGCCAAGTCCAAAGAATGCATCTTATGTTAAGCAATTAACTAATGTTTATAATAATGGCATTGCGAAAGTAAGAGATATTTGGATGTTGTACATGGCAGATAGATAAATAGACAGACAGTCAGACGTAAATGGCTAAATCGACTGAAGTGGTGACGCTGATCAAGTATATATATACTTTTGTGTACCTGTCACGCTCCCATATATGCGTTACAAACGGACTAACAAAGTGAATATATCCTCTGCGTAGTGAATAATGACATAGGGGCCATCTATCGTTTGCTACTTGCTTTTTGTTCGAATTTTGAAATGCTGAAAAAAACGCACGCTATTAGGGGTACACATAACTGTACTTGGTACATAAATGCTATTTTTTCGTTTTTAATTTCTTGATAAATAACTTTGCTTCTTGAAATTCAATTTAATGTTGAGAAAAAGTGGTCCTTTATCGTTAATATTTTGTTTATTTGTAGAATTTTTAAATACTGAAAAATGGCAAACTTTCAGCAGTCATAATAGCAATATTTTTTTTAAAATTGTTTATTTGCTTAGTAAATGCCACGCCCAGTTTCACCATCTCGCCCAAATTTTGCAGATTCTTGCTTCAATTTTGCAACTGCATTTTAAGTGCCTTTCCGATAAAAAGTAGCCTACGTGCAAATCTTAGACATATACCATTTATCCATTGAGTCTCATCAAAAGCCATGCAGCAGCCTAGACATGAATTATCTTATAATCAAAGTAAAATTAGTTAATTGTTTAAACAACGATTATTACAATTTCAACTAATTTTAGCGCATTGGTATGAATTGCATTCTTTAGATAAGGCATTTTTTAATACTTTCAAAAGATTTAATGTTAATTCCATAATGTGCTTTAAATTTCACAAGTGTTTAATGTTCTTTCCTTAATTTACCGGGCTATAGTTTTAATCAGACTTCTATCAATGTGTGTGTTCCAAGTACAAGTCCACTTTTTTGTGTAAAATATCACTGCAGTAAATTTAGAGACAAATCTGCACAGTGGACGAATTTAAAATATATCAAAATGTGCGGTGAAAATTTTTTTACCGAATGTCCACGGTAAACCACTGGTGCTAGCCGAATAGAAAACTTTTTTTAAATAAAAGTATAACTTTATCTCAGATAATAAATGGATATTACTTATAGAGGAAATGAATGTATTTATTGCTGTGTGCCATACATATTGGGCATGCATGCTTTTAACAAACTATCTTAGTCCATTCTTTACATCAAGAAGTAGAACATCATATTATTGGTCTATACTAATAATAATAATTTAAGAATTTTGTTCCAAACATAACTCTTTCGAAAGTTATGTGAATAAATCTTAATATCTTAATACTTTATATCGCTGTAGAAAATTTTACCCCAAAGTTTTGTTTCTTAATTTTTAGAAAGCTTGAAAGTACTACATGGGCTTCAGCGAACTCTGAAATAATTTTTTCAGTCTCGACCTTTATGCTGTTAATTTTCTTCTTTTATTGTACTACTTACTTATATTAGAGCCACAAGAAATATTTTGTGTAATGGTACTTAGCAGCCGATGTGAAGTGGTTGATGTATTTCAGGAAATTTGTTACACCTCCGAAGTTACTAGATTATTTAATTCAGGAGTTCACGACTGATTGCTGCTTTTCTCAGTGCTATATTTGATTCTTTAAGAAGCTATGCCTTCGAAACTGGGCTTAAACGACATATTTTGTTTACATTTTTCTTTTTGGTTCTATACACACAAAATAAGTTTGAACTATTTGAAAGAAACTCGAGACTTTTGATTTTACATTTTCGAAACGTAGCGTCACACCTTTCGGGTTACTTTTAATACATTTTCGTTCCCATTTTGCATTTTATGAATTTTTCCACAGCGTAGTTCTCCTAAAAAAAACAAACAATTAGCGCTCGCAGCACAGCTGATTCAAACGCAACATATCCGGAAAATTGTTAATCGCTATCAGGATTTTACTATACCTTTCTCATATTATTGCAGTTTTCAATAGAACTACTACTGAACAAAGATGTCATTGTGCCAATATCAATTGATATGATAATGTGGCGTTGCATTCTTGATAGGTTCATCGATCTCATAATATGTGATGTAGTCGAAAGAGCCATTTACAAATTTTGCTCGAATGCATATTAAGTGGTTATTTTATGATCGACAGAACACATTATTAGGATCAACAAAATAGTTCGTCAAATAAAACTTGGTATATAGTTAGTTTGGAGTCAAATTTATCAGAAAAAACTGTTCAACCACAAAACTGTTCAACCACCACAGCTAAGTAACAAGGCTGGTCTACTGTCATCTACAAACTCTGCTATTTCGTTCTTTTTATGTATATCTGCATATTTGGTAAAAATATTGGCTGGACTCCGAATGAAACGGCTACCAGCTGTCTTTAAGTTCCATTCCAATTTCAAAAATTAACTTAATTAAATTTAAAAAGATTATCAGACTAGACTTTAAATTTGGTAAATATGTAAATGTTTTGAACAAAGTTTAAATTGCAAGAAACTCAGAGATCCAAAAGCATAATGGTGTCTGCAGCCTCATAAACAAATATATGTAAATTTCAAACAAAGTAAAAATCCCAAAGAGGGCCGTTTTTGATATAATTCAAATGGAGATATTGTAACGGTTTTTTTGTGGTTTTTTGCGAATCAGGTTCAGCGATTAAAATACCGTACATTTAATGGGAAATGAGTAATATCTTGTACTTCGAAATGTTTCGTAGATCGGTGTTATTGTGCCCAGTCAAACATAAGTTAACTAAGAAATCAACTTAGTAAATAGTTCGAATTCTTATGACGCGACCTGTAGCACTACTTATGAAGATAACCAATGCAAACAATTAGTCAATTGGAACCACACATTAAATTTACACAATTCGTTGCTAAAATTATGAAACGAAAAAAAAAACAACTTAAACTTTTATTTAAACTCAAATAATTTTCAGTTGTACTAGCAACTTACGTTGTTTACTGCTTTAATTCTTTCTTTCTCTACTTTCTATCCTTTAACACTCTTACAACTTGATTTTGTTTTTAAAAACTTTAAGTTTTCGAATTGAATTTTTACCTTTTCTGAAATCATTTTTAATTTTAGCTAAACTTGTGAATATGTATAGATAGGTTCTTTTGTTTTTGCTTAGATTAGGTTCCTTTAAGTCTTATGCTAGCATTGGGAAAATTTTTTCAGTAAACTTAAGTAAATAGCTAAGTTAAGCAGCCACGCCTTAACAATCCAAGCAGCTGAAGGTGCAGCTTTGGCCAAACGAAGGCATGCCAGCGCAGGAATTGCGCTTGTCAAGGCTTTTGCTTGCGTTTACGAATTGCAACTTTTGCTGTTGGGAAACTTCGTCACTAAGCGACAGGAAAGTTATTTTAATTAATAGCTTATGAAATATCATGATGCTGATTATTAACATTATTACTATCGTAATTATTTAGAAGACTCTATTAATATTTGTATATTTTTTAAGCTTTTTATCGTCAAATTTTATTTCTGTGCTAATTTCATAAAAAAAAGTGTTTAATCAAAAAGTTAAACTAAAAATTTAATGTCTTAAGATAACTGTGTGTGTGTGTGTTGTGAATATAAATCAATTTTTTACTTATGTATGTATACGTAAATTTTAGACATAAGCGCGAAAAATCTATCTATTGTCTCTGAAAAGGGTTTTCTTTAGTCCATATTAAGGCTTTTTCTTTTTTAAAAAAAAAATGCAAAATACAAAAAAAATATGTTCTTTCACAGCATTTGTTGTATAAAAATCTCAATTTATTGCCGATCTCTTTATATGTCTCTTTAAATATATATAAAACATGATTTGTATGTATGTGTATTTAGGCTGTGTTCGCTAGTTGGATACCAGAAATCACAGAACTGGCCGCCCAAAGAAGCAAATATGGTGGAACATATAGCAAGGATCCTAGAAAAAGGTACACAGCGAAAGTGTGGTACCACCAAGCAAATTACTGTTATAATAAACATTATAACCTTACTATTTTAAAAACAATAGTTCAATTCAAAATAATCTTAATAAAAAAAGGCATCAAATTTTATCATTTTTTATTTATTTTTGTTTTACTTTTTTTTTTAAATGCGTACAAAAAGGTTTATTTATTTATTTTGTTTTTTTTTAGTTAGTCACAATATTACGCTTATATTTTATTATTTTTTCTCTGTTTTTAAACACATTTTAATTAAATTTATTAAATTTTTTTGAATGAATTTGCATATTCAGACACCAATTTCAATATCATTATTGATGGAGAAAAGAACTCTGCACACAAAACTTAAAAAAAACACAAAAGTCATAAATTTTCATAATATAAAATGTACTTTAAGCCTGAAGATGATGATAAGAGTGTACAATTCAAAGTGCTGGTTTGATATTGGAAAAGTTTGAAATTTTGAAGTGCATCAAAATGAAAAATATATCTAAAATACCCCTATAAGAGGTTTCAACCACCTTAATAACGTTGAAAACTTAATTTGAGCGTTTTCCTGTCGTATGATGCAATAGAAATTCTTCTCGACAAACTTCTTGCTGAAACTAAGGCTTTGCTTAACACCTTCTGATCGACTGATGCAATTTAAGAAACGATACGGCCGGGCTATATCCCTAGATTTACAGTCAATCTTTTGCCAATGATTGGATATACAATTTTGATGCGTGGATACCTGTTTGTTTTGTGCCTAAGCTTTCTTCTATGTCCTATTGCAAAGTTTGTAGTATCTTCCACTTTTGGTCGTAGGGAGGTCAATCTGTCACCGAGTGATCTATATTGATATATATAAACCAAAATTTAATGCAAAAACCTGAAAATCTTGTCTCGGCCTTATCAAGGAAGTTCAACCACGTTCAACTGCATAAGGCGTAAGCCATTCCTCCGTTGCCCAACTTATTGAACGAAAATGGAGGCGGTCCTATAGACTAACTTTCTTGAAAGTTTTGAGTCTCTTTGCTTGCTAAACCACATGGAACAAAATAAGTTGAGAGCAGCTATGGTTTCTTGAAACAAATGCGAACCCTCTTATGATGAGTCATCACTCGAAATGTTCACTAAATAATTACTATGAAATCTTTTCAAAATAAATATACTATATATATTATCGCACATGTATTACGACAAATACAAAATCCACTTTTGCCACACTTTAAAACTCTGAATCATCTTTGGCGACTTGAAGGCACTTTATGAAATTTTGAATAATAAGAAAAGTACAGTCTCATTGGTTTCAGCAAAACAGGCATTGGTTTCTTGGCGGCATGTGTTAAAATGCTCAGATTCAAAAACACAAAAGAAAAATCTTGAATTGATAAGGAATTTTGATAACATCGAAATTTCAAAGTTTTTTTTTTGAGTGTATAAATAAAAAATGTTTGTAAAATACCAAATCCTTCTGTAAATTATGTGTTCTTATAAAAAGTTTCTTTTATTGCTATACATATGTTAAAAATTTTAAATTATTTCCGATTATAGCGCTCAGGATGGCATTCAAGTTACATTTTAAAATCTGTGTAAACTTATTAATAAATAATGCAAAAAAGAGTAATTAAATCTTTAATTAAAATAAAATTATGCTGTTGTTAATTTCTTTAATTTGTTAATGTTTTATTCTAAGTATTCTTGCGTTGCGCCAAAGCATTAGCTATTTTCAATGAATGTTTAAATCTTTTATATTGTTGTTTCTTTTTTAAATTTTATGAAAACAAGCGAATTATTTTTGAAAATTTACTTTAAAGTATTTGTAAATAAATTTTTAATTATGCGTATGAATTTGATTAAAATGAGACCATCAGTTGCATGTCGCAGAAAAACCTGACAATTTGTTTTAGACGAGCGGAATCGGACGAAAGTGAACATGAAGTAGGAAATGTGTTCTATTTCTTTTTAATATCTCGGGAAGAGTAAACCATATTTTGAGTTAAACTTGAAAATTGGCCAACGCTGAGATTTTGATATTTAAATTTTTAGTTCTTGTTTCTACTTTTTTTGAAATCTGCATAAAAACTGTAAATATATAACAAAATTAAATGGAAGCTGATCTACAAATATGTCAATATAAAAACCTGGATTTGAATACTCTGGTCACGTTTTTAGTTCAAAAGCGTCTTTTGAAGCACTCTTGTTGTGAAACTGTTTCTTGGAAGAGAGTATTACTGCTCAAGCGTGTCCCTTACTTCTTAATAAATAATAATAGCTGTGGGCAAATTATTTTGTGAATATCAATTTGTTGTATATCGCTTAATACCATAGCTTTACCAAAAAAATCGAGTCCGTTATCAGTTTATCAAAGTTGTCTAATCGTGGATATCTGTATGCATGACATCATACATCAAAGTATTTTGCATTTGCTCATGGCTCTGATCATAAGGTGGTACTCGGAACTGTGTGGCCTCCCATGTAGAACCTACAGCTTAGTTATTGATTAAAAGTTATATTGCTTCGAGAAATATTTCAAATAATCCACTTGTCCGTAATTTCGAAATCATCTACATATTTCAATGTTCAATGTTTTTTCCCTTTTCGACGTTCACTTGATTAAAAAACCTCTACTGAATATATGCCCATAGTAAAGAGTGTCCCAATAAGAGTGCACTTTTTTATTTAAAATTAAAAAACGTATTTTTTAAACGAGTTCTAATATTATTATTGTTTTGTAAATAAGAAATGTTCCGATTAAGTGTGTAGTAAAAGATTTGGCAAATGACTACCGCGGCTCTGATGACAGGCTATTGCATAATTCTTGAAATTTTTGATGACTTTTGTATAAAGATGTGACTCTATCTCAACGATGAAGCGTTGTATCTTGGCCTTGAGCTCAGGAATTGTTGCTGGCTTGGCCACACAAGTCCGAGATTTTATAAAACCACAAAGAAAGAAATCGCTTGGCTTTAAATCGCATGATCTTAGTGGCCAATTTCAAAAAAAGTCTCGAAAAAGTTCTCATATTCTTCTTGTTTTGTTGTGGGCTAATTAATGAATGGCCGATATTTAAAAAAATTATAACGCTTAATTTTCAATAATCAGAACAATCATCGGTTATAGCTGTCGAATTTTAGAGCTACCACTTGCACAAAAACACAAACTATACAAAATTTCAAAAGTGCACTCTTATGGAGACACCCCTTATATCAAGACTGCATTCTAAGTTTTTCTAAGCATTCAAATAAGTTTCGAAATGTGTGATTGCCAGCCGAATAGCTTAATCATTAACGATTTGAAATGATTCCCTCCAACTGGAGAACATTTGTAATCATTGCTAGCGATTTTATGTTCCAAGCAACATTACATTTCGGAGACCCTCCCTGGCGTTATATTTTCATATCACAAAATGTTTTAAGTGCGCAGCTAAGTTCTCGCTGTTGTTTGTTAGAAATTGCAACTTTATTGTCAAAAAATAGTTACAGATTAATCAATCAAAGTATGGATGGGGTAGGACTTCCCATTTGAGAGTTTCCAAGTATGTTTTCACTGGTTTAGCAACGTGAGGCCTAGCGATTACTTTATTGTGCCTCTGTTCGTATTGGGGCCGTTTTTCATGCATGCAAACGCTTGGAAATGGCTTGTCGGGTAACTCCCAATACTGAAGCAAGCTCTTCTTGCGTTTGGGCTGAATCCTCATCGAGCAATGTCTTCAATTCCGTATCATTGAAGGTTTTTGACCTTCCTTCACGTGGTCGATCGTCGATGTCGAAATCATGGTCTTTAAAGCGACGAAACCAATCTCGGCACGTTGTTTCGCTCAGAACACCATCTCCGTAAACTTTTTGGAGCTCTCGACGTGCGTCAACCGCCGTTTTCTTCGATTGAAAGAAGGAAATCAACACCTCCCGCAAATGACGGCACAAAATCAGTCATTTTCGAGCAACCACAAACAGACTATGAGAACACAAAATCTTAAAAGTGTCGAATCGGTTTGTTTACCATATGTTTAGGCTAGATTCATAACGTTTCGATATGAACCAAATCGACTAGATCTTACCGCTAGCGCCATCTATTGACAAACAGCGAGTACTTAGTTGCGCACCTAATACATACTTATACGCCTGCCTTCTAAAACGCTTTTAGACACTGTAATAATGCGGTAGAAACACCGTATTAATACATTGCAGTACTGCGAAATGTAAAAATTGTAAGCGAAAACTCTCCAAGAGTGTTGACTTTTAGCAGCGTTTATTTGTTGTGTGTCACTAATTTTAATAACAGGGTTTTTCAATAATTTGGGGGGGTCCATTTTTTATTGCTGCAACGCTGGTTGCTTTTGTTTGCGCTTAATAACATCAGCTTTGCGTTTAAGAACATAACACATCATCAAACTTCGCACGGTTGCGTTTAGGTAGCGTTTGTTTGACTGCATAGAAATTGGGATGTAGGACGTCAGACTAACCTGAAACCTGTACTTAGGTTGAAACAAATGAAACAAAAATATCAAATCCTAAATTCAATATTAAGGTTAAATGTATTTGTTTTTATGCTAAATAAAAGAAAAATCTAAAATACTTAAAAGTTAATAAAGTAAGTAAGTTAAAACTAAGTATTAATTTGAATTGTTTTTTTTTATGTACTTTAATTACATCTTTACTTAAAATATTAATTGAAAATGTTAATACTTTGCATGAAATATTTTGTTTTTTACAACAATTGTATATGTAAAACCAGATTTCGCTTCATATTGTGCTGAATAAAACTTCGTAGGCTGTATAAATACAGGGTGTGTAATTTACAGAAGAATTTGATGATATCGATGAGTTTTTGTTGTAAAGAGGAAACCAATTAATTTTGAGAATGACAAGAAAAAAACAGTTAGCCAAAATATTGTTGTTGCAGTACAAACCCAAATTACAGAACATCTTATTTTCTATTACAAAACTCGTGTTATAAATGAAGGCTTAATATTTCGTTTGCTTTATTCTTATTATTAGTTTGATTTTTAAAAAACATTTTTCTTTTGCTACATCGTATTTTTGAATTGTTGTTTTATGGCATTTCATTAAAAAAACATTCAACTACAAAGTACATTGAAGATGAAAGACACAAAAACATTAAAAATAGCGAGAACTAATCAATTTCTTGTCAGTAATATCTACAGCATAATTTATTGGCCAAAATCCTATTTGAGTTCATTTTCAATATAAATTTTATTTTATAGTTTCTAATTTGTTTTTATATAAGTTATTATTTTTTTTTTTGGTTTATCTCTTATATTATTAATTTGTACATTTAATTTATCAAAATATTTGTAGTTCAGTACATAAATGTAAAATACAACTATAACATATTATTTTTTTAGAAAGAAAAAATACTAATGAGTTTCCCATACAAAATTTTTCTTAAACAAAATCATATATTTTGGCGCACAACTAATTTTAGTACTTTACCTAATTGTTATATTTCGTTTTTTTGACAAATTTTGTTTTATCTTGTAAAAAATAATTTAAAACAAAACCTATGTTAAATACATTTGCGCAATATTTATAATTTACTTCACTGAACGGTAAAATGAATTACCCTTTTTTTAAGTTTGCAAATAACGTACTGCCATGGAAAGAAAGCTGTTTAAGTGCTGTCGAAAAATTATTTAAAAAAAAAGAATTTCTCTGAAAGAAATAATCTGCTGCCGCAAAAAAGTTTATTTTGTAACTATTGATTTTGATATCTTTAAATTAGTCTCCTATAAAAATAGTTTTTTTCAAAACAGATTTTCTTAGATTTTATGCTTGGACACTTCCATAATTTTTTGAGTGTTTTGAGCACAATCCGTTTGCCGAAAAAATTAGTATTAAATTATTATTTTAAAGAGCTTAGTGCTGGAGAAATTGCCATGTTTTTAACAAGGTATATCCAAATTGTTTCTTCACATTAATGTGTTTTATAAAGAAAAGTCCATTTATTAAATTGCGTTCAAGTACATGGTCCAAAAATGTTGGCATTACACACCCCTATAGAATGATAAGAGCTGTTCTAAAAGTTTTGTCAAAGCTATAACCACTTCAATATTTCGCGATATCCTATCCTAAAAGTGGTAGAAAGTTCTGTTTAGTGGAATATTTTACAATAACATACAATACATAACTTTTCTTGAAAGTTTTCTTTCGGCAACATTATAGTGTTGCCTGTTCATCTTGAGTTAATATTACAATCTTTAATATATCTCGCGAACAAAGCAACCCATTGAAAATTTCCAGTTTCCAATTGAAAAAGATGACTAATTATCTCTAAGTGTGAAATGACTTCGAATCTGCATCAACACGCCGGAATGTCAATACTTTTCTAATGTCATGTTCAGGTTTGTGGCATACACTTCTACTGGAATGTACGAGCACGCTTTTATATGCTTAACGCATTCTAGCACAAGGTCCACACTTGACTTTATCGATCAATGAAGAGAATAGTACGTAATATTTCTACAAAAGTCATAAAAAATCCTTAAGATTATCCAGCTCAACTGCACAAAACCATAATTGTGAGCCGAACAGTGGCTGACAAGGGGTATTTTTAAATTAAACGTGAGAGGGGCAGCTATCATGGTACACTTACACAACACATGCAAAGAATTGAGAACGTGAAATTAATATGAGAGAAGTAAAGATTATCAGCGCAGCAAATTTATGCATAAAGTCAACGTTTACACGGGGAAATTAGGTGAAACAAATTCTTGTCTATTCTCTTTTGTGAATTTGTTTAGCCAATTACTGCGTCAGAGCAATTACTGCGTCAACACGCCGCAACAAACGTAATCGAATAGAACGAAAGGGAATTTGCGGGTACGACAAATTCTGTACACCATCTTTTCGTTTTTCCCTTCTTGCCAACAAACAGGAAAATTTTTTCTCGAAAGTTTCTCGTGTAAACGTTGACAAAGCAATGAGTTTATAAATTCATAATTAATATCTCACAAAAAAATAAACAAATCAACACGATTACTTCCCCAGAAGCAGCCACTACACCCTGTATTTTTTTTGCTAGGCTATCTATATTTTGTGAGTTACACGTTTCAGTATTTTTTTGCTTGCTCCTATTATATAGTACTCGCTTGGAACAGCTGTATTAAGGTAAAAACGGTCGACATGAAAACAAGATATCTCTAGTGGGATCGTAAGAAGTTTGAAGTAACTGGCAGGCATATGAAGCAGTCGTAGTTGATGCGCTAGTTATTGATGAAAATTAAAAATAAATAAAACACACCTATTGTTGTCTTCAGTAATACTTAAAATTTTTATGAAATATATTAATATCATCATTATGAACTTTAAAATCAAAGTCTCCAACATTTTTGTTGTGCTCGCAAACATTTCCATGGCAACTTAAAATAACTTTCAGTTTTTAGTATGTAAATAATTTTCGTAAAGTTAAATATCAAAATTTCAAAAATTATAAAGCTATTGCATAAAGATCACTGAAAATTTAAGCCTTTTTATTCAGAAGTAAAGGAAACCTTCATATATTGATTTAATTTTAACTTTTTTTCGACAGCAATGCAAAACAGCTTTTTTATGCAACTTCTTTACAAAAAAAAAAAAATTTTTTTTTTAAATTAATTTAAAATTCAATTTGTATATACTTTTTAGTAGTTATTTAAATGCTACTAATTTAATTTTTATTAATTATTAACGTTTTTGTAGCAGAGCTTACACATTTTTGTTTTAAAATTTGTAATAATATTTTTCTTTTTGTCACAAGTTGTAGCTACTTTGTTATATAACAAATATTTCATATATTCAAAATAATTTCGTTACAATTTTCTTAAAAAATCAAAAAATTAAAAATGTTTTTGAAATGTGTTTTGCTTGCACACACACTCACCCTGTATGCCGCAGCCACGCATAGAACGTTTTAGTTGAAGTTCTAAGAAATTAATGTTTACAAAGAAAAAAAAAACTTTTTTTTTATCTTATGAAATTCGAAATCATGCATTCGTTCATTATTTCAACTGTTACCCTTTTTAATAATACGAATAAACAGAAATGATGTTAATTATAAGTGAGCTGGGTGCTTTTTTGTACCTTTTACAAATAAAAATCTCTATTTTTGTATATAGATCAAAACTAAATTAAAAATAATTAATATATAGTCTTCAATTAGTGGAAGGAAAACATATTATCGATTTAGGCTTAGGTTTTTTTTTCAGCACAGCACCTTACTGAATAATTTGCAAAGAAAGTAAAGTTAAACGAAAGTTAAGGCTTTAGCTGTTAATATAAAAAAAAATTAAAGGAAATTCCTCAACACATCCCCAAGAAATCGAAGCCTTGAGCAACACTTGTTTTAGAGACACAAACTTTTATAAAAATTTCAATAAATTATGTTGGTTTTTTAGATCCTTCCTAATGCAGCTTAAGTTTTTATTAAACTTTAAAACTCTGCTCGAAAGTACAAAAATTATGAATTTTTTTTCTTATGCTTTAGAAATTTATTTGGAATATTGTGTTTTTTACCATCCATTGTGTGAAAGTGTTTTTTAATTTTAATTTTATATCAATTTTTTATTAAGTTTTTGATTTTTTTTATCACTTTACTTAGTAGTTGTGAGTGTGTAAAAAATAAACTAAAATGTGAATAATTTTTTATAGGTTTTAAATTAGTTTAACGTATTAAATATCAACAATTTAGAAGCAACTGGAATCAACGACATATGAAACAAAACTTCAATTGAACAGGTGTATCGCAATTGTTTATTAATCGTACGAACAATAAAAGGTCAAAAGTTTAATTCATTAATAGTAAGCAACAGCTTTGAAAGAATTCTCCTTCTTCTACGAACGGCAAATCCTAAATATTTGCTTTCGAAATGATTTTTTTTATATTGAAATTTATTCACTATGCCTTATGTTTTTCTTATGGTAGCTTCTGTGAAATTGCTTTGCTGTGCAATTAAAAAACAAAAACAAAAAACAAAATTTTTTCATTACAATTTCATTTCAATTGAAATACAGGCGATTTTTGCTAGTTGCATACCTGAGATAATAGACTTGATTGGAACAAGAGCCAAATATGGCGGCACATTAAAAAATGAAAGGGGCCGAAGGTGAGAACAAAATTTTGAAAAGTTTACAATAAAAAATCACACAAATCAAATAAAAAAGCTATAATAAATTAAAACTTTATATAGTAAATGAAAAGTTGGAAATTTAATTTCCTTATAGAATCAACGAAAACAGCCAAGTTTACAAAATAAACACCAAATCAAAATTGAATTTCACAGCTTAAAGCGCATCTCTATGCATTGCGAATCGTTTGTACTCTCGCAATAACGTACTGAAATATCGAACAGTAGATGGTTTACTTACGGTTAATATTAAAGAGCAAAGTTAATGCGAAATAGCCAATATACTGACAATATAGATCAAAACATAATATACAGTTTCATAACTCTAAGCACCCATTATAGGTTGGTATAACCCCACTGAATCGTAAAATCACCTCCATGTTATTGAGTTAACTCTGTTTTAAATGGAAATTAAGCTTCTTGAGAGTAGGTCTGGATTTCTAAACATTTTCTGAACATTTTTGTTAACGGTTTTAGAAAGTGCTGAGCATTTTTTTCTACCTTACTTACAATTTTCACACATGGTAACAATGTTTTTAGTGGAATATATTTTTAAAACATACACATATATAGATTGTTTTTGTTAGAGTTCTAGTGATAGTTAATATGACAGCTGACAAATGATTTGTTCCAAGTATGTTTTGCCATTTAACGCTTGCAATTTGGGAAAATTTAATAAATTTACTAAAATTTCAACTTGAGACTCAGTCAAAATTCTCATGATTTTTTATAATTATGAAGCTAATTCCCCGACAAAATAGTGTGAATTGACGCTACTGGAATACTTCTTGTAAACATGTGTGCAGATTCCGGCTTGTGCTGATAAGACTGCAAAAATTGCCGCTTTGAAAATCCACACAGTTCATTATTTTCCAAATTAGAGCTTAATTGCTTCAAAAAGTGATCGAAAAATTGAGCCATAGGCTCAAGTAAAAGGCTCAGTAAAAGAGCGCAACAACAACATCAAGCAACAATCGTCACATTCGTGAAGACACAATGCAGCGTCGTCGCTAATGCCGAAGGGTGTTGTTTTTGTTTTCGTTTGAACTCAAGTTAGCGCTGTGCGTCGATAGCGTTGAAATTCTGCGAATTGTATTTTCGTCGCTTGTGCGTTGAAAGCCGATTTGGGCCATGAGGGCGGAAAGCGACTGTACTTGCCCATCGGTGCTATAAACCATTGGCAGTTATATCAAACATATTATTAGATATCTTAAGTACCGCACACTTTCCTATGGTTCCGATGTGTGCTAAGTTCAGAAGTAGTATTCTTAGTGAAAATTGACGATTGAGTGAAACCATCGTAGGGAACATAGGCGAAGCAAGCGGGTGGCATATTTCAGCACCTGTTTGATCCACCGCAGGATAACTAAATGCAGGAAATTAGTAAATAAAAAGAAAAGAATACACGAATGGTTCAAATATTGGTTGCAGGCTCGGAAAAACCATATATTTTAGAGGGCCAAAGAAAGGATGATTGCAGTTGCAGTTATTTTTAAATTTTTAACTTTTTTTTATATATCGTTAAAACGGGTACTAAGCGTAGCGCAAGTGACTGCTGGTGGTGGAACTTAGTTCTCGCTTAAGGCCCATCACTTTTACAAGAACCCGGAAAACAACATCGACTCTTTTATTAAACTTAGTAAGTAGTCTCTGAAAGAACTTCTTTGACTTTAGAAGATATTCCTTAGTCATAATATAATCAATAGAAGGTTTTTAACTGACAGTTTAGCGGATTTACAAAATAGAAAATTACTTGAAAAAAAAAGTTATGCCCGTAATTACTAACACACAATTTGTTCGGTAACATGTCGTTTCGCAATGTATAAAGATGCTCTCTGTCGATTGTAACTAATAAGTCTAGGTCATACGAAAAGGGACTTTTTTAATATATATTGTTTAATGCTTTGAATTTACATAAATTGTTTTTAAAAATTAAAAAAATTGAAAAAAAATAAAATGTTTGTTTATTACATTTTAAGTTGCTATCATTCATATATCCAATAAAAATTGTTCAACTCTAATAATTAAATTTAACAAGTCCCCAGCAAAATTTTTCACATTCTATCGCAAAAAGAAATTTGATTTTGGTTTTTTATCAAAAAAAAAAATATAAATAAATATTGAATGTATAAAAAAGATTTTAAATTTAAGCAAAAACTCACATAATTCATAAACACTTTAATATTGGTATTGATAACTACACCTTCATAAGTTCATGAAATCAACATTAAAAAAATTCA
Organism: Meiosimyza decipiens; assembly: GCA_963680825.1. NCBI lineage: Eukaryota > Metazoa > Arthropoda > Insecta > Diptera > Lauxaniidae > Meiosimyza > Meiosimyza decipiens. The sequence continues at coordinate 87,487,579 of OY804259.1, read as the reverse complement.
AGAACAAAACTTAACAAATTCAATCACGAAAATTAGCCATCATAAAGCACAAATCGCCATTTTTTTATTTCAAAATTCATTTGAGCGCATAACTTCACTAAGTTCATATGAGAATTATTAAGAAATTTTATCGAAAATCAAACATTTTGATTGGCATTAAGTCCATACAATCACAAAAGGCATTCGAAAACAAAAGCAATAAATTAACAACACAATTCGAAAAAGTAAATGCGAACTATAACAAAAAACTGACTCGAACATATATACACCACATTGGGAAAAACACTCAGCAGTGTTATTATACGCATATTTGAAATAATATGGCAACACCACATCGTTCAAACAATCAAAAATAATACACACACACAGCATGAATACAAACAACAAAAGTTAAACACATTCTGAACCAAAATTTTACATAAAATATCTTTTTTTTTGGGTTTCTTTGTTTTAGTTATATCAAAATTTTTTTCTTAAATTTTATTCCGTATAAAAATGCATTTTTTGAATTGAAAAATTAGTATATTTTATTTCTAAAATCAGATTATTGAGTTGGCAACAATTAATTTTTGTTTAAAATTTGCAATTCTAAATACTCGTAAAACTCATTCCCTCATGTTGCACGCTTTGTGTTTGTGTTAAAAATGTAATTTATTAAATAATTTCTATGACGTTTTTAATTTAAAAAATAAAAAAAATTAAATCTGAAACAAATAATTTCGAAATATTATTGATTGGTGTTTATTCCATAAATAAAATGTTAAAAAAACAGCTAAATAATTTAATTGTTTATTAAATGCCATTGTATAGTCGTAATTGTTAACAATAAAATACAGTTTTATGTGTGTAAAAAACTATAATTTTGCAATTTTTTAATAAAATTAAAAAAAAATTAAATAAATCAAATTAATTTTAAGTTGCTCAATTGACTAACAAAAAAATATATAAATTTTCTAGCGCTGTTGTTTAAAAAATATTATTTGTTACTTTTGTAGTTAGAAGGGATGAGGAGCCATTGAATAAAAGAAAAAAAACTTATGTGGTGATACTTTTGATTCATCCGATGCCTTAAAATTTTCTGTAAGAAAACAAATTGTCATGAAAAGCAATGTCAGAAGCTAAATCAATTTATAATTTATGAAGTCAAACTCACGTCTCTCTGTTATGTCTCATTTTCGAAACCTTGGAGATAAACATTGCTTGCCGCCAATAATATGTACCTGACTTTAAAGATATTTTTAGTACTTTATCATTAATCAAGGTAGTAATATCGGAAACCATAGGTTAAATATACTACAGCCCACATAAGAAACGTTCACTCTAATTTTTCTCTCTAGCCATAAATTATGCTTTATATCAATTGACAAAAGTTAAAGCCGTAAGAAAGACGTTTTGAATGAGATACATTTCGGCTCCATGTTTATATAGAGCGGGAAAGCAGAATTAATCGTTCACTAATGATATTTGATTAATTAATCTGGATTACTAGCTGATTGCTTAGTAAATTTTTTGCTTATGCTCGTGTCACCTAGTATTCCCATTTTATGAAGCTCCCTCTAAAACTTTCTTCACATAATGATTAAAGTTGGTTGATCTATATTTTAAAAGGATCCTTTATTTTTGTCTAGATCATGAAAAATACTGACTCGTTTGCACCCTGTGCAAACGAGCTGTCAAATATCGTATGAAAAGTTTTTTGAACAAACAGCGCAAGTTTGCACAACAAAATTGTAGCGAAAACTTGCGCTCCTTATTGTGCATTTCTCACTCTCTTTTCCCATACGATTCTCTCAGCAAAAATATTTTCTTTACAAATTTTGTATTTGTCACTCTCTCTCTCTTTTCCCATACGATTCTCAAAAATTTTTATGATGCAAAAATATTATATTTTTACTTATGAACTGACAACACCTTTCATTAATTTTTCAACAGTAAAGTTTTGGAAAGGCTCATTGTGGTGGCAATACCGCCATTAAACGCACCTATCAACAAATAAAACTTATTGTTCTGCAAACAATTTTTAGAAAGGATTTTTGGCCGATTTTTATATAATGACTTAAGTATGTTACATTTTACCTCAGTACGTCACCACCAGGCTGTCATGTAGAAAAACTATTTCAAAGATACAGCTCGGTAGAAGTTCCCATTTAGTACCAGCAAGTAAAAACCGATAAGTGCGTATCTTTAAAAGGTTGAAAAATAATTTTTGGTAATTCACTCAATGTTTTCTATTCATTAAATTGAAAAATAGATGTACATAGTTAGGATATTCACAAGGTGTCAAAGGATAGCAAATTTTGTGATAGCGAAAATTTTTTCATTACAAAATCTTTTACCTCTGTCCGTATGCGACTCTCTTTTTAAAATAGAAAAGCAAATACAACACTCAAACTCTACTGTTTTATTTTATTTTCATATGAAAGTCATAACAAAATGTTTACAACTATTTTAAAATAATGTGTCATATTATGACACCTTATGAGTTCCCGTAGTGTTTATTGTTGTAGTGCATAAGAACCATATCGAGTTGTTACCCTCAAGACCTCTTTTTGTACAGTAAAATTAGCCCAAGAAAAGTCGTTTTCAAATATTTTTATTTTATATAATAGTTTTCGGTGTCAGAAACATAATGCATATAATCTATAATGAAAGAAATTTATAAAAGAAATAAATACGACGAAAGCAAAAATTCCATTGCATACTTTTAGCTGTTTATGAATGCTGAAATACCATTGCATACTCTAAATTGCTAAAAAACTGTAAAATTAAGTTGCCCAATATAAGAAGAAAACAAAAATTCTGTGAAACACGCCTCAGAGCCACCGAGCGGAGCAAAGTGTGCAACGGCGGGGGGTTGGTAAGCGTAGCAAGAAGAGTCCCTAGTTTTTCATAAAGATGTCAAGTCTAAGATAAAGTCTAAGTTAAGTTAAAAAATGAAAACTACCTAATTAGATATAATGCTACGGGCACTGTTTTTCCCTAATAATCTCACAATATTTAGAAAAAGGAAAAGTATTTATATTAAAAAACGATAATTTTTTTTAAACAACAGTGAAAATAAATTGCTTTTTTCAGATTTGTTTTTTTCTACTTTCGTTTCTTTGAAGATTATTTTTTATTTTTTTTAAATAGTACCTACATTTACCATGAAATTGTTAGTTTCATGTTGGTCAAAAGTACTATGTATAATAGAAATATTGGAAAATATCATATGATTAAAATGGAGAATGCGTTCTTAAATTGCGCAGTTGTTGTGGTAAATGTCGTCGTCGTCGTAGCGTAATCGTAATGAAATTATATTTCTATTCTAAATGTGTTGTGCAAAATTAATTAGTTCTAAAATACTAGAAACAATATTTTATGATTTTCAATAGAACTTGCATTTGGACTACCTGCTATCATTTATTAATTGAAACTAAATGTTCATTTATATGCCACATTTTAGTTTATACAATTTAAGTTTCATTTAACAAACATATTAATTTATGAAAAAATTAATTTTGATTTCATTTTGTGTGAAGTAAAATTTATAAATTAATATTATTTTGGAAATTATTTCAGTCAAAAACATTTCAAAATATTACTAGTTATACATAAATCGTAAAATTTTGTCTTTTGTATTCTATGACTCTACTAATTTTCGTGTCGTTTAAATCTTTGTGTGTATTTGTATATACAACTACTATTACTACTTACAACTACTTCTACTACTGTACTTACTATTCAAACTACTTACTATCATTTCCACTACTATTTGAATTTTAAAATTAAGATTTTTGATAAAACAAAAACAGTTTACTGTGTTCCGCTGACTAACCGTAGCGGAAGTGTTTTTAAATTAAGTTCAATTTTGTCGTAAATGTAGATAGTTTAATTTTAGTGTATTCATTTAAAGAATAAGAAAAATAATGAGAATGGCACAATAAGTCAAAAAATTTATTAATCGAATTATGAAACAACCATCCCGTTCATTAAATTGCTGGAACTATGTTAGCTAAAAAATTATTATTATCTATTATGGGTATAGAAATAAATTTTGCAAAGCTATGTATTAAACTCCATACTTAGAGAATGAAAACAAAAATATATATCTTGCCGAGATATTTTACTATGTAGCTGAATAATCTGTAATGGTGACAAAAAAGATTACATTAGTCATAGAGATGAGGCTGCCTAAAGATTTTTGACATAGATAATAGAGTCATGATGAAACAAATATATTTCACATAGATATATAACATTGGAGTTTAATTTTTGAAGATAAAGTAAAGCTCAATATTTGAATCATGCTTTGTAGGGAGATTCAAAACATCAGTTTCTTTTGTTATCATCAGCAAAGCAAAGTTTGTCGCCTTGACCGTATTTTCTCAAGCCTTTGTATATTTTCTCATTTCCTCATGCGATGTTTGCCTAAAGTTATTTTTCAGAAATCGCTTTTAAAGTGTCGTTCTTGTGTCGTTCTTTGGAATATTCTTTATTCAGAATACATTTCTACTATGACTCAATTAATTCTTTCTTGATTCGATATATACAAAGGTAAACAGATGGTTCTATTTATTCCAAAATTATATATGGCAAATAAAAGACAACTCAAATACTATCCAAAAAAAAAAGATGAAATTCAGTAAAATCCGAGACTTCAAATTTCAACTCGTTTGGCTTTTGCAAATATTTTCCCATACATAGATAACAAAGATAATTTCTAAATTTGAATGCTAACCATAGTATTTCCAAGAAAGTCAAGAACATGAAACTTTTTTTACTAGGGCTTATGAAGATATAGATGCATGCAAGTACTTATTTTCAAATATCAAATGACTATACAGGGCCACAGGGACAAGTACCCGTGTTTGATAAGAAAATAAATATATTTAATTTGGAACAATTAATTTTTTTTCGATAGATACAATTAACCTTAGCGATATTTCAACTTTTTTAAGCCGTTCGAATAAATGGATTTGTTAAACTCTGCAAATTAGGCCTCTTTTTCGGTGATAGCCTTCACTTTTGATGTGAAATTCGTACTCTCCAGCCTTTTTTCGTGTTTGGAAAAGAAAGAAGTGACTGGGGCAAATCTGAAGATTTGGTAGCACTTCATAGTATCAAATAATTATATATATAATAATTCATAGCTTCAAATAATTTTGCTATAGCAATGCGGGACGTATGAGTGAAGCAATACTTTGTTGTGTGTGATAAACGTGGCTGAACGTCCTTTAACTCTTTATCAAATCTGTAAAATAACCACAAGTCTAAACAGTCGAAAGGCCTATTAATTTTGAGTTCCTAAAAATGATGGGCATGAGCTTTTCGGCCAATGAAACGCTCTTTATAGAAGTGGTAGAAGTCCATTGTTTTGTTTTTTGGTCTCTGAAGTGTAGTAATGGATCATGTTGTGAAGTGGTCACCTAATTCTATTTTTGGTCTACTGTGAGCAGTGGCGCCAATTCAGTAGGGCTGGGGAGGGCATTGGCCCCCCAAGGATCTGATACTACTTATTTTCCAATATATTCATTCAATAAACCGATCTAATAGTGGTGGAAATATAATTCTGCTCCCCCCCAGATTGGGTGAAGTGACGCCACTGATTGTGAGCAGTCATGGCCAACATAGCAACGCGCTGCGCCAATACTTTCTTATGCACAAATATCACTTATCACTTCTAATTTCTGATCAATACTAAAGCTTTTCCATAATTGAAAAATAGCAAAAGTCGTTTGCCTCACACGATTGTTAACAATAAAATTCTTTTTAAAGGAACGAACTTTACTCAAATATAACTTTGATAGCCTTAATGAAATATCTGTTAAAACGGCATTTTAAGACTCTCATTATTTTTCTTATTGTAATTCAAATTAACCTACAGAAATTCTTATCACAGAGTCATAAATACATATACATAGCTATATCAATATCGTATTTATGTGGTACATAACTTTAAACGTTAGACTTAAGAACTCTTTTATTACCTTCGAGTGTATTGAGCGATTGCGTGTGAGATGTTAATTATGGTGATAGTTATTTTATATGATATTGATAATTTCCTTAAATAGTGATACTGTATAGAAAAGACTCAGTTTTCCGATTCATTTATCTTTGTGCTGTGTGTGAATGTTGTCTCTTAATTTATGATAAATATAAATGAAGTATTGGAAAAAGCAAATTTGTTTTGATTTTTGCGAAAACTTATATTTTTTTGATTTTAATTTCTTAATTATTCTTTGATGTAATATTTAGTTTCTAAACTAAGTCGTTTAAGTACCCTTTAAATTTAATTCATTTTCTGATTACGTTTGTATAAAAAGAAAGCAACAAAAACTATTAACTTTATGATGTTAATGATAGCGAATTTGATCGATTTTAGTTAAAAAGTGATAAGACAATCCTTAAAGGTAATTCCATTTTATAAAAATTGCACGAATAGAAGACATTTTTCTTCGTCATGAACCCAATAATGACATTATTTTCATGAGAATTTTGCCAAATTTCAAAACCTAAAGTAAACCAATCATAAATAAAACATCTTTGATTTATTAGCAGTGTTTTCATTTGTTTAGTTTTCACTGTCGCTGCACAAGTAATTAGATTGATTTTTTTTTCCAACCCCTGAGATATGAAGTATAAAATAGTTCAGAAATGCGTGGCCAGGCAACTTTATAATAGTTTTCAATTTAACTTTTTAGTGCTGACTTGAGATAATTGGGAAAAAATGTAATACCCTGTATTATGCATTTCATTTAATTCATTTCATTACCCCATTCATTCAAAGCAACAAAAACAAACCCCAATTATTTTTTCTTAATTGGAACATAAATTACTTATCAGAAAGATATTTTCAGTTAAAGTACTACGCTATTGCAAAAGCCAAAATTTGTAGCTGATAATCTTTTACAGTTTGTACGATACCTGATAGCTTCATTGCCATCATCATCATCAGTATTTTTTCCCAAATATCTGCTTTGTTTAAGTTTATCTTCCTTACTCAAAGCTTATAAAAAATTACGAACAATATCACCTTGCACGCTGTTTCCCATTTATTGAATTTGTATAGATCTCCCTAATGCAATGAACGCCACCCTATATAAATTGCAACTGAATGCAATTGTAAGTTAACTTTGAACGCACCCAAACATTAGTTGGTTTAAGCCTGATATTCGACCATTTGGAATGAGTAAATGAAATTGTGTCTAATCTTAGCTATGTTATTGTTGTTATTGTTTGATTGGTTATAAAAATGCATGCCCTAGAAAAAGTTTGTGAAAAAAAACTGTATACACACGTGATTATTAGTATTTGCTCCAATAAAACGCAATTGAGACATTTTAGCACGAATTGAGGTCCGATTTGACTTAGCAAATTATTAAATAATTATTGTTAAAAACGCGCTCAAAAATGGTTTACGGACTGTTAAACTGCCTTCTGTGTACATTAAGTTAGTTAACAATGAATTAAGGACATTATGGAGAAAGAGACAATAAAACCTGCGTTGAAATTAATTGTCTGAATTTGAGAAAGGCATGTCATTTTGATTTCAAAACTATTTTTTTGTAAAAACAAAATAGAACGTTTTTGCTCAATAATAATATAAAAGGGAAAATACAAATAAAACTACAATCGAATAATATAAATGATAAATAAATGAATACTGAAAATAAAAAAAAATTCCTTGAGACAAAAAAAAATATTTACCAAAATATCAGTCACTGCTTAGGTCTCATGATACATGGTGAAAATCCAATATTTTAATAAATAGTGGTTTGATAATAAAATTTAAATAAAACAAAATAAATAAAAATTAATTAAATTTAATAATTTTAAATAAAACGACAACTAAAAATAAATAAAAACTTAACAAAAAAATGTAGTATTGAAAGAAATACAAAATTATGGGAAAAAATTTATAATATATTTTCAAATAACGTTCAATTAAATAATATATTTTCGTTAAATTACACTTGAACGTTATTTCAGCGAACTTAGAAGTCATTTGCAAACACCAATCTTCATATAAATTTAAAAAAAAAACACAATGAGACAGCATATATGTGGACATATGACAAAATAACCTCTTTCGATTTACAGTAATAAATCAATACAGCATAAACTCTTTGTTTCAACGCAAGACTTGCATGGTGTTGAATTATTACCGTAGATCAAAAGAGGTTGTTTTGCCAAATATCCACAGATATGAATTACTTTAAACTGCTAATTCGTGGCTTATGTTTTGATATTATCACATGTATAGTAGATCAGCACAGTTATTGTTAAATTGTACTTGGATTTGAAGCGCTACCTCAAATTTGAGCGATAGTCTTAAGAGAAACATGACAATTCATTTTGTGCGAAAATCTTAAGAGCAACAAAAAAATTCATTTTCATTATTTTACAATCAAAAGGTTCAAATAAAAGTTTTCTGTTAATGTGAACAAATTGTTTTTTCACCTGATGATATATCACCAATGGTGACGAAAATATTTTAAATAATTGATAGCTATTGCATAACTTTAACGTTTGCATTGTTTTCCTATGTCCGAGAAACACCTTTAAAAAAATATACCAACCGTTTGCAGAATCTCCCTTGCTCGCTTGATATATACTGAAAACTTTTATTTTTTTCGTAATCCTGTCTCATTTAAACTCAAAACCGCACAGAGATATATATATATAAATCTAGAAAAGATAGTAAAAACTATGCAAAACTATCCCTAATTGATTGAGGTCACAATTAAAAACAAAATAATATATATATAGAACTACATTTTCAAAATGACCGAGTAATGTCTGAAAAAAATTTAATTTAGAGGGATTTGAAAAAATGGAAATTTCTGGACTCGACTACTTTCTGAAAGGAAATCCAGTTTTTATTGAGTTCTGTTTGAAGAAAAACAAAAAAGAAAAATGATTTCGATTGGGAATATTGCAGCTATATTGAGCAAAAGTCATACCTTGCGTTGTTGGTTTGTTAATCTATTTATAGTAAAATGGCAAATCTTACAGAGCATTTTTTATTGCAAACACAGGTTACAGAATATGCATAAGGGGACAAAAACTTTACACTAAAAAAACAAATAGTAAAAAAATCACCCGTTACGATTGCAAATCGTAAACAAACGGCCCAAAATGTCATGAATGTTTGATATGAGACTTTGAAGTTTCAGTCTTTCCAAGGCATCATATGGGTATTTATTTTGTTAGTAATGCAATTGTCTGGAGGGTACTCTTAACATGAATATTTTGTCGATCAAATTATTAGTGGATAAGATGTGTTTCAAAATATTGTCTTACATAGTTCATATGTATTAAAGCTATGAAAAATAAAATTATAATTTTTTTCTGTCTCTTCAAGCAAAAATCAAGTTTTATATGACTATGACTGTACATTTCCGCTTTTATGCTTTAACTTCATTGTAAAATGACGAAACATAGTTTGTAATTATTTAACAAGAATCAATCTCAATAGAATTCGAATAGAATACTTGCAACTTAGCGATGATAGAAGGAAGCTCTTCAATAGTTATTAAGAACTTTCTCGAAAAAACAAAAAAACCGATAATAATTTGTCACACAAAGTGCTTTACACAAATCAATCAAGAGTTCGACTCTGTGACAATGCATTTTTTTTACAATTATTTCATTAAATTTATTTTTATACATTAAAATAAAAAACCCATATAGCTATTGAGCGTTTCAATTGCGTTTTTCTGCACAATATGTATCGTATGTTGGAATATTAGTTTTAAATCTTTGATTGCATTAATGTTATATGTAGTGTTGCATTTACCAAATAATGTTTTAAGTAGAATTATTTCAAAATATGGGGTAGCAGACTAAAAATTAAACAACTAATATTTATTTCTTTTTTTTTAGATTTATTTCTTTAATTTTTTTTTTGGTATTTATATTTTTTTCTTTAAACTTTGAACTGTACTAATTTCCTACCTCCTACTACAATAACAAATTATTAAAAAAATAAACCCTTCTCTTTCATAACGATAAAATGAAATCACATTTCTTATCATCGAAATGTACATATTTATAACTATCCAATGAACAATCATGAAATATTTCAAGTGCCTTAGGTATAAGTGATTTATTCACAAGACCCAACAGTTGGCAATGAATAAAGCATTTGTACAAAATTTAAGTATCATAACACTAAACACTCCAAACAACATATCAATCACTTTAATACTATGATCATTATGCTCATTATTTCAAAAACATATATTATAATCCTAAATGGCAGTAAGAAATATTTTTTTTGAAAATTTTAAAAATGTTTTTTGAGAATACGTATTGTAAAAACTCGTTTCAATATGAACGCGTAAACATTTTCGAAACCTTAAAGTTTTACAATTGAAATACTTTCTATGGCCATTTATGTATCATATATTATCCTTTTAAACCCACTTTGTGTATAATTAAGTCATCAATATATCGTATATTACTCTAAAATATTTCTTACTAAAATCAAATAAATTTTCTGCTTATTTTTCCTGTGCCTAAATTCAATTAAAAATTGAATTTTAAATCAATTTAAACTGATGACGAAAACAACGTTGACGTTGAATTATTGTTGAACATTTTGGATTTACGTCCTGTTGCTGCTGGCTGTCCTGTCTGTCTAACTGCCTGCCTGCCTACTCGAAATCTACTTTGACACTGCTGATGTTTGCTTGTTTACACGCATCTCTAATGTATTTCATAAAAAATTCATGGACATATCAACCAACTGCTGTAATCTGTAACACACCCTGTACGCTGTTCAAACATCAACATCAGACATATTGTGGTCTGTGGACACATAACATACGAATCGGTGTCGCATTTCCTTAAGGATTTTCTGCACGAGGATCGAGAGGATGTTGATGTGGAAGTCGTATTTTTGCATCGGTAAGTCCGTTTTATATTAATGACCAAAATTTATTTATTTATTTTCTCGTTAAATGTTCTTTTATGTCGAAATTTTTTTTTTCATTTTATTGTAAGCTTATATATAAAGAGGTTAACTTAAGATGACCCCTTCTACTTAAGGTGGTAATCATCAGTTGATCCAAAGTATAATGTAAGCATTTTATATAACTGCAAAGAAATCATATAAATGATGATACTTGATAGTAAAATTCGAGTATATAATATTCAAAATCAGATTTCTGTATTTGGTACTATGGAAGAGTTTTCGGGTCTTCAATTCCAGCTTAGACAGTTATATATATCACTATGGAGCTTTATATCCATTAAGTATAGTTTTATAGTGTTGCTGGTGCTTATAGAAATTCAGAGGTCATAAGTCACAGTTCCGACATGCAACTCCTCAGGGAGTTGCCCATTTTGAATGAATATCAGCATGATATCTCCTAGCAATAGTGCTGCTTTTTGGTTCATATAAAATTTAATTTTTAAAGACTAAATTTGTGAGACTACATTTCAACTGAAGCTCAACATACTGAAAGTATTCTGAAATTCTTCATAAATTTCTTTGCAGCTATATAAAATATTAAGCTTATAAAAAATTTCAGTAGCTTATTTTATTGAATGAAATTTTTAAGGTAGATTGATTTAAGCTTTTAAAATAAAGAAAAGCAAATTATAAACTACTACTTTACCTAATCCAACTCATTGTTATTTAAGTATTTGAAATTATTATTATGTTTATTTATTAATATTTTATATACATAATCTTTAAAAATAAAAATATTGTAAATTCAAACGCCAACTGTACTCAAATACTAATACCTACACCAATAACAATAAAAAAAAAACAACAACAACACAATAGCAAGGAGCCTGATCTGGAGCTTGAGGGATTATTAAAACGTCACTACACGACTGTGGCGTTTTTTCAAGGAACCATGATGAATGCCGTCGACTTGGAACGAGTCAAGGTACACAAAATTAAATGCAAAAATATGTGAAACAATGAACCAATTTTTTTTTTTGATCGCAAAATTCATAGAAAACAAATTATATATTATGTTCTTAATTTTATTTTATTTGATATACAAAATACAAAAAATGCTACTGGAACTCTTTCATAAAACAGCAACAATTTACGTAGTTTTTTTACTTATGTGAAATAAAAAATTATTCATTTGCAAAGCCATGCTGTTCTATACGAATACAATATTTTTGTTTTGTTTTGTTTTATTTTGAAAATCCTGAATGCATAATTTTTATTTGAATTCGTAAAATTTAATGTTTTTTTTTTTGGTTTTTCGTAATTTTAAATATTTTGTAAACATTTTTAAGTTAAGCTTAAGTCTTAAATATATATATTTTTTGATAAATACAGTCATTGCTTTATTTATGAAAACAATTTTTATTGTAAACATAATTTTGTGTTGAGATTTGTAGCACATGGGTTTTGTTAAAAAAAAAAAATCATTTTTTTTAAATAGTTTTTGCTTAAACGGAATGCAATATTTTTATTGTCTTGTTTTGGGAAAATTTTAAATTTCTTTTAAAACTCTTTCTAGAAACTTTAGTAATTTATTAAATAAAAAAAAAATCATAGTCAAAATGTTTAAATTACAATATTGTACTTAATTTCTCTTAAAAGTTTTGAAATGTTAAAATTATTTTCAAGTTTGTAGAGCTATTTAGTAAAATTAGTTTTTATTTTTCGTTATATACTTACTATTTTTAAGATTCAATCCTATATTCATTTCAATATTCTTAATATAATTACTTAGTGCACATTTTTATACACACAAGGTATATTTAATATACAAGGGTATACATATAAAACTAATTATGCTTTACTAGCATAAGCTAAGAACTACATATGTTATAAATTTTAGTAATAATTGTCTACATTCATCTAATGATAAGTTTGTTCAGTGTAAAAGGCGTGGAAAAGTGTGCTCTTACAGTGTTCCATTAAAATTCCATTCCAACAAAAATGCGTAACGTTATGAACGCTATACAGAACTTTACAAAGTTAATAAAAGGACTCTATATAACGAGTATACAAGTATCATTAAAACATAAAGTTTTAGCATTTTTTCAACTTCCCATTTTGACAAAAACGATTTAGCAAAAAATGAGATTCATCGCTGCCTTTTTCCATATTGCGTTCGGCGAAAAGAACTAAAAGCTTTAATATAGAATTCCAGCATGAAACGTTTAATGGTTATACTTCAAAGTTTACTACTTACATCTGACCTGGTCTGTGAAAAGATCACTTAACACTTTTTTGCCGATTGGAATAGAGTTGACTAAAAATGAGATATACGATGAAAGAGAGAGAGAGAGAGAGAGAGAGTTTACATCTTGCCTAATCAGTCCTTATGACTTTACACGGGATTTTAGGATTCGAGTGCCTATATTAAGTATTGTATACATTGGTTTTTAAAATAAAAAAAATTTATTACATGCTAGAGAGCCATTGCTGAGTAGTTATTGTATTTTTATTCGACATCGTCTTTCTTGAGACCTTTTTACTTGTTGGTTGTGTGGAAGATGGTCCCTGTTCTACATCTCCTTTCCTTGCTTTGATGTTAACTCCTTTTTTGGTAATGAAGCCTCATTGTTTCTTCGATACAAACTCTTGTTTTGGTCATGAAGCCACTATATCTACTTTACTTATATCCGGAACTAAGCTGTGAACGATCTTATAAACATATGCCACTGATACTCCAAAGATAATCCAACTGGCTCCGCAATTTCTGACGCTTCACAATTTCATTCTTTGATAACTCTAAACAATTATTTTTCGTATTCTTGATAATTTTTCATTTGAGATAAACTTGGTTATCAACCTCTTCATAGACAGCAGATAAGTCCATCAAAACGAAACTTTTTTCCATATCATCTACTGCCTAAGACAAATGTAGTTCATCGTCATCGCCATTCGAACTAACATCATTATCGTACGCATCATTGTCTTAATCATTTTCAGGGAAATATTTACTGTAGACGGCACTAACGTCCTGATCAACAATCATTTTTCTACAAAAGACCAACACAAACGATTACATTAACGAAAAAGACGGCCATATAAGTAGTTGACACCAGGAAACGCGGAGAAAAGGGAGCAACTAATGAAATGAGTTGTTGACATTAAACAGCTGTTTTCTCGAAAAATTCTTTTCCGGTACGTAAGCCCCCTTTTCATAGACCAAGCCACCTATACAAATCTCAAACTTGAGCGCAATCTATGAATTTGAAGGCTCCACGAAAGTATGAAACTGAACAAAACTGCACCTCTTTTAAAAACTCAAGAGAGACTCAGGTTGTCCCAGATAGGGCTGCAATATCGCTAATCTTTCCGATTTACAATTTCTTAATAGGCTTTCATCTTTTAGTTACCAATAAGTTTCACATGTAGCTGCACTTAATAGGGTCCGCTATTCCCAGCCAGATCCAGACAAGGTATCAATTTTAATTATGAGTGATGTAATCATTTCGAGAAGTTGCTTCAGAAATTCTTAAATAATTCCTGAAGTCATCAGGCTGTAGTCTCAGTTGATGAATGAAATTAGCATGCAATCTCTGTTTTCTTTTCAATAGCCAATCCTTGCTCCTCAATCGTTTATGGTCCTTCATTTCTTTCTGAAGCAAACACCAAACAAAATTTAAAAACGAGCATGCAAATGCTTTCTCCATCGAACAACGAATAAAAAAAACGAACATATAAGTTCAGCATTACAATGGGGACGAAACTGAAACTGTCTAATTCACACTCTTAATCTAAGTCTAGTTAACATCTGACAGAAAATATTGAAGTTTCTTAATTTTTTGCACCATAATTTTGAATGTAAAGACTTTCGGATCATTCTATTTTCACTGCAAGGCACATTTTTTCACGCATTAATATATTTAGTTTTATTTCAAAGTTATACATTGTAATCAGCATAGCTGATAATGCGAAATTTCTTATCTCTGTAATCAATCTACCTATTTACAATAGCAGGTTATACAAATAATCGTAAAACTAACTACTACTCTAAGTCAGTCTAAGTGTCTACTCTTGTCTTTTACTGGTATTTCCTGTTGAACTAACCTATTCACTAATTCCATTAATATTGATTATATTTATTTTTGTTTCTTTTTACTTTTTCTTCCTTATTACAACATTACAAAAATGTTGTTTTTTATTCGTACATAAAAAATGTCGTTAAATTACAATCACTACACACCAAACAAAATAACCACAACAAACCCTCTCGTATTGGTTTTCCTGTATATATGATCCGGACTGTATGCACACAACAAACTAAACAAAACTTTCATACAAAAATGTTTCCCAAAAAAAAAAAACAAAAAATCATTAACTTTGAATTTTTTAAAACCGAAAAAAATAAAAAAATACTGCTACCAAAAGTAAACCACCCGATTTGGAATTAGAGGGTTTGTTTAAACGTCATTTTACCACGGTGGAATTCTTTCAAGGAACCATTATGAATCCGATTGATCTGCAAAGGGTTAAGGTAAAAATTTATTTCAATTTTAATTATTTTTGTCGAATACATTTCATTTTTTGTTTATGTTTTTGTTTTTGTTTCAATGTACATTCGTTTGTGTGTATTTTACGAAAAAAACGAACATTTCAAAAATAATACAATATTTTATTATTAAATATTATATTTTCTCAGCTGTTTTTCTGTTTTCTTTCTTCATCATTTTCTTAACACATTAATTTGTTATCATCAAAAGTTTCTAAGTTTTAGCTATACATATATGTATATGTATGTATATATATATATATATTTATTTATTTATAACTGTAATAAAACTCAATAAAAATGCAATCAAATGCAGTGAAAGTAAAACTTAGAAGAGTTCCACGCATTTTACTAAATGTTGTTGTTGGACACATTTCAATAAAAACAAAATTATTATGAGATACGTATCTTACTTGTTTCAGTATGCAATAGGATTCATTGGCTTTTAATTTTGACTTTTTTTTTATAAAAATAAATAAAATTAATGAACACTGCTTTAGATGGAATAAATATTTATTAATTTATTTTCTACCAAAAAAAAAAAAAAAATAATAATTAGTTTATTGTACTCATAAAGACAGCGAGTATTTCAATGGAATATTTTTTTTTTTCATCATGCTCATTTTATGTTTTAAGGGCACACTTGATTTCGGGTACTCTAACTTATGTTTATTTTACTTGTTAGGCCAAGTTTCTATGTACATAGGCCAAGTTTCTATGTACATATATATATGTATGTTATATATATATATATATTTTACCAAGAATAATATATTTCGAGGTTATAAGTGATGTGCAGCATTATCCGAATAAATGCCATAGATTTTTATCCTTGAACCAAATTGGGACTGTACAAGGAAAAAATTTATACTTGGCTTACAAGGCTTTGTGAAATTAGGTGCCACTCAACTCGGATATAAAACTTCCACATACGCTATACTGAAAGGGAACCGAAAAGAAGTGCAGCTGGTGTTAATGTAATCGGATATGCAGTATACAGTCCCCATAAGAAAGAAAGCCCTATCTCTGAAAATGAAAAATTTACAGAAAATTTTTACATATTTACTCGCGTGAAAAACTAGAGTTAGAGCCAATATAACTCCTCACCGAATTCGATTAAAGCCTTTCTAATGATAGAAAGGTGCAGTGTTTTCATCCATTACTAGGATAAAATTGGAACTAAACCCTTTCAGCTTATAAGGGCAGTATAAGTTAGTTTTAGTACCATTATGGCCATTGGAAGTTGTCTGACTTTAGTACAAATTAAAATTGAAAAAAGTGCTTTTTGGCTCATCCAAATAGATATTCATAGTTTTCAAGTAGAATGAAAAATAAAAGTCGAGAACTCTAGCATTTTTTTACAATATCAATAAATTCGAATTTGATCAAATGTGCTCTTAGAATAATTCATTCATTTATAAATGTGCTACGATGCTGCAACAATACTACTTATAAGTGTGAAACATCAAATGAATCAAACGAAATACATAATCGTAAATATTTAATTCTTCAGCGTAATACATATCTGTTGACTGTAATTGCATAGTGAGCAATATTCACATATTTTTAGTGTATTGGTAGTTTATTTAAATGTATATGTATAACAAATGCCGTGCAGTCGAACTTGAATATTGAGAATATGTAAATGTGGTGAGAGTATTGTTTTGCCATACATAAAATTCTGGGGCTAATCGCTTTTGTCTATTTACAGAATGTGCAAAGGTTGTTTTCTGCCTACCTTTGTAACAATATAGCTATCGAGATTTCAAGCATTAAGTTCAAATCTTAGAGCGGCGCCACTCTCTATTGAAATACTTTCTACCACACTTAAGAAAAAAATCGATGAAGTCATTTTCCAAATAAAAGTTATAAGCATTTTCATAAAAAAAGCGCCAATAAGTGGGCATATGTATTAGAGGTCTGCATGAGTGCACTCGAAATGATCATCAAGCTACTCGGCTTGTTGCAAGTTCATCGAGCTTTTGTGTACAAGGACCACAAATCAAATCGGAATAAATCGAAACACAAAGCAGGTGCTTTGCACTTGCAGAAAAATCGCAAATAAAATGTTCTACAAGTTCAGGCACTCGAAGTTTATTGCATTCGGAAGCTTATATGATAATCGTTTCGAGTATACTCATGCAGGCCTCTATGTGTTAAAAATGGTTGAATGGTTTTTCTGTAGGCTTAGACTTAAAGAAACAAGACAGCATTTCTAGCTCTTGTAGACATTATTGTAACATTTAAGCTTGTTGCCAGCATACCGTGTGGACAAGATATTGCAAGCTGAATGAAATCTCAAATCGTAAACTATAGAAGTATTTTGGAATATTAGAAACTAAATATAATAAAATATATTTTAATAGTTTTTATGATTCTAAAAATCTTTGAATGCCGCGAACTACGCTTAGTCTATATAAGATTTTTGATTCTTATGACCTTAATTATTCAGTGGGCTTAAGTTTTATAGACCTTGAAAATTCCCACTTTAAGATTCAAATATCTCAGATTCTGATATATTTGAGCAATCATGTGTTCGGACTGAGGCTCAGCATCGCAATACATGCGAGAAACGATTTGAAGCCAATGATTTCATTAAGGTGTTGGCAAGAGTAAACATTTTGGTGATCATAGGAATTGGTCAAGAGTTGTCATTGAAAAGGAAATAATTAGGAACTTCAAATGAATTTTATAAAACTTATTTCTTTTTCTCTTCTCAACGAAGAGGGACTTCAAAAAATCTTTCAAAAACAAGGCTCATACATATATTGTTATCTGGAAAATGTTTTAGAATTTTAACATTTCATTGATATTGCGAACCCCCGCCCCCCCCTTAAGTTAATTATTTTATTCAAGTTCGTTTGTATTTTTAGTTTGAAACTTTAAAATGTATTCTTAAAAAAAAAACTTAACATAAATTATGCAGAATTAATAAGAAACAAACTTAACTTTAGTTATAAGCATCATAAGATTTGAATTCATATAATATGTACTGTGTGTATAATATTGGTATCTACTCATTTCAAATTAATATTGATAACAAAATAAACGTAGTCCTTTGTGTACATAATATATTGCTTTATATGTATGTAAAGTTATATGTATAAGTAGTTGTTGTTACATGCTCTAACTTAATTAACACACTAATGCTTGTTTTGTGCATGAAGCTTTTGCGTTAAAAAAATTATTTGATCAGGATCCATTGCTTACTTTTAATGCTGACATAGCTCCACAATAAAAAAAACTGAGTGCCTCTTAAGCCACGATATGAACTTGAAAAAGGAGCACGCTGTCTGTATTGATCAACTTTGCTAAAGAAAAATAAAGTTCATCATGTCAGATTTTTGAGATATCCTATCCTGAAAATGTGTGATGGACTAAAATTTTGTTCGGAGTAAATTAAGCAGAACAACGTCTTCCTTCGTGGTTACTCAGTTGCAAAAACACTCTTCCACAGTGAAATTAATATTACGTACTTAGGTCTTCCATAGATTATTTCAGCCTTTTTTTTTGTCAAAACTACAGACAAATTGCATCCTGTCAATTTCGTATTTCAAGAGAGTGTCTTATACATTTTTCAAATTAATTGCCAATTGTTTCATATTGACATTAAATTAACAAATTTTTTGTAATGGTAAAACATTATGGCCTAAGCCAATGTTAAACATATCGGTCATTAATAAAAAATTTCGTTTTCCCATCGACGATGTATTTCTCGTGGGACGGCAAATATTTCGTTCTCGGCAATAATGTATCGTGCAATACGGAGCACGATACGATCCTTTTTGAATTATCGTATCGTTCTCGTATCGGCGAAGCACCTATCGTGAATGTTACATGAGCACCGGCGTACCGTCCCCACTCGACGCCTGGAGCTAAGATGGAGTTTGATATAATAAGATTCGCGTCAAGGCGATAGTCCACTGTAGAAATTGATTACATTTACCATATTTCATCTTGGTTTTTACCATAATTTTACTAATCTTATGCGCTAAAACTTTATATTTCTTTCAATCTTTACTAAATGGCTCTTATTAGAATATATTCGTTTTGTATTCGCAAGGTAACACATTCTTCGGCAATTTAGTCCCTATGCCTAATAGTGGACAGTACATGATATTCCTATGCAAAGTCAGTATTCTTTTAGAAACGACTCTCCTATCTACTATATCTCTTCACGAAGCATAGGGTGTCCACAAAACTTTTTTAACTTGCACGATTAGTGGCGAGTGCCTTCAATTCGCTCCAACATTTCGAAGATTCACGCATTTCCTGCTCTAGCGAATGTCTCCACGATAATTTATGTAGTTCAGCCAGGTTTCTGTTACACTAAGTATTCCACTCATATGCTTGGCAGAACCCATAGAAGAGCGATCCATCCTAGTGTACATATGCTTTATTCAATAAAATTATGTTTCCTGTGCAAACAACGCGGCTTAAGTTTTTGTT
Organism: Meiosimyza decipiens; assembly: GCA_963680825.1. Lineage (NCBI taxonomy): Eukaryota > Metazoa > Arthropoda > Insecta > Diptera > Lauxaniidae > Meiosimyza > Meiosimyza decipiens. The sequence continues at coordinate 87,467,684 of OY804259.1, read as the reverse complement.
TTTTAAGCACATCTACTGATATTAGATCATTGCATCCTGGCCAAAAGTCGGAATAAAGTTAAGTCAGTACACCAACAACTTTTCAAACTGTCGGACTGCCATCAATTAACTGGAACCAAATACAAAGAATGCTTTGAAGTCCAGCAAATCATCCTATTTCAAAAAATTTGATTTACATTTTTTGCCTACACACATTTTTTTTAAGTTCAATATCACGAAAGTTGGATTTCGATAATTGAGCTTTAATCGTTCAACATCGAAGTTACAACAGCAAACTATTAAGTCTTTTTTAAAAAAGAATTTAAATGTTTGTTTTGTCTTTGTAAATTAAATGTTGTCTTATTTTTATGTTTGTGTATCATTGCTGTATTATTATGTGTTGCTTTCTGTGATATACTCGAATGTGCTGCTACTTTCCTTGCATTTGCTTTGTTCGATTATTAGTAAAACGAAACATTTTGCTTGCTCAATATGCGTTTTTTTCAATACCATTTTTTTCAAATTCTTAAAACTTCATTTTTGTTACATAAAATTTGTTGTTTTTTTATCAGTTTGCGTTTGTTCGGAAATGGCTCCTGCCAGGAGTAGTATTTTTTTTAAACATTATCAAACTGTAATTCCTTTATTATTTGTCCTACCTTTAATTTTGATTTTAATATGTATTTGTATTAAAAGTGTATACTAACCCACATGCTTTCATTTTAGTATTTTTTTGGTTTTTACTTTGACACATAAGCTACATATGTAAAATAGTGCATTTTATATGCAGTAACCAGCTGTGACAATTTATATGTTTTCTATGCTTCCCCTTTAAAACTGACAACTTAAGATGCAATATTAGCTATAAAGTCTGAAAGGCCTTTAATGCAAATACATGAAATACTATATTTCCGGCACAACTGACTAAGTGAAATAACGCTTCCCAAACTCCATTTATTAATAATAGTCAGTTTTGTTTGTCATATAAATATTCAAAAATAAAACAGAAACAACCAATCAGAACACTTGTTCATTTCACTTAAAAAAACTTTTCACCCAAACACATCCTCATACAAAAAAAAAAAACAAAATCTTCCAAACTGAAACTCATGTTAAATTTCTTTCTTCACCCTTATCTTCTGTTTACAAAAGGTTCATGAAGCTGATGCCTGTTTGGTGCTCGCCAATAAATATTGTCAAGATCCTGATGCCGAAGACGCTGCCAATATTATGAGAGTTATTTCGATTAAGAACTACAGTGATGACATTCGAGTGATTATTCAGCTAATGCAGTATCACAACAAGGTAACAAATATTTCATAATTCTCTCTGTAACGGAAATGTTCTCGTGTTTAAATTTTTTGTACTGTAGCCAAATTTCGTGGGGAATAAGATCCTTATCCCTATTTGGATCAGTGGTTGGAATCAATGTCGCTCAAATATTTTGTTGTGATTTGGTTGATAGTCTCATTGAAACGATTTCATAGTTTCATGACTTGAGCCTTGCTAAAGCGAACTTTTTCTAATATAATTTTTTTGGACAGTTGGACGCAACACCACCCGTAGAAGCAAAAAACCTAAAGCATTATAAAGGTATAGTTTTCTAAAATAGAAAATTATAAAACAGAGAAACTCTTAAAACTGATTATGTATAATAGAAAAAAGTCTAACAGAAAGTAACTTCAAGTTCCATTAAAAAGTTATGTATAGAAAGAGAGTTCAGCTACTACAGCTATAAGTTTCTTAGCTATTTAGCCAGCAAGAAGCTTGTTAAAAATAAATTTTGGCAATTTTTTTACTTTAGCAAAAAAAAATATTAAATTTGGATTTTAGAATGTGAATTGAATAGTAATAACATGAATTGATGTGCGTGAGAGAGTTATTGAGTTCAATCTCTAGAAAGTCTCTTGAGCACTTTCTTTTTACTACTGTTATAAGCCTACAGTGAGAAGATACTAATATTACTAGCTAGTTCCACATCTGTGTATCTCTAAGTAAATTAATTTCTCTCTATTTCAGGCCTATTTACTAAATATTCCTTCATGGGATTGGAAACAGGGCGATGATGTTATCTGTTTGGCTGAGCTGAAGTTGGGCTTCATCGCACAAAGCTGTCTGGCTCCCGGTTTTTCCACAATGATGGCCAACCTGTTTGCTATGCGTTCATTTAAAACTGTAAGTTGGTCAATGTACCAATAAGATTTAATAGTTTCTGAGGTTCTAGTAAAACGAAACGATAGTAGCATAGGTATTTATGAAAGAATGACACAAAAAAAAAACGAAACGTGCTGGAGCAAAAGCTGATGGTAAAAGCGTCTATGAGCCAAAAAAAAATTTATCGAATGTTATTTGTAAATGTACATCTTGAGTTTTTCCTTAACTATGATTTCTTAATGTTTTAATTTATTTAATTATTTTTTTTTAGTTTTTAAATTGCAATCACAAGCAATTTAAAAATTTTGTCAAGAACACGCAATTTGAAGAAAAAATAAAAAGGACAATACGTTTAGAGAAAAAAATGAAATAAAATATATACCTTGTTTTCACTAGTCCAAAATATCTCACTTATGTTTGCCAGTCTTGAAAACTTCAACCATCTTCAATCAGATTGTTAAACTTTCAATGATATTAACTTAAAAATTGCTTTAAAATAAACTCATTTTGAATTCCTTGTGAATCTCACTTTATGTTTAGTTACTAAGGATATATGGCCCAGTGAAAACTTAGTATAGGAATTAAGTTTGCTTTAATTCATATCTTTTGAAAACGAAAAAATACGTTGAGATACGATTTCGCTCATGCAAATATTTCCATATACAGTCACCAGATATGCAATCTTGGACTAATGATTATCTACGCGGTACCGGCATGGAAATGTACACTGAAACATTGAGTCCAACCTTTATTGGAATTCCATTTGCTCAGGCCACTGAGTAAGTTTGCTTCAAAACAGTTCAACCAGTTCAATTAAAAACTAAGTGAATAAAATATTAAAGAGCGCTACATTGTAAAAGCTTGAGAAAGACTGTTAAATTGTTAAATACTCGTACTCGTATATAGAAAAGCTAAGACACTTCATACACTACATACTTACATATAGGAATACATCACATTCACTCACAGACATACATATGTACACTGGAAAACATGAAATTAAATCGTTAAATCGTCTCACCAAACACTCACTTATACTTGTACACACGCACATACTTACTATGTTGAAAATGTTTCAATTTCATTTTGCCGTTCTGTTCAGTTTCCGTTTCCGTTTCCGTTTCTAAATGTTCATGAGTCTCTGTAATCGATGTAATTCTTATTTGGTTCGTTCATTTTCTGAGCTACTCTTACGTACTACGTGTTCTACACTCTGTTCGTAAAACAACAAAAAATCTTATTTTTACAAATTTTATAATTTTCGCTTTGTCGGTATTCATGTGTTTTCAAAATGTTTTATTTTTCAGTGTGTCGATGGCCCTCGATGTTGTAACCATAATTTTTTAATGTTTTCTTATTATGAAGTAAGTTTAATTTTTCTGTTTGTTTTTCATTAAGTTTTATCTTAGTTTCGACGAAGATCAGGCTCTAATTTTATACGTAAATGATGACAGCTTCAAATAATGCGAAAAAATTGTATTATCCATAGTTATTTTGCAAGCTAAGAGCACAGGCTACATAGAAATAAATCAATTTTGATACAAAACATCTGCTTGATACAGATTAATATTAATGAAATGTATTGTAAGTCAGTTCAAATTAGAGATTTTTATCATGTTTATGACATGACTTTGTTTCAGCCAAGAGCAGCAATATGTAATGATGTTACTGACATAAAATTTTAATAAAAGTATGCAGTAGAAGATTAAAGTATATGCAGAAGTTCGAGAGAAAAGTTATTGATCTAACTAAGACTACATGGTTATATTTCCGAAAGGTTTATTATTTAATTTATGTAATCCCTTTACTCTTTGAGTCGTACTATGTATGTATATTGGAATACAATTTTAAAAAAATGTTTAAGTTGTTCTCTCCGATTTGTTTCGAATTTAAGATATTTATCATTTCAAAATTTCGTTGTTGAATGAAAAAAACCTTGTTTATTCCAAAATACGAAAGTCGGAGGAAAATGCAAGTACATCTGTTTAAAAAAAGTACTTTTTTCGACTGTAAGTTTTTGTGATTACTGTGAGCAAGATGGGTATGGGTAGATTTTGAAATATATCTTAAAGAGTAATGAAATATTGTACTAAAGTTCCTGCTCAACACTGTATGCGAGTACTTTTATCATGATGATGAAACTTTTTTCGTCTACATTCGATCACGCACTACTCGCTCCTAGATCAGTATTACGATTTGAATGATATATGGTGCGATCACATATTATTTCTTACTTCGAAATCGTTATACAAAAATTAAAATAAAATATATTATAGTTCGTCTTATATCTTTACAATTTCCATAAACTTCCTCTGGAGATGTATCAATTGAAAAAACTTTTTATGTTTCGAATTAGCCATTATTTCTAGCCATTGGACGTACGACCACATTTAAATTTCGCTGCTCAATTTTTAATTTTTGACTTATAAGATCTTGGGGAATTTAAAATGATTGTGTTTGCAGGTTGTTTTCAAGCTCTTTTTATCCGTATACCGTATAGGTGTAAGGATGTTAATAATCCCAGATTTTTAGAGTCTCATTAAATATTACAGTTTAATTTCAACTGCCTTATTGAAAAAAACCTTGCAGATTATTTTTTAAAATACTTTCAGAACAAATACGAACAAGTCGAATTTTTATTTTTTCTACATTGAAAAGTGACCCTTTTATCACAGAAGAATATTCTTCTGGGATATCAAATCACCATTTTGAAATCACTATCTGAGATGATCATTTTATGTGTGTCAAAAAAAAAGATCAGAACAATAAAGTCGCTAATTGTTTTGTGTTTGTAGCTCCGTTCGAACTTCGAGCGAGATCTTGAATATAAATAAATTTATCGAACAAATGACGCTTTCAAAGGTTAAAATATGTCCCAAAATTTTGCAGCATTGCAGCTCTCCTCACACTTTGCAACAAATTTTATAATTTGATGTGAAGAATTGAAGTATTTAATTTTGACACACATATAATTTATCGGACAATTTCTCGGAAAGGTTATTTCATATATTTTTTGATTAGTAATGATATGAAAATAATAAATATAAAATGATGACCTACGAAAGTAGCTGTTTCTAAGCCACTTCGATGCACTGAATTCAAATCTGCTCCTCAATTCGTTTTGTTATGTCTAATTGTGATAGATATCTGTGCTCATATCTGTGAACAATCACAATAAAAATTTATAAGATAGAGACATATGTAAAGTGCATGCTAAGCTTGATCTGTATAAAACTATCTCTTCGAAATGATATATCTCATTTCATGGCTTGAAATTAATAAATATATAATTTGTATTGTTAGTAAAACTACGTATGTCTTCATTGCAAGAAGTATACATTGTCTCTTCTATATCTTAATTATAGAAAATAATTATAACATGTTTCTAATAACTTATATAGATTTTTCAAATTATTTCATTTGCAAGTTACTATCCTTCAACAAAATTCTTCAAGAAAGTCTTGAATAGGAAAACTTTCGAGTAAATTATTAGGTACAAATAGCAAATTTTCTGCATGCAATCAAACGACATTCTATTACTATGGTTTGTGCAAGCAAATGTAAAAATATTCTGTAATCTATCAAACGCTGCATTCAGTGCATTATATCGACTAATGAAGAATAACTTAATTTAAAGAGTCTCTTTAAAACGTCACAAAAATTCCGTCACACAAATCCAAAGAGAACGGCTTTGTTCACATTGAACACAATGCTTAGAGAGCCCACTTAATCTCTGTGCATGTTCCCATTGATCTTTCTAAAACGAAGGAATCTGTTATTTTCAAAGATTATTTATGAGTTAAATCGATACTAGCAAATTAATAAAATAGATATGTATTCAAAAAGATACACTATATATTTATATATATATAAAGTACTGGAGATGTTTGCAACAAATAGACACAGCTATGCCCAAAATATTAGAAACATGCATTCCAAACATGCAGGTTCGATAGCAATGGCTGTAGTTCTAATTTAATACGAAAATTGAAAATAACTGGCATAAATTTGATGATTATTATATCCGCAATAAATTTTGTACACAATCACTTTGAGAATTGCATCTCATTACAAGAATAAGAATTTATGGGCTAGAGAATAAAAATATAACACCATACTAGATTGTTCAATAAGTCTGTTATAAATATTTAGTTCTTTCTGACTTCTGGCTCTTCTTAGGCCTCAAAAAGAATAACGATTTTCAGCAAGCAAAGAGGTAAGTTAACCACTGCAGTGAAATAGAGGATCGTTGGAATAAGTACATATATTGAAGTTGAGGGCATTATACTTAAAATAGAGATATTGTTACTATAAATTCGATATTTTATTTCTGTTCCGTGAACTTATTGAATTATCTTGTGTGCAAGTTTTTGTAAAAACTATTCATATAATTAAATTAATTTAATTTCAAATATTTTCACGATACCTTTGGCATTTTTTTTTTATATAATCGGTCAAACTCTGATATTTCTATATGGATATCGACAGCTCAGCTAGATGATAGAAAACAAAATTTCGCAATCGCACTGTCCGAAATTTCATTTTTTGCAGTTGTATTTTGTTAAATACGGTACTAAATTAATCCATGTTTTTAGTACTAAATGATTTGATTACTTAATTGATATTACCGTGAAAATAAGATTTGTGTATACTGTAAATTTATGAAACTTTAAACCTTACAGCGCAACTTTATTTCAGATAAGTTAAAATAAAGTAATACAAATAGCACGTAAGCCATATTTTGACCACAAGAACTCATTCCGCAGTAGCATTTACAACAAAAGTAGCACTAAGTGAAAAAATGACACATATGACGTCATCACATTATGGCGGACTTGCGTAAGGCGTAATCTTCTTTTTTGTAATTCTGGTCCATGTGCAATCCACGACTTATCAGTGATTAAATCAGTGATTAATCCACGACTTATCAGTGATTAAATAAGTTCAAAGGATGGCAACGATGTCTTGTGATTGGGAATGTCTCACTACCGAACATCAAAATTCGTCATTTTAGAACAGAGGGTCATCATTTCTATCATTGTAATTTGGACTTTTACTTTCTCAACCAAAACTATTTTTTCCAAATTACGTTTTAGCTCAGCTTTCCTTGCTAGATAAAATCATCATTGCTATGATATTCCTAGTGTGGTTTGAATTCGATTCATTTTAAATTGCTCCCTGCTCCATAGATGGAGTTCATTGACATACTATACATACTCTAAAATCTAGTGCTGTCATAGGCTGGCAAAGAAGTAAGCCACTAAAACGACATTTTGAGCGAAATAATGCCTACGAACGTGTTGTCGTCAATAAAAGCCAATTAAAGCATAATTTTGGTGCTTTGCAGTGATCTTCCTAATTATCAGAAATTAATTTCATTGATAATTTTTCTATGAACTTTAAACTCTAGTGAGCAATGTCATCTCTTAAGCAAAACATATTTTAGAATATCGTCTGCATCCTCTAAAATAGCAGCCGACGTAGTCATAAAAAATTTGACTAATAAATATGTGAAATTAAAAGAAGTTATTAATAAGAAGAGTTTTTTCTAAAAATGAAGTGTTGCCATTTTGTTTTTTTTTTGTCTCGTTCATAGTGCATATTGAGATTCTTATAACATGATGAACTGAATGTGCCCGAAACACTCGAAGTGGTTGTATACATTGTAATCCATAAATTTATATCATATCCACTGCTATCGAAATCTCATGAGAGAATTGCTATAGTTTTGCCATTGTTGTGTATGTTTGATTCAAAAATCGCATTTAAAATGAAGAGCTATTGATATGCAAAATATTTAATATCCAACCCAAACATTTTTTTCCACTGTAAAATTTCTGAGAATCGTTATATGTCAAAGCAATTAAAGGGCTAGATTTGGTTTAAGCATCAAAGAAACTGTGAGATATGATGAAATTAATTCAGTTGCCAAAATCTTGATGAACTACGAGATTGAAAAAAGAAAATGTTCATAAAATATTTTCTCCCGATCGTTATTAAGTCAGTGAGTAGTAGTAGGTACTGGTACATCACTTCAAAAATTTTTATTAAAATTTGTTAAAAGAAACCGCTACCTTTTATTTAACATTTCAAAGGCAACATATTCATCATTCAACAATCATAAACTCACAAAAACACACTGAAATTTCATTCAAACATACAATAGAACTACATACACAAATAGTATGGCTTTTCAATTGTTAAGTGTACATTACATAAGCAATACAACTTAAGTCAATAAAGTTAAGCCAACTTTTCAAAATAAATAAAAACATCCAAGCTTTGAGATTCTTCAGAATTTATTTTCTGTTTGCTATGTTTCTCAAGTACAAGTTGAACTTAAACTATCTGTTTCGTTAAAGAATTTTGATTTTTGTGTATAATTTTGTTTATAATTTTTATTGCGTTTTTCTAAAAAAAAAGCTTGTATTGTATACCCCAAAAAGTGTTTGAACGCCCATGCTTTGTAAGGTGTGCAAAGTAACATAGCAGCACTCACGTTGAACTTCTGTGTCTTGGAGAAAAAAAGTATCACTCACCCTAAATGGATGCTGTTTAATAACTGCAAGATATTTACGTTAGAATGAAATCCTGGCGTGTCTCTGAATGAGCAATACAACGTTTAGTGTTTGAATAGTTTCATTTTTTTTGGATAACCCACGTATTGCATATCAAATTTGAATTTCAACATCATTTTTACACCAACCAAAAACAAACAAAAAAACTTTTAACTGAAATCAAATCAAATCAAATCAAATCAAAAACATTTTTAACTTACAGTCTCCAGATACTCAGGCTTGGCAAAATGATTATCTTCAAGGTACTGGGTGTGAGATGTATACCGAAACCCTTTCACCTTCATTTACCGGCATGACATTCCCACAAGCCAGCGAGTAAGACCCTAAAAAGACTTCTTCATTACATAATTCATACTCGTATTTAAGTCTTTAGCAAATTAGCAACAAATTTTAACAAATTAATTGCAACAATAACAACAACTATATAAACATTTAACTATTTCTGAATAGTTTTAACCAATTTTTTTTCTGTTGTCTTGATATAAATTAATGAATTAACAATTGTTTTTTTTCGTTTTGAATTTTACTAACAATTAGTATTTTGTTTTATTGGAATGAATCACGGATCTTGCATACTTTTTAACTCTAACTGCTAACTAGTTTTCTCTAAATAACAACCAAACAAATGATATGTGCACAAGCTGGCTAAATAAATGTCTGAAAGTGCCTAAAAATATTCTATACAAAATATCAAAATTGTTACTGCAGCTGATGGGCGAAATTGCAGCCTTTTGTGTTGCATACTTTTAGGCACAAATTTATATTCTCATTAGCCATATTTTGCAACGTTCCTTAAGGGATTTATCTCCAATTAGTTAATTTTCAGTCATTGTTAATGCCCGCAACATTTATAAATACTTGACATGTGCCGCTCCACCCCACCCCCACTTCTACACCCACCCCTGCGTCCTTCATTAATAGAATTAAATTATATTAATTTGTTTTTACTAAATTACTAAAACAATAACACTATTAGCTGCATGCTTTAGAAAAACAAACAACAATAACAAATCTATTTATTTGTTTTTAACAAAAAAAAAAACCAACATAACACAGTTTTGGCAACTCCATGATAAACGGCATGGATTCTTTTAGAACAAAACACTGCGGTATTTAGTGTAAATATGTATGTATGTATAGTATGAAACATGTAGATGGCAAAGGACATATTGCATAAACGTATGATTATCGTTATTACCTACTGCTTTCTTTACTGTCATATTTATTTGCCATTTTTTGTCTTTTCATTTTGATTTTTATTTTTTGAATATTAATGCTTTTGCAACAACATCAACAACATATGTACCTGTCTGATGTTTCTATTTATATCCACAGTGTTGCAGTAATCTCAATTTCATTTTATTTGATGTAAACTTTGCATGCTAAATCTTTTCTTCTAATTTTCACCCCACTTACACACAAATCAGCGTACAAACTGTATTTTTAGAAGTGCCAATAATATTAATCTTAAGCTGTTGAATTTCGAAAACTCATATCGTTTCCATTATGTCTCCAAAACAGGTTGTGTTTTTCCAAATTGAAGCTGCTTTTATTGGCGATTGAAATTAAAGGGGCTGAAGAAGGTGTCGATAGCAAAATATCAATAAATCCGCGTGGCGCTAAAATACAAGCGAACACCCAAGGTTTTTTCATAGCACAAAGTGCGGATGAAGTTAAAAGGTAAGTGTATATTAGAAGTCTCAAAGGTAATTGCACAAAATAAGAATAAATATAATTAATTTTCCAAAACTATTCTTAATAAAAACTGCAAAAACTGTAAAACTTTACGAATTCGCGTGACTTTTTTGATGCTTAAGCGTTCTGGGTGCATACAATAGAACCGAAATAGATCATTCGGATTAGGTACATACCATTGTGTATAAAAACGAAAGTTGCATTTTGTCATATTTCATTATAATTTCATTTTGTCAAGCATTATAATATGAATTTATTTTTCACAAAATTTATAAGAGATGACAGAATCCATACGCGTCAAAAATAAAAGAACTCCAAGACTTGGAGATTGAGCACATATCTGGGGCTCATTATTTGGAGTTATTCTTAATTTTGATTATTTTTGAAGTTTTCATGACAAAAATACTGATATAAAATAATATAAATAACATTATATTTAATGCATTCTATAAAAATATGGAACAACCTATTTAAACCTTTGTCCACACTATAGCTGGGCGTGGAAATTCAACTGTTGCGTCCATCTTTATAAAATTGTTGGTTTATGATAACTTTCTTAACTCTCTTACCTTTTTTAATATTTCGCTCACATTAAAGTTGGGTGTGGAAGTTGATTTTTCACGCCGATCTAGTAAGTGTTGTAAGTAAGGTCTTTGTGAAAGTTATTGCTTTATTTTCATTTTAAGAACCATTTTGATCATGGCAGTTGATCTTTTGAGCCCATATGACTAAATTTTCTTATCCTTAACCTTAGAAAAGTAAGTGCTCCACGGAAATTTCTTCTATTTTCTTCGTCAATTTGTGTGAACTCCTTCTACTGTGGTTCGTGTCGATTTTTAATGTATCATTTTTAAAGCGGTATGACGTTTTGGGCCTTCCTCTGTAACTTTCTCACTATGGGTTTTACCAAAGCGTTGATCGACAGGATTTCCTAGTGTTTTTCCTGATCGTGTAGCATATCTTTTTTCATCGTCATTTTATAATATCAGTTGAAATGGCAGCATTGTTGTTAGCTAAATGAAGTTCGAATTAGCGATCATGCTGGGCCACAAAGATTTGCTCGTGAGAGACATTGATATTCATTCTCTGAAGTTGTTGAGTTCTTCTTGATATTGATTCATTTTTTGCAGTATTAGGAAGTAGTCCAACAATGTGAGGTTAGTTTGCATATTGGACGATCTTAATGACAATATGGTGATATCATCGGCATAGGCTATATTTCAGATGACCATAAAAATCGTATTCTATGATTCCCAGTTAGTGTGCGGCTTAAGCACATCAATTACAAACAATAGGGGGGCATCAAACATGTTACTTAAGTAACGATTCTTGGCCTATAACATTTACTTTCCACAATTTTTTAAGACAGTGGTTTTTTTTTTGAATAATTGTCTTATTTAACAACAAGCTGCTGCATATAATGCTTATTTTTTTTTTTTACAGAGCCTGGTTCTATTGTAAGGCCTGCCATGAGGATATAAAAGACGAAACGCTTATTAAAAAGTGTAAATGCAAAAACTGTAAGTTCAATTTTCTTAGACTAATACACAATTTTTACTATTTTAATTTAGTCTTACGTTATATTTTCAAAGATTTATTTATTAGATTGTTTTTTTTTTCAATTAAATTTATTTCAAATATATTTTATAATTATTATATGAAAAAAAATGAACTTTTGGACAAAAAAAAAAAATGCAAAATCTTTAGCTAAGTTGTGTATCAAAATATTTATATAATATATATTTTTAATTAGGTGTTAATTTAATTATAAGATCTCTAAATTTAATTCTATAATATTGCTCAAAATAATACGTGAAAACATTCTTAAATGATATTATTTTTTTGTTTTTTCTAAATATTTTTTTAATTTATATCATGTTGGCGCGTGGCCTCCACTATGGTTTCCACCTACAAAAACTGTAACTCTACTTTTATTACCTAAATAAAAATTAAAACCAACCAAACAACCAACCAACAAACCAAACAACCAAAATCACCAACTGAAACCAAAAAATAATAAAAATACAAAAAAAATTTAATTTTCTACTTAAAATCCAATCAAATCATAATTTTTTAACCAATTTTTGACATATATAGTGACAGTTCAACCGAGGAACAAATTTGATGATTTAGGTAAAAGCACAAACGTTACAAATTATGTTAAGTAAATTAAAAAAAAAGATACAAACAAATTAAAACATAATTCCTAGCAAGCAAAATGAAATTTACAATTTTAGTTTTGTTATTCATTCCTTTAAATATCTTAAGCATTTTTTGTTTTCCCAAAAATCCACTACAAGTCGTGAACCCAACCATCCTACTTTTTGTTCAAGTGTTTTCGTATTAAATTGTTTCATCTTCTAACAACTGATTTTTTTACCAAATTCAACTAACAATTTCCGTTTCCTTTTTCTTATAAAATATTAGCTTCTGTTACAATTAACTGTTGTTTTTTCAAAACTAATTTTACCTTATAAGTTATATACAAATTGATTTTCTATTTTGAAACAAAGCGTTTCAGATTGTACTAATTTTTTAACTTGAACTTGCAGCATAGAGTTGTTATTTACATTAACAATTTTCTTTAGAACATACAGCTTATTGATTATCGTTAATTTAATTTTGAAACGACATAACTTGCTAAAATTCGTTAATTCCTTCCTCAAGATATTCCAAAAGAATTTACTTGTTAAACGCAATTATTCTCACCAAATTCATCCTACTGATATTTTCAAAACCATTTTAAAAAATTGTGTTTTTCTCCTCAGTCTTATTTTATATCATGCATACATATATCACATCCTCTTCTAAAACTGAACTTTCCTAACGGATGGCTTTTCTTTTTCTTTACTTTTATTATAAATCTGTATATATGTTTGTGCGATATGCATCCCTCTATATAACTCAAGTAATCAAACGCAATTTTTTCGTAAATTATTTTCTTCCTAACGATATCTAAGATAATAATTTTAACAATTTTAAGCACACATGCCTTGAAATAATATATATTAAACATATATTAGTCTATTGCCTTTATTGTAAATTTGACAATTAACTCCATTTTTAAATGTTAAAAGACTCAAAGTTAAAAAATGTGTATGTTTAAAAAAAAACAAAGTGTTTCAATTACTTAATTCAATTGTCAAGTTTATAATTAGGTTTTATAACACCCTACTCCCTTTGATGTAATAAACAAAAAATATTTGGTCAAAGCCTTAAACCCTGCAACTACGTTTTGAATATATATATTTTGACTTAATTTCAGTAAGGGAACGAATTTCATTAAAAAAAACAAAAGTTAAATCATAATTCATTTTCAATTGAATGGCAATTTGACATGTATTTATATGTATGCCGGATTCAATTTAAGCCAATAATGTCAGATTTGTCGGACTTGTATTAGTATACTGCGTTTACAACTCAGAGGTCCCCGTTCAGGCATGCTAAAACAATTCCTATATGTTCTAATTTTTTTTCTTTCTTATTATTTTCTTCTACTCTCCTTGATTCTCTGGAGGTTTTTCAAGTTCTTACAAAATTTGCACCATGTGATTTCAATTTTGCTTATTTCGTGATCCATAGAGAAGCAAATGCGCCTCCCTCATCAGAGAAAATGATTTTATTGGCAAAATCTGCATTATTTTCAAATAATTTCAGTGCAAAATCAGCACTGAAGCTAATGATTCAAACGCTTCAATTATTGCGTGATGATGAATTTTGTGTTTGGATGTAAGCCCATGTTCAGGCGCAAAAGCTTTTTGATACTTCAAATATCGCCACACAGTCTGAGTGAAAAATGTATATATTTTCTGACTGAGCATCAAACTGGTGCGCTCCAATCTGAATAATTTCCATACAATAAATTTGCTGCACTATGTATGCACAATTTAAAAATATTTTTGACGTTTCTGTGTTCAATAAAACCGACCAAAATGAGTCATTAAAACGCCGCTTTGCAATTTTGTTTGTAAAATTACTATGCTATCTAATTCTAGCTACGTCCTCAGAATGTAAAAAAAATGAAAGGTGAGAGTCTTTTGTTTCAATTTAAGTCAAAAATTTGCGCAAGCTGAACAAAGCTTAAAGTTTTCTGAAAAAGGACTGGTGAATTTCACGCGAGTTATGGAAATAATGTGTTGCACAACTTTAAGATCAAATAACTTCAATAAAATCAACTATGTAAGAGTATATCAACAAATTGCTAACAAAATTTATCTTCACTGTAATTTGACTAAACGTTAGTATACGTTGAGTAAATTATACTTTACTTTACAGCATTATTCCATTCTATATGGATATTCGATATATCTGAAGTTACCAAAACAGTAAGGTGAATTCTATTTCATTGAGGAGTTGTCCTCATATTGACCTTAGATAAGAGTCAAATTCACCAGGTTTAAAGTGCTTAGCACATACATATTTCGATATCTTTGGTTTCTCTATAGCTTATGTATGTTTCATAGGATGCTATTATGTAGCAATTTCTTGTCTGTATCTCTTTCCGTACCTTTCCTCAGCAAGCAGATATAGATACTTTGTATGCGAGGTAGGCGTGTCCGTTGTCGCAACGCCCATTTTAAAAATTTTTTTTAGCTATAACTAAATAAGTATGGAAAAATTCGTTGTCATAGAAGCACTCTCTCCACCATCACATGCATGAAGTCATGTGCGTCGTACAGATCTCGTTATTTTACTTCAGTTTGTGCCTGCGTACGTACAGTCGTTCAAAGAAAAGACATGAAATTGAAAATTTCGGTGCGCCGTGCAGTGAGAAACTTACGAGATGCAATTGTTTGATAAGCACTACGTACGAACTGAACATGAGTTAAGTCCAACGAATCGAGCTGTTCGAGTTTGACTCGTTGCGTATGGTAAAAGTTCGAACATGTTATTGCTCAATATTTTACAGATCATCGGAACAAAGTTCGATAAAACAAGTGTAGATAACAATAAAAGCATAACTTTTACATATACAAAATGTGAATTGAGTAATTCATGTATCGAAAATAAATAATCCTTTGAAAAGTAAATTTCTTAAGCTGAAACTTGCGCAGACTTTGTTATGTTGTCTCAGCTTGAAGATTTTCATGTGTGAGAAAGAAAAATTTTGTTGATTTAAATTAATTCCCCTATTGTATATCTTACTTTTCTTTAAAAAAATTGACTAAAATCATAAAAATTGTGCACTCTTGTCTAATGCTCATACTCACATATATATACATATCTATTTAAAAAATGATATCAAATAAAAATGCAATTAAATTAATAATTGACAAACTGTTGAGAGCTTTACAGACTTTAAAATGTATTTAATCCTATTCTATGTATAAAGTGTTGGACTTTCCTAATGATTGGGATGTTTCTGTATAGGACTTAAGTCAAAAAATTTTAATATTTTATTATAATCGACTATCGTTTTTCACTTTATCAGTGTGCTTTCTTAAAAATTCTAAACAAAAATTTCTTAAACAAACAATTGAGGCGGCCAAGTACAAAAAAATCAAATTTTGATATATCAAAATCTAGACCATGCTTTATCGTCCTACTATGTTTTTAGATTGAAAAAAATCTTTTTTGACCCAAAGATTACATTTTTTAAATTTATTTTCGATGCATTGATTTCAAAACTGACCCAGTCCTTGAACTTGCATTGATAATCATTTTTAATTACATTGATATCAAAACTGGTCAAGTTCACTTATTTTGAAACAAAATTTGTTGATCACTATGTCAAATCCATGTTCAACGGATCATAACCCGCCAAGTCCAAAATTGTTTTCTCAAAAACATAGTCAGATGAAACTCGAGCTGTCTGATCTGGCGTGTTTTGAGTAAGAAATTTTATAAACTTTAATGTGGGATGAAAAAGGAACTTGGCCGGTACCTGTATAAATTATTTTGACTAAATAAAATATTAAAAGTTTTTGACTTAGGCCCAACGGACACAACTTAATAATACTATTTAAGTATTTTTTTTGTTGTTTTTGTTGACTTCTGCTTATTTGTAACATATTAATACCATATGGGTTCGGATTAAAAATACTAAGTATTTATATTGATTGCCTATCTATCATGATAAAAAAATATCCTTGCTAAAATTTAGTTTCAAAGTTATGACAATATTTAAATCTGCACATAAATGGCTGTCAATTTTTTTCCTAACTAAACAATTTCAATTTTTTCTTATTTGTAAAAGTGCATGTTTTGCACAAAAATCCTACTCCTGATGTTATTAATACCTGAACTACACACGTAAACAGAATTGAATCTTTTTTTTGAGAATAGATACATTCCACACTAATGTCGCACCCGTCGAAAGTTGCTTTGTTTTTGTTCTTTTCAGATGCAGTTTTTTCTTCTAAATATCGTTTGAATATATGGCCATACATATATGTATATTGGTAGCATATGTAAATAGAGAATATTTAAAATATAAGAGAAGCATAATATTTTGTGACATGACGTGTGAGACATTAAAAATGGAATCACCCTAATACTAATTTACATACATATATATATTTTTAAGATTTCTATGCATATATGTAGGTGTTTTTTTAAAATAAATTACTATTTATCGATTTAATAACGTTCGAACAGGGATTTTAAAGAAACATTACATATGTATGTATTGAGTTTTACACAAAAGTAGTTTTTATTTTTTGTATGAACGTTAGGATTATTAGCGTTATTTATAAATTTTTTAAAAGTAAATTTTTAGGCGCTAACCTTCACTGATATACCCTGGGTGTGTGACATTCCCTGTTGTTATTTATTAGTAAATTTTCAAAAGTTTTATATTTTTAATGAGTTTTGTTGTTGCTGTAAATATGTTCTAAATGTAGGTTTGGCTGATCGCATAACATTAAGATCTGTTTAGAAAGCGCGCTCTATTTATTTTGTAAATAACATATATTATTTAATTGTGCAAAATATTTCTGTCTTAATATATATATAGATAGGCAGGTATTGAGAAGGAAATAAAGTTTTATTTCAATTGGTAAATGATATGAACTCTTCAAATTTGAATTTCACATGCAGCCTAAAAATATGCAATGCAAATTGACGCAGCTGTTAGCTAAGCGCCTTTACGCAAAATTTGCATACTTTAAATTGCATATTTTTAGGCGCTAACTTATAAAGCGAAATAAACGCATATTTTAACTTAATAAAAATTACGTTGCACTTCGCTGAGCGAAGCTTCGGCACAGGTTTTCAAATTAGCGAGAAAAATTAATGCTGCCAGCTTTGACTATTGTTATTGCTGTGCGAACAGAAAAATATTTTGCAGAAGTAACAGTTATGATAAAAAAAATACTTAACCCTCTTGTCACTAACAAAGCTGAAGTCTTAGACAAACTTAGCGCTTTAGCTATGTATGGTATATGTAATGTTAATGAAGCCAAAATGAACCAGCGCACAAAATCATAAATTTTTTATTATGTGAGCTATTTGTCCACCAAGATACTGTTGAATTTCAAAATTAATTAATTGCAACTTTTTCATTTTGTCCGTTGGTCCATTTTAACTTCCAATGACATTTAAGCCTCTATTTGAATTAAAATCAAATGAACCAATGCAGTGGAATGGCTTAACGCATTTTTGGTAGGGGTTAATAGAAATTTAATAGTTATTAACATATTATGTAAGCAAATTAAAAATAAAACCATTAAATGAGAAAATGTACAAACGCAAATTACCATAAAAAATTATGCAAAATCTTACAGATGTCGGCATGATTATGATGCAGACTGGAATGGTCAATCAAGGCATAACCTCAGTCATTAACCAAATGGAGGGTACGATGTTTTTTTTGTAAAATTTTTCCTAAATAAAAAGCATTTATTATATATTTCTCTACATTAATTTCTGAGTTACTTATTGCTGCTAAAAAAAATCCAAATTAATACTAAATAACTAAATTGCTAACTAAAATAAAAAAATCCAAAATTAAAACTAAAATTTTAAATAAAAACAAGTAAATAAGCTTCTGCTATAGCATTTGAAAACAAAAAAAAATAACAAATTAGAAACCATTCCCAAACACGTAATTAATTTTTGAAATTTGTTTTTATAGTCATAAAAGGATTAATTATCCGTACATAGTACATACGTATTTGCTCTCAAAGCTACTTAAACATTACAAATAAAAACTAAGAAATCAACTTATTTTGCATATTTTTAGGCGCTTGTGTTAAGTAAAAAGTGTAATATTAATTTATTTGTAAAAATGCTAAATTTAAGTTGATTCGAGCAGCTTTTGTATATAAGAGTATTATTTGACCCTGTTCCCTGCCCCCGAACCCGTAAAGTTGACCCTGCAGCTAAGTTTGAAAAGAATTTCGAAAGCGAATTTTTTTTTGTAAACTCCTTATGCAATAGGACCAGTTTTAATTGTTATTACATTTTTGAAGAATTGTAAGGAAGCTGGTGGTAAAATCAGTTTGAATCGCAACATACATTTTGGAAAAGTACCTTTCTCAGTGGAGAAATAGGAGTATACATTTTTTAGTAACAACTTTTAATTTTCTCAAAATGTCATAAGTGCACACAGAAACACATTAAAAACATAATTTTTTATAACTTTTATCAAAATCTTACACAAACTGAAATTTTGCCACCACTTTCCCTATCGCAAAGAAGATATCAAATCAGGACGATAGTATATCGCACAGGGTATTAAAGTCTCAACACATAAAATAAACTGCTGAGCAAAATTTGGCGTATAAGAACTTGTTAGTTTGCGTAAACATCGAACAAGTGTATTTAAAGGCGTGTTTGTTATAAGCTCTAAGTAAATAGTACATTTTCTGGTAAAAATAAAAACTCAACATTCACACGTATACATATTTAATAAACTCTTTAAATTGACTTAATTACAACTGTTAGGTTGAACTTGCGCCGTACTTTACACTATTAGAACTTACTATTCAAGAAGATCAAACGAAATACAAACATCGTTGTTTGAAAAGCTTTGTAAATTTTTTTTAAAAAGAATATGTAAGAGTAATGATTTTAATTTTACCATTTAGTTTTCAGCTGATTCACTTTATTTAGTGTTAAATTATTCATAAATAATAAGACTTAAGTTAATTTGTGTACATAAGACTTGGTAACTTTCATTTCCTTTGTGTTAGCTTTAATAAGTAATAACCTGTTTATATATATAATTTAGTTTATTTTACAACTTTTTATATTTCAATTTTCATTTACTTAAATAATTATTTGTTTTTTTTTTTTTTTGTTGTGACCAACTTTACTTCATTAAGTTCTTTTTACACAAAACCTCTATAAAACTTTTGTTTTTATGACCAATACAGTGGCCACCTTCAGGAAAGGCGTCCGAGCCGTACAAATGGTAGGACGTGCAAGTACGTATAAAATATCAGATACGCATTTTCTTTATATCTAACATTCATAACAAAGAAACAAACAAACAAAAAATCAACCTATCTACTCTATATGTATCTTTCCAACAACACCTCACTAAACCTTTACTATACTACAAGCTAAATGCTTATCACACTACTAAATTCATGCCATCTATCCAAATTTACTCTTACTCGTACACATACGTCTTTCCCTGAACATTAAACACCACACAATCACCCATCAATGCTGTACATATCAACAAACATTTCCAACAAATCTACTTTCAACACCAAAATTAATCTTTGTTTTTTTTTATTCAGAAAAAAAAGACTTAACATGCGAACTTGTTTCAAGTTATTGTATTGATTTTATGTTGTAATAACAATACATTATTATGATAAACAACTATTACTATTTTATTACTTTTTTCCAACTTTTTGTGTAGTTAAATAACTGAATATTAATTGTATTCAAATGTTTCTTAAAACTACAAATACAAAAACTTACAACTAAATTTTGTATCTGTTCATCTTGATATTTTTAACTCAACACATATACATACTTACTCGTACATACATAAATATTGATTGTCGTAATCGTCGTCGTCTTTCGTCATTGGTACCATTTGTTTTTTTTTTTTTGTGAAAAAAATATTATTATTAATGTTTTTATTGTAAATATTATTTGATTATTTTTGTTGTCAACTTGTCAAGTATTTTATGTTGTCATTTATCTTTGGTGTACTGTTACTTCATTCTCTTTTTGAAAATCTCTTATGTTTTTTTATTAAAAATGTTGAAGCTCAAAATATTTAAAAAAAATTAATTTCATCATCTTCACTTATGAGTACTTGATTAGGTTTATCTAATCTGAAAATGAACTAATATAGAGTACCATTCCCAAGCCTTCCCACGAAAACAGCTAAAGAATGCAAGAACATTGTGATGATGAAACATTATAACGAAACACGTTATGTTAATATGAAAAAGTATCAAAGTACCAGCATCAAAAAGTATCGAACAGTGTAGAAAAGTTACGAAAAGTCCAAGGGTACTAAGTAGTTTCGGAAACTATCAAAAATTCCGTTGAAAATAGAAAAGCCTCTTAAGCATCGAAAATGAACGTATCGGAAACGTGCCTAAAAAATCAAAATTTTCAAAAAGTGTCAAAAAGGTTGACAAAAGTCGAATAATGTTCAACATCACCGAAAACATCAATAAGTTTCTAGTAATGCGGAAAAAAGCAATGTACATGTGTCGAAGTATCAAAAAAATCGATAAACGTTGAATTGTGACGACAAATATCGGCGAATATCAAAAAATTAATTAAATGCTAGAACAGTCGATTAAGACTGAAATATATCGAATATTGTGAAATAATATTAATAATGCAAAAAAAAAAAAATAGAATAGTCGAAAAACAACAACGAATATTGAAAAAATCGAAATATTTTATATTTTTTAATAAAATCGAAAAATATTAAAAGCATTGGCAATTTACTGAAAAAGTCTAAAGGTTTGGAAACAAATGATAGAATGTTGAACTGTTGAATAAGTCGAAAAATATTGACAAAGCCGGAAAATGTTGAAAAAAAGTTATTAAAGTCGAAAAATATTGCAGAAGTGAGATATCATATTATGTCGACGAAGTCAAAAAATAATGAAAACGGCAAAAAGTGTCGAAACTGAAAAATGTTGCAAAGTTCAAGAATTTCAGAAAAGAAATAGAAAAAAAATTGAAAATGTCGATAAAAAAATATTGGAAAAGTCGGTTAATGTAGAAAAAATCGATTAAATTTGACGAACAACAACACAAACTACTCGATAAAAATCCAAACTGTAGTACTAGCGTGAGCGTGACGTGAGAGATAGCTTTCTATCCAATTTACTTCGGTATAGACTTTCCTTCCTACTATCCAGAAAGCTTTTTCAAACATCAAAAAGATTTTTATCGAATCTTTTTAAAATTCACTTTAGTTGTTGTACATCTTGATGTCAATTAATAAAGGAAAGAAGGCCCTGGTTGATCAGTTTGACAGCTCAGTTTCCAAAAATCTGCAACATTTTAAAAAATCATAATTTTTACGAAATAGTCCGTCTTAAGACATTCCCTCAAAATAAGAGAACTTCCCTTAGACGCAAAGTTGGTGGACACTTTAATCGCAGTTTTGTCTATAGCCCATTGACTTTAGAAGAAATAAGGCTCATTTTATGTGAGCCGCTCCAGTTCCCTACATGGTACTACCGATACTTAGAAAATTTATTGTAAGGCTACCATCGAATCTGTGCGCCTTAAATGTTTCTTGGGATAATAATAAAGTTTAGCTACTACAGCTTCAAGTTCTCTTAGCTATTATGTTTATATGTAAACTGCTGCTTAATTAAGATGACATTCCATTATTGCACTTTTCCAAAGACTCGCATAGAACTCATCAAGAGCGTCTGGCTTATAGTAAGCACATTTTCAATGGGGATTTTTCGGGAATTTCTTAGCAGCTTTAATTTAATAAATAGAACTCATTACAATTTTATTATTAACATTTTGGTTGATTTTTTGAAAAATAATGATTATAATTTTAAATACTCACAACACATATTTTTTTTTTTTTTTACTTACAAACTCGATACTTGAAACTTTTTTAGTAGAAAATAGATTTCATAGCATTTACTCCCAGTTGTTTCTGAAAAAACAAGCAATCAAATGATACCTTCCATTTGTCTTTACCTTTTTCCAATCACCCAATTAAACAACCCAACATCACCAACCAACCATTCAATATCTTAAATCGATCATTGACGCCATTAAATTTTAAATGAAATCTTCTTATTCGAAATATAAAAAAAAAACCATCTTGAAACCTTTTGATGGGATGTGTTTTATGTGTAGAAGACGATGACTACTCGTTATCAAGTAAGTCAAGTTATAAAGCGTAAAGTTTTTATTATTTGCTGATTGACTTTATTGTATTAATTTTCTTCCATTTTTATTATTATGTTTTTGTTTCTTTAATTTTATGCATTTTCTATTAGAACTCAAAGTTTTCTTTTTATATTTTAACGAACTTGAGTAAATATATATAAAGAATTTTTTAAGTAATTTATATTTTCTTTAAATAACTATGGTCGATTTCATGTTAGTAAATAAATGTTAAATTATCTTAAGACTTTAAAAAAGTATTTTCAGTTCAGTTTATAAGCAAATGTTTGTTTATTCTTCAGATTATTAAAAAACAAAACAAAAAGTAAACGTATAGTATTTTATGTATGAACACTGCCAATTATAAAGAATAAATATTATAAATTTTATTATTAAACATACATGTATGTGAAGAACTAAAAATTGAAAATAATAATAAAATTTAAAAATATAATTAATATAAATACACTTGTCGCTTTGAAACAAAACAAAAAAACCCACCTAAACAAGGAATCTCAAAAAAAAAGGAAAACAAAATCAATTTGCAAAGCACCAGAACACAAAACTCGCTTCAATGCATTAAACCAAAATAAATATTTTTTACCATATACGAAAACGTTACCAAAATATCTCAAAAACCTAGCGAGCTATAAAAACAAATCAAAAAAAATCACAACATCCAAAAAGGATATACAAAAAAAGCTAAATTCCGGCGCTTTGTGAGGTTGTAAAGCGTGAACTTTGAATTGCATTTAGATGCTGGCTGTAGAAAAAATTACAAGAAAAAAAAAACAATCACTAGTTTCTTTACTTGTTTGCCTTTAGAAAATTTGCTCCTTTTTTCCCACACCCAAAAAAACAAAAAAAAAAGTAGTTGAAAATTAGTTGATACTTTTTTGTTAGTCAAATTTAGCAGAATGTAGCATTAGTGAAAGTGCAAAAAGTATGAAAAGTTGAAGGCAAAAAAGGAGTCTTTTTTAATACTTAGCGAAAAACGTACTGAATAACTTAAAAAAAAAAAAAAAAAAATTATAAAAAAACTTAACTAAAAAAATGCACAATTTTTAATACTTTCTTTTTAAATTTTGCCACAACTGTAGTGTCAAATTATGCAAAGTAGTAGTTTTGTTCGCAATGCTGTAAATGTTTGAGAAAGTAGAATCTCAGTGCTAAATATATGATGTATTGCATGTTGTTCTGCACTTTCCCTTGTTTTCGTAAGCGGTGTATGAACGTTTTTACAATGTTAAAGTATTAGTATTTTTTTTGCACCCTAGTTGATTATATGTTTTTGGTTAATTTTAAATACTTTTTTTTTAACGAAAGCTTAAGTAGTAGTTTTTGTCGTAGATTTCTATTACATCTATAAATATATGAAGCAATGTTTGTAATATGATAATTACACTTTATTTAACTAAATGTTATGAAACCCTTTTTTGATATCCTTCCTCCATACAAATCAACATCCTTCTCCAAGAAACTATTACTTTTTTTACGCGTTTAAAAATTAATTTTTGTTTTCCATTAATCAATTGTTATATTTTCTGTAATGATTTGGCTAAAATTCCAAAACAATCCAGACTAAAACTTTTGTGTATTATTTGACTGTTGATATCCATATGCATCACTATTTCAAGAAGTTCAAATCAATCAAATATTCATCTTACATTCATAGTTTCGATTCTTAGCATTACAAAAAACTATTTATCGGTTTATATTCAATTCAAAAATCTACAATAAAAACTTTAAAGGTGGCCCAAAAATAGCGTCAAAAAATCGAGATGTAAAAACCTAAATGTAAAGAGCTCTGTAGTAAGCATTATGTGAAAATATCTTACACTGATAAACTGGTTCCTCTGTATAACGTCAGATAATAATATCTATTTCTTAATTGAAAATATACTGGATGCTTTGTTTTTTAGATTTCATTCATTAAATATAAGTTGGTTGTTTTATTCATTCAAATACTTTTACTTTAAATGGAATTAAGAAGTTTTTGTTTTAATGCGTGATATAGTATCTCAAAACATAAGTATTCCATGAAATCATATTTCATCAGCAGAAATCATTCTGTAAGTGAGAGATAACTTCATATATGCCTTGGAAAATTAAGATAGATAGATATATTTAGTAATATGATACTTAAAAAACTGGAAATACATTGCGTAAGAAAGTTTTTCCCTACTATAAAATCCAATGTCAGATAATAAATTCACCAAAATTTAACAGCAATATACAAATTAGAAAAAATTACTGATATATATTATACTTATTGTGAGACTGTTGCCCTCAGTTTAACATCTGAAATCCAATATCTATCAATATTTTTTGTAAAGAAATTAGTTCACAGTTGAAAATGTGTGACATAGGGCCGTTGGGGTTACATCTATTGCTAGTAATGTTCCCACTGAGGCCGTTTAAAGAGATTGAAAATGGGTTTTTGGTCATTTACTCTAAAAGTGTGCTTCGAACCGAATGACCTACAAGATTGTAGAAAATAAGTATATAGGTACTGGTTTAAACTTCCCAGAAAACACTTAATTTTTTTTTATTTCAAAAATTGACATTTTGCAATTTTATCTTGTTTTTTAGCACTCGAAAAGAGTCCCTTAATTTACAAAGTATAAAATAATACGAAAAGTATTCAGTGGTTTTTAATATCTGGTCTATGAAAAGTGCGTTTGGGTGTCAAAAATCATTTGCCACATTCAAGCCGATTCCAACAGACGAAACGAGTTGTTAGCCTTTAAAAGCTTGTTTTCGAACGAAAGCTTGTTTTCGAACGAAAGCTCTCTTTTCATAGATCCTGTCCCATACATTAAAAACATCAATATAACGTTAAAAGTGTTGAACAGTATACAGTTGTATTGAATGGTATCGATTAGTATTGAAAAGTCTGAAGAAGTCTATGGGGATGGGATAGTGACATATCCAAAATTATTGATACAAAAGCTCAGAAAAGTCAAAAATTACATTGGCACACAAACAAAAAAAATCTTAAAAATGGACCGTATGGTTTTCGGTGTGTTATAAACGAATCTGACGTCAGAATTGCTCTATGACGACTTGTTTTTAATTTTTAGGTTCAGATATCTGAAAAACTTTACGTGATCGAGCAGTTCTGACTCCGAACTTGTTTTTAGCACACAACAAACTACATATATGGTATAGTACCTCATATTTCAACAGCAAAAAAGTTTTAAAAGGCAGTCTAATTGCTGTCGAGATCAAGTACAGTATTTATAGTGAATAAAGTGCCTTGTGATGATCGAACTTTGAACTTTTTTAGTGCAGTATTTACAAATTTAATGAATAGAATTGGTTTTTCTGAGTAATACAAATGAAATTAAACTTCTTTTGCCAAAATTGGTTCGATAGTATGGGACTATGTAGTGATTGTTTTGCAAACAGCGCAATTTATTGAAGCTTTATCATAAATGTGCTAAGCTCCTCACTAGACTTCAGCCAAAAATTAAAAGTTGTACTACATAAAAGTTCAGGAAAACGTAAAAAAAGCTGCTTAAAACAGCATAAAGTCCTTTCAGAAAAATTTAAGAAACAAACTTACTCGCCTTCATTGATTTTAAGAGATGAATGATATCGCTTAGAGTGACATACTGCTTGTTTTTGAACTGATAGCTCTATTATTAAGAATAATAGCTGGATATCAGACTCACATTTGAGCTTTAGAAAAAAAATTTTTTGTGATTTATTATCAAATATATTGAGGTAAATGGGGTTTAACATGTTAGCAAACTTATTTTAGGTATATCAATTTTTCCGAATATTTATGAATCGAATATTTTGTATCAAGATAAAATCGAAACCCATTTTGTAAATTAAATTTCAGTGTTTAGTTTATGTTGCACACAATAGAAATATGTTCTACACTTTTTAAGGACTGGGGAAAAAACTTAACGTTACGTCTACTTAAAACCTTTTGATGCCACCATTTTCGAAAAAAGCACAAAAGCTATATTTTCAAAACTCGAAATTTTCTGAAAAATTCGGCTAAAATGGGCCTTATAGGAATATCGAACCATGATTTGTAATTGATGTATAATTGAACCAACATAACTAAGTACTTTCAGTAATAAATCAACAGTATAGACAATTTTTTTTAAAATTATTTGAAACAATAGCTAACAAATTATTTTGGAAAATATCATTTCTTTTTTAAAGTCACATAACTTTTTATTTTCACTTTGTAACTTTTGTTAGTTTCTCATATAAGAAAAATCCACTCTAATGTCTATTTTTCTGTTCGTTTTATCCACTCTTCAATTTAAATTATTAGTTTTATTATACTTTTATTACAAATTCCTCAACTTTCTTGATCCCATTTAAACAAAAATAAAAAAAATTATTATAATTAATACATAGAACACATTAAAATTTATCGAACTTTTTCGGTACAAAAGAATGACTGATCACTAAAAAAAAATGTTTTACAGATGATCATCACCCCGCACCCACATTTACTCCACCTGAACTACCCAAAAGGGTGCATGTGCGTGGATCAGTATCGGGTAAAGGTCGAATATTCATTTATTCATAATTTAAAAAAAAAAAAAAAAAAAACTCTCACACAAGTAATAAGCAAAACCATCATATTAAGAAAGGACTATTAAAAACATTAGCTCCAACTACAGACCTTTTCTCTGCGAATATTATTAAATATCAATTTCTATGAACGTTCAATGGATGATTTCTTGTCTTACTTATGATTTTAATTAAGCGTCCAAGTTGAAACGTTGAGCGTTGTTACGTTCGCCGGCTTTGTCTCAATTTTATGTTTCGAAATCATTTAAAATGTTTTTTTTTTGTTGATTTTTGTTGGTTCAATTAAGTCCTTCATTGGCTTCTTATGCAACAAGTTTTTATTTTCATTATCATTTTAACTCATTTGTTTTCATTTAATTAACTCAAATATAAAAAAAAAAAAAAAATTAAGTCTAACAAATTATCCAGCATGGTATCAGTAATTCATTATAGAAGTACCTAAGCATTCAGCTCAACTTATTTATTCATAAATGTTAACTTGGTTATTTGCATTATCATTTCGCTATATAATTTCCGTTTTATAAATAATTTGCTATAAAATAAAAAAGAAAATCTGTCATGTATAAATTACTAGATTAAATTGAAATCAAATTTACAACGTGTGTTCCATCTAAATGTTTTTGTTTTTTTTGTTTATTTCATTTGAATTTGCTTGTTCTTTGTAATATCGTAATTTTAAGAATAATTTGCTGTAAAATAAATTTAATTACTATCATTTCCTTTCATTTGTACTCATTGATTTTTCAATCTGCCTAAACTCTCTGAAAACTATCGCTTAAATACTAACTAAACTACTAAACTCAGCTCTTGAACTCTAAACGCACGGAATTAAACTGTTTGCCACAAGCTAAAAAATGCTATAAAATCGGCACAACAGTTTATTTCCGTTCTACACTGGAACAAAATGTTTTCCAAATATTCCTTTCTAACACATAAACATTACGTCTGCACTTTCCAATGAACAAAGTTTTACATTAAAATTTATATTTTTCTCTTATTGTCAACTTTTACAGGTGATATAACACGCGATAGAGAAGACATAAATCGTAAGTTATCGAATATTTATTTGTTCTTTTAGGATAATTGGTCTTACTTGCACCACGTCTTACTCAAGCATAGGTAAATGGTGTTCTAATAGTCATAAAGGATACATAGCTCAACTAGTAAACTGGATAAATAAAATATTTAGAAATCATTACACAGCAATATTGTAAATAGCAGTTTTATGTTTCTACAAATCGTATAACCGTCGCATAGTTTTGTAAAATATGCTGGAATAATGTGTGGTACGCTCACGGCACCTATGCTTGGGGAATTTTTGGTGCAATGTGGTTGACATGAGTGCATATAAAGTGATATGATATAATATTATGAACATGTTCAGGAATGAACTTAAAAGTTATTACTGTTTTACTATGGAGCATAACATTTTTAGTCGCTTTAATATTTAGGATTAAATTGCATAATTTGAAGTAGGGCCATTTTTTGATATTGACACGATCATTTTGAGTATATATAATAGAGAAATCGAATACCCGAGCAGAGGTTAGCTTAGGTTAGGTAGGAGTGGCAGTCAGTTACGAAAACCGATTCACTTAGGCCAAATGTGATTCATTGTGATACCACAGGGTGTATGTATGTATGTTATACCCTCTCATTGAACCAATCCGATTTCGTAATGAAACTAAATAGCTGACCTATACTAACATGTCTAAGGTCATCAAAAGTGCTTTGTGGCGTTTTCTACCAAGTGCGGGACAGGAGCAGAGAAGATGTTTAATACATTCCTCTTCCTCCACATCTCCACCCATAACTTCTACAGAATTCAAAGGACCTAACACCTAATCTCACCGCATGTCTGCCGATGAAGCAGTGGCCAGTTATGTACCCGAGCAGATCCCGAATAAAAAATATTTTAAGATGGCCCAAAGTCGATGAAGCTATTTCATATAAAAATATTATATTAATATTTTAAGCAAAAGACTATTATTTAGATCCAAAAGACCAATAAATGTTTTTAAAAATTGCATTACACAAATGGCTCTAACTCAATAGCTACTCAAAGCCTTAAGGCTTTCAAGTCAGCATTAACTGATTTATGTTTGTATGCGATAGATCTAATCGATATCAAAAATTGTTTCCAACGAAATTGATTGATTGATTTGCTTAATAAAATCCTCAGATTCTCAAATATTGTGGCTTAAATATGGAGAAAGTAATGCTTTATATGAACACATCCTTCACGGTTTTTACTCATAATGAAGAGCAAAAATGTATGTTCGAAGCCGCATAGCAGGAAATCATCAAAATATAGATAGTGACTTTTTGTTCTGCATAGGTGATATAATCTATAAATCCACTTTTTTGGTTAAAATTAAGTATCATAAATACATAATATTGCGATGCCCTGCACATATGGGAAAAGAGCACGCATGATTTCATCTTAGCACGTCGGATCTTGACGCGTTGACATTTTATGTGAAGAAGTAAATGGTATTATCTTTTAGCAATAAAGCGAAGCCAAATACAAATGAAAACAAAAAAACAACAACAATAACAACATAGAATTCAAGAAGTAACATAAGCAATCGACAATTTTAGTGTGAGGCTTTGCAAAAACTTTATCCTTAAAAAAGGCCATTTACCTTTTGAAAATATGAAAAACAGGTATGCAATAACCTTCTTTAGCACAAATATGTTGTGCTTAAAAATAATTACTAAGATCGGATCAGTGTATTTTGCGCCAAAGCGTTACAATCCATTTCCATATAAACAATTTCATATAAATAGTCTGAAAAAAATTTTTTTAGCCCAGCGTAGCTTGTGACGGAGCACTTGATGGTTTTTCGAAAACTGGTAGGCTTATAGAAAAATAATCTAATATTTTTTTAAAGCAATAAAATAAATACAAAAACAATGTATAATTGGACAAATATTATAGTAAAACTTTTTTGGTACAAAAAAAATTTTTATTAACCTCGATCAATTAAACTTAGAACAAGAAGACAAAAATGGGCGACTTAGTGCTTATAGTAGCTAGTTGCGGATTTTTTTTTTTCTTTAATGCACATAGCGCTTACATTTTTTTTGTGCTTTTTGCACTAAAGTAACTGCACAGGATGCTCATCAAAAGAAAGTATATTAAATGATGATAGCTTTCAAAAACGCAGAAATAAGAATGATTTAAGCTTTCAAAATTTCACCTGATATGCCAATACATATTGATGGCATAAAAAGCCAAGAAGTGATACTCACTCACACCTACATCCACTCATGTCTTCCAACACATTTGAAATTTTATGAAAGACTTTAACTTTATTTTCAATATTTAATAGTTATTAATCGTAACGGTCGGAGACCCAATGGCACAGGCAATGGTGGTTCAACGTTACAAATGAACTCAACTACGAAACAAGTGAACAAAGTGAAACCAACGGTCACACGACAGATAGAAGGGCAGATAATTTCACCATCACAATATAATAGGTGAGTTTTAGTCAAACGGCTTCATACGTTATCATAAATTAAATTATGCTTATGAGAAAGGAAAATATTTATGTTTAAGTTTAAGTTAAAAATTGCAATAAAATTTTGAACAGCTTCTAAGGTATACCTATGTATATTAAATGGATTATAATTCTATATTTTAAATTTCTATAAGTTTAAAAATTTATTGAACATAAGTTAAAAAAAATATTTCCTTAAATTTTTTTTTCTAACTATACTTTTGTATTCGATGATGTAAACAAAAATTTAATGTTTACTAATATTTGTTGTTTTGTCCCAATAACGACTACTACAAATAGTTTCTTTCACACTTACTAACTATCTATTGTATTAATGACTGAAGCATTGCTTATTTTCTTTCTTTAACAAACAAAAAAAAAATTAAAAAAACAAAAAAACATAAAAAAAGAATTAACTAAAGTTAACGACCAAAAAAAACAAAAATTTAATTTCAGGCCTCCAGATACCGATGCTAATCCTTATGCGGGCTACCAACTTGCTTATGAAGTTAAAAAGCTCATGTATGCGTCCAATTTCCTTTTCATTTGATATGATTTTCATTGTCTTTGTCATTGTATATTTGTATTAGTGCCTTGTCTAAGTGTGTATTTGTAATATACTCGTATACATACAAACATACATACATAAATACATACATATGCTCTTTACAGTTTTGTCTTGCACTATCTTGCATTTAATATATAAATGGTTTTCATATTTCGTAATATTATTTTTCTTTTTGACTACTTTTACAAAGAGTACAATATGTACATACACACATACATATGTGCTTCATGTTCCAACACTCACTTCCACTACTCGAACAACAACACTTTTACGATCAATATTGAATGTCATTTTGTTTTGTTAAAGTATTGGTAAATCTTTTAGATGAGTGCAAACAACAGGCGATGTTTCATTTACTGATTGTCCTCAGCAAGATCGATGACAACTAAGATTGTCTACTGTTGGCAAGAGAATTACTCATTTTACTTTATGTCCTTAAGGCAACTGGCAAAGTTTGTTCCTTGCCTCAACATGGTCATTGCTTTCTCTGATATTTTGATGTACAATGTAAATGATTTTTGATTTATTAAAACTTCGAGTATTCTTAATGAGATCTATAACACAGCGAGGTGGTTCGGCCGAGAATTCGGTGTAAGAACAACTGGATTTATATATATTTACGTTTTAACTATGAAACTTTTAAGTTTCTTTTTTTGCTCAGCATGTGTCGTAAAATACTGAGGTTGTATCTCGTAAATAAAAATAAGAATGGCGTATAGAATATTCATGTCATCGATATCAAATACAACAATTGATTCCATCAAACATCATAGATTGTTGCACTTATTGAAAGTATAACCGAGAATTCATCAACACATTGCGAGTAGATATTCTTCTTCTCTTACAAATCTGATTACTTACATACCCCATAAAAAGCAGCTTTTCGACCCAAATAAAATAAAATTTGAGAAAAGCACTCCTAATATTAAAACTAAATATTAAATCAATAAGAAAAACTCTTTAATATCACCTGAACACTACAAATACAAAAAACACACACGAGCCTTGACCACACAGCCTACCAATGTATTATTTATTTTGCAATTGCATTTTATTTAAATTTTATTGTAAATTTAAGAAATCTTTCACTTGTATGCGTAGCTTCAATAAAATTTACTTTTACTTTGAACATTAAAAAACTTTTTCCTAAACTTTAAGGTTTCATTGTAAACAAAACATAAACAAAACAAAAACCATCTTTTGCACAATTAATTCTTTACTCTTGCAATCATATATTGTTGATATTTTTTGAAAAATTTACTAAATTGTCCAGTAGTTTCACGTTTTATGCAAAATAAATTTACAAAATATATATACTCGTACATTGCTGAAATTCATTTTATCTTAAATCTGATATGGCACCACCAACACAATTGTAATTTGTATGCGATTGGTTATCACTAAAACAACAATAAGCTACATATATATTCCATATAAATACCATTTGTATAACTTTTACCTGTAATTTCTATTATAACTCAGGCCAACGAGTCGTGCCTCCGGCACTGGTGGAACTAATCAGAACGGCGTTTCACTACCAGCTGGTATTGCGGATGATCAATCAAAGGATTTCGATTTTGAAAAAACTGAAATGAAATACGACTCGACTGGCATGTTTCATTGGAGTCCGGCAAAGAGTTTAGAAGACTGCATATTGGTTAGTATACCGAAAAAATATCAAAGAAAAAGGGTTTACCGTAATAGCAGGTGAATGCAAGCACTCGCGGCGTGATGTGTGAACTAAACATTGTTTCATTATTTTGGCATCAAAATGTTAAAAAGTATTGAAAGCATTGAAAAAGTCGATAACAATCTAAATGTCTCTCTCTCAAAACTTGAGGGCATCTGAGAAGTCGATATGAGTCGTAAGATATCAAAAGGCATAAAAAGTGTCAATAAAAGCATACAAAAATCAAATAGCATTGAAATATATCAAGAAGTCAATAGGGATCGGGAAACATCGAAAAAAGCGAATCATAACGAATAGTATTAAAAAAATTGATAAAATTCAAAAAAAAAGTAATGAAAAACATCTAGAAGGTATAAAATACTATCAAAAAACAATGAAATGGTATCGATTGAGTTTTCCAAAAGTATCCTAAAATAGCAGATAAGTCGATAAATAATCGATATTATCAAGCAGTATCGAAAAACTTCGAAAAAGTGGAAATGTATTGTATAGTATTGAAGAAGTCGATAAAAGTCAGAAAATCTCTTATATTTAGTATTCAAATAGCGTCAAAAAATATAGAAAACAGTTGAATAGCATTTAGAAACAACAACGAAATCTATCGAATAGTATTGTTAAAAACACAAAAAAATTTTTATAAAACGGATAATATAAAAAAATCATAGAAAATCCATTAAAGTTGACTACGAGTACTTACATCAAGCAGTATCGAAACATTCAATAAAAATCGGAGAGTATCGTAAGCTGGAATCGCGCCGAAAAAGAAAAACATCGAAAATGTTGTTAGAATTCAAAGGATATCAAATATTATCTATAAAACATCGAAAAAGTTTATATAGTCACAAAATAACGATGCCAAAAAAGTAGATAGAAGTATGAGTATATCGAAAAAGTTCGAAAACATCGATAAGATTCGTGTTGTATCGTATAGTATTGAGTTAAACTGAAAATCATGTATTTTTGCAATAGCTGTCCACGCATCAGTAAAACGAAAACTAATTTTCTCATTTGTTTTTCTAAGTGTAAACTACAACTATGTATTTTTTTTTCCAGGATCGCAACCAAGCGGCAATGACTGTTCTCAACGGTCACGTTGTCGTCTGTCTCTTTGCCGATCCCGATTCACCACTCATCGGCTTACGTAATTTGGTGATGCCATTGCGTGCGTCTAACTTTCACTATCATGAGCTAAAGCATGTCGTTATCGTCGGATCGGTCGACTATATACGGCGCGAATGGAAGATGCTGCAGAATTTGCCGAAAATATCGGTGCTAAATGGCTCGCCGTTAAGTCGTGCCGACTTACGAGCGGTCAATGTGAACCTTTGTGATATGTGTTGTATTCTATCAGCGAAAGTTCCTAGCAATGACGATCCAACGTTGGCGGATAAAGAGGCCATTCTGGCTTCACTCAATATCAAAGCGATGACATTCGACGATACGATCGGTGTACTAAGTCAACGTGGTCCAGAATTTGATAATCTGAGCGCGACAGCAGGCAGCCCGATTGTGTTGCAGCGTCGTGGCTCAGTTTATGGTGCAAATGTGCCGATGATAACAGGTAGTAATACGTACAGTAGAGGGAGTGAAAAGAAAAAAAAACTGCATTGCACTAAGTTGGCTGTGTTTGCGAACGACCAAAGCGCAAAATGCAGAGCACTGACCTAAAGAATATTTTCATTTTCTATATATAAATTTATATCGGTTGTTTTTTTTTGTATCTCATTTTGTACATTTTCTTATGTTTTGCAGCTGGAGCCTATTGCAACAGATAGTTTTTAAACTTAAAATTTATGTTCTGTTGCATATGGGTTCCCTGTACCTTACACTAGGCATATTAGGTCAGTGCTCTTAACGAAAGTTTTTCTGGGAAAAACTATAAAAAACAGGTAGTAGCTTGATTTCTTATTATTGTTTTGGTTGTTGTTTAAAGAACTGGTCAACGATAGTAACGTGCAGTTTCTTGATCAAGACGACGATGATGATCCAGACACAGAACTGTATCTGACACAACCGTTCGCTTGCGGTACTGCGTTCGCTGTTAGTGTATTAGATTCATTGATGTCCACGGTAATTTGAAAAACATATTCACTTGTGATATATCTTGATTTATAGTATTTAATATATATAATCGGTTTTAATCGCCTCAATTTAGACGTATTTTAATCAAAATGCCTTAACGCTTATACGTTCGCTCATTACGGGTGGTGCTACACCTGAATTAGAATTGATTTTGGCCGAAGGTGCAGGTCTGCGTGGTGGCTATAGCACTGTGGAGAGTTTGAGCAATCGTGATCGGTAAGTTGAATAGAACACATTAGAAAATACTAATGTGAAATATGTCTTGCCGGTAGAAACCTCCCTGTAGTGTCAAATTTTGAATACTACCAAATAGTCCCTTTGAACACTGACTCAAACTTATATTTTTACTTTTCAACTATAGCTGTCGCGTTGGTCAGATCTCACTTTATGACGGCCCACTGGCGCAATTCGGTGAATGCGGCAAATATGGCGATCTCTTTGTTGCCGCACTCAAGTCATACGGCATGCTGTGCATTGGCTTGTACAGATTTCGTGACACCAGCTCAAGTTGTGATGCGAGCAGCAAACGTTATGTTATCACAAACCCACCCGATGATTTTTCACTACTGCCAACAGATCAGGTCAGTACCAAATACAAATTGAGTTGCGACCTTTTTCGCACGTCACAGTATTAATCGATATTCTCGCCTACCACCACAGGTATTCGTTCTAATGCAATTCGATCCTGGCTTAGAATACAAACCGCCAGCAGTACGAGCACCACCTGGTGGTCGCAGCGCCAATACACAGGGTTCCGGTGTCGGCGGTGGCGGTTCAAACAAGGATGATAACTCTTGATTGTTACTGTGTAGCGCCTTAACTGATGGTCCTTATTCGTACATATGAACGATGGAGAAAACAATTGTGTACAAAATAACGCATTTATGGCATATAACAATAGGAAAATTTATTCGAAAACTTAAGTTGATTATTTATGAACGTTTAAGAAAACAATAGAAATGGAAAACCAAATAACCCAATTCATTTTATATCAAAATAGTTTAGTTTTATGTCTATTCCTTTCTGTTCTCCCATTGAAACACAAAATGCCATAAAAATTTATTGTTTATTTATTAGGGAATTAAATTTTCTTCTTTTATAAGTAATAAAAAGAATTGTAATAATTTTGTTAAGTTTATAATCT
The DNA here is from genome assembly GCA_963680825.1 of Meiosimyza decipiens. NCBI lineage: Eukaryota > Metazoa > Arthropoda > Insecta > Diptera > Lauxaniidae > Meiosimyza > Meiosimyza decipiens. The sequence continues at coordinate 87,431,440 of OY804259.1, read as the reverse complement.
ACATAAAAAGAAAGTGAAAAAATGCGTTATTTTGTACTTTTATATTTGTGCAGACATTTGTAGTATAATAACAACAAGTACAACAACTACAAAGACCCCACCCCATATAAAAGCATATCCTATTTAACAATCGAAGGATATGAGTGCATATTAAGCAAAACAAACTAAGAAAAAAATGAAAAATAAAAAATGGCAAAGGTCTGCACAAATATAAGAAAATCGTCAACTTCTTGCGTAAGCATCCATCATTCATCTGTGTCAAGATTGCTTCCCACACCATTCCGTATGCCTTTTTAGAACCTTGATTATATCATGTTAAATATTTCGTATAATTTCACTTAGTTGTGTTTTGTTTTTTAAATTTAAGTTGCATAGTGTTAATATGTTAATATAGTCCGGTAGCTACAGTTGAACTCAAAGATTTGTTTTGGGCCTAAGTGGAGATTTATAAAACGTTTTCAAAAAATAAAATGCTGCTACTGATATAATTCTCCAGTAAAATTAGAATTATTGGGTACAGCAATTAATTATTCCCAAGAGTCTGTAGCGCTTTTAGTTTTTTGTAAGACTAAATATGCGGAGAAGTCTGGCGTATTTTTTTATTGTAAAATTTGTCGTCGCTTAGCAATCCATACTATGTCTCGCTTATGTCCTTACTGCTCCTGGTGCTCGATTCTCTTTATTATAACGTTACAGAAAAATATAAGCTCATGGGTTAAAGCAAGCCTGAGCTCAGAATCGTCCGATAGGAGTTAGGTACGGTGGAAAAGTAAAACTATTTGATATGAGAAGCGAATGAAAAAAAGTAACGAAACAAAAAACCGCATGAAAAAATTACGTCCTCCAAACAAAATTGTCAACAAAATCAATCCCTGACAGACTTAAGTTGTAAAAGTCAAAAAATTAAAACAAATGAATTTTTCCTAGGGCTTGTAGAATTTTCATTATTTTTTGTTACATGCTTGCAAGGCCTTTATTGACATCACCATTGATTCTTAATACAGTCGAAAGCAGTTGAAACAATGCATATAATACATTGCTTATAAACTCCCTTAAAGGCGTTAAATAAATCTTATAAGCTTTTTATGTCAATAGACTTTAAATATTTTCTTGGCTACTGGACTAAAATATGAGCATTTCAGAAGCCAAACTGGTAACATATAAAATGAATAGTTACAAATATTTTCATAGAATACTTAGAAGCTTAATCACAATGGCTTCTGAATGTTTCATATCAAAATCAACATAAGATGTTTGTTTCTGTAAGATCTTATGTTTTTAATATTTAGATTTATTTTTAATTTATATTCTTAAAAAGTTTATATATCACAATAATTTTCTTTTAGATATTATTTTGTCACCTACAACTGAGTTTACTAGACTACAAATACATATAAAAAAATAAACCTAATATTTACTCTTATACACCTAAAAGTATGCTTTTTATTTTGTGCTAGCAGCAGGCTAATTACGTTTTCCCATTAAATAATAATTATTTTGCAGCACCAACTATTGCACTTGCCTTAAAAATTTTTAGAAACAAATATATAAACTCTTTCACATACACATTCAATCACATGCACGCACACATAAAGAAGGTATGTACTATGCCAATTGGTTTGTTTCAGCAAATGGAAAAATTTAAACTTATCATATTTTACATTGGTAATTTTCATTTTACTTGAATGTTGCCACACTTGTTAAATTTATATTTTACTCGTATTTATCTCTATACTTTTTTATTCTATATCCGTTTTTTTCCAGTTTCATTTCTGCATTATTTATCTACATGCACTCAAATACATATACATATGTATATTTTATCTTTACCTACTTTAATTTTGAGTTGAAATTTCATGGAACTAATCATTGCATATATATGAGAGAAGAAAGATAAAAATGGTTACGAAAACACGAGACAATTTTTTAAAAATTCATCTTAATGGTGTGACGTAAGCAATTGGGAACCATTAGTAAGGTAAGCTACACATTAAACAAGAAATAAGTTTAAAAAAACAAAAAAACAAAGCAAAACTTAAAAAATTAACTAATAAAAACTTCATTAATATAAATATAATGTAAGCAATAAGAAAACATTATCTAAAAAAATAGTTACAAAAACTTTTGTAAAGATATTAACACGAATCGCACTAATCCTTTAAGCCAACCGAACGAATTACCACTTTCAACAACAGAAAAAAAATAAACTTCATAAAAAGCTACTAATAACGTAGTGTTTTGAAAGTGCTTCAATATAAAACTCATAATGGTCTCTTCTAATTTTCCACTTGCCCTAATCTCTGCTTGAATTCTTTCAGATTTCTTTTAACAAATTATGAGGTCTTTCACAGACTGCGTTATTTAAGTTTCTCTTCCTTGTTCCTGCTGAATGGGGAATGCCGTTTGGGAAAATTGATCTAAAAAATAATAATAGTAACATTTTCTTTATTAAATATCTCACGATTTGTAGAATGCCACAAAAAATTGTTTCAATTGAAAGGCAAATAGAGAGCTCGAACGCCTCTCCGTATGACTCCTATACTAACTAGCCACTTTTGATAGCTTGAAGCATCGATTTTTCTATAATTTATTCATTTAAATAATGAAAGTTTTCAATTTGTTAAAAAAATTCGAAATCAGAGTTTTTAATAGAAAATCCTTTAAAAGGCATTCTCATATCTAGAAAACGATATACTGAACATTAATATGGCATTTGTAATAAATATTTCATTCATAATTTCTGTGAGCAAACTGTTTGGCCTAGAAAAACATTTGTTGAGTCCAAATTTCTGTCTGGGCAATTCCATGAAAAACTGTTTTTGATGTTTAATTTTTGATAATTACTTGCGGTATTCCTTATTCAATTAAATCAAATGTACAAGATATGTTTTTTTTTAAATATTATAAAAGTGATTTTTGTAATTTGATTATTACTAACAAAAGCAAAAAAATTATTGCTATAAATAAACTGAATTCAATGTACTTTATTTTTTACTTGGCTGAGAGTGTTCATTTAAATTCTGACTTTAAAAGGCCATATAAAAATGTGACATCTCAGAAGAATCCAAGTGCCACTTAGGAAGAGCGTCTTCATACTTGTACTAAAAACTTCACTATGTAACACGTTGCGCCTGAAAATTGTTCAATCCACTGCTTCCGACTTTCCAAAAATTTTAGCTACACCAACAAAAAACTACCATGTTTCAGTTAATTTTTATTAAGGAGTTTCAAAGCTAAGAGCCAAAATTTCGTGAAAATTAGTGAGTCCCTTCTTAATAAAGGGATTATTTAGCAAAGAATTTTAAAGGTGACAAATACAAAATCAATTTCATGCTCAAAAATTCAGTGACAAAATTTGATAGCAGTAGCTATTTTAATTTTGGCTTTTGTTTACTTTTTCGAAACATAAGCCTTAAATTTCAAAAACAAATACTGTACATATGGGGCATTCCATACCAAATCGGCCACTTTTTTGGTCATCTTCTACAATTTTTTCAAAATTTTATATGTTTGTGAGACTGATAGGAAACACATTAATGAATTTTATCAAAATTTTTTGATAATCCATTTTAAACATCTGAAATTTTTCAAAATTCGAGGTTTTTTCAAAAAAGCTCAGGATGATTTTGTTTTTAAATGCATGTTTTTATATGCACTTTATAGAAAAATACGACTTTATGGAAAAGTTTAGCCTTCAACGTCTCTTTTTAGTTTAATTCAAAAAAACTTGATTTCCGAAATGTATGCCCCACTCGATTATTTTCAAAAAATTCTCAATTACAAGAGTTTTTGAGAGCTATCCTTTTACGGTCAAATATTTCTTTTTATTATTTTTATATTAATCTAAAACGAATATTTGTGGGTCAAATAACGCCAGAGCATGAAATTTGAAAACAATATGTGCATTGAAGAGCATAGAGCATGATTTCCATCACAGTTTCTGAAATGTCGGAAACAGCAGTTTGAACATTTTAACGCCAAATAAATTACATGAAAAACTGAATTTCTCAAAAAAAAGCTATGAAAGCCTTTTCAAAGCTAAAGCCAAGACTTTTACTAAACGAAACTTATCATAAATCTTAAAACCAATTAACACTGAAAATAAAGTCTTTGCTTGAATCACATTTAAATGTATGAATAAAACACAACTTCAAAAGAAGAAAACTTAAATTAAAGAAAAAACCAAACAAAAATTGATCAAAATCACAAAAACTTATACTACAAAATATTTGCAAAATGCTGCTGAAACAGTGGATAACAAAATAGGCTTAGTACCCAAATAACACAAAACAGCAAACAAAATTCACTTACATGAAACAAACTTTTTTAAAGCTCAGCTTTTTACTACGCACATAACAAAGTCATAGTCAAAAGAAAAAGAAAAAAACAAAAAAAAATAGTTAAATCTTTTTTAATAAACTGAGGAAAAATCTTACAAGAACTCGTAGTATAATGACAGCGCCGCTTAGTTTACCTTAAAGCAGAAACTTTCTCAGAAGAAAAATTAAAAATCATAAAAAGTAAAGAGCCTAAAATGAAGGAAGCACCAGCAATAAGTTGATAGAAAATTAAAAAAAAATTCTAACACTTATTATGGCAAAAACAAAAAAACTATTCAACTTACTATTACTAATACTACAACTACTACTCGTACTCGTAAATGTATATGTATTCAAGCAACTAAAAAAGTAAACCTTACTACTACTAACTCTTCTCGTAACTACTCTAAAACTAAACAAAACACACAAGTTACAAAATACATACGAATATATTCTAAATAAAATGTTGCGTCGTTGGAACACGTTGCATTCGCAAAAGCATTTATCTGCCATTAAACAACCAAACAGTTTATTATTGAAAAAAAAAAAATTACCAAAAAAAATAATAATAATAATATAATTATTACTATTTTAGTTATGTATGTAAATATCCATTGTTTATTATAAAAATAAAAATACAAAAAAAAAAATCTTTACAATGAATCATAGATTTGTATATAAAAATTCATGCTTGCATTTGCTTCTTTTTTTTCACAGTGTATACATATTGTACATAAATATTACAATATTTCAGTTTTTTTAACGTTGACTCTTTTTTGTAAATAACTGAAAAAAATGCTTATAAATTGTAAATATTAAATGCAATTAACGAGTATGTGTATTTTAAAGAAAAAACAAAAATTTTTTATTTCAAATATTTTATTCAAAACACTGCCAATGCGTAAAGTAATTACAGAAAAAAAAAACACAAAAAATTGATGTAGAAATAATTTAATAAATATAATAAATTTATGTTTTTTTTAAATTTTTTTTATTTTTATATTTTTATGAGAAGAACAAACATAATTTTTTCTGTCAATTGTGAAAACAATTGAAAAATGTCCATCGAGTGTAACAACAAATAAAGGTCTTCGTTCACAGCTAAAAAGTGCTCCAGCTCAATTTACTGCTCGATTCCTGGCTAGATCTTTGAAATCTTAATGATCTCGTGTCGGCTAACATATGCAAGTTGAAAATATTTTTTGAAGCCTTGCCATCTCTTCCCTCAATGTGTTTAATCCAAAGCTGTCGATTAATTTTTTATATCACTGTGCAAAAGCTCAATGATTTTACGATTCTTCTACTGTCTCAAAAGAGCCTTGGACTCATTATACTGCTCTGCTTATTGCCCAGGCAATGACCGATTCCAATAGTTTTTGCCAAATGAAATTTTGATGAGAAATAGCTGATAATAAAAGGAAGTTTTCGGAAGAGATAAAAGGAAAAGTTTAAAATTACAATGTTATAGAAAAGTGTAAGCCAAATTTTAGATACACTGTGTAGAAAATAAAACCTTGAGTTTTTTCCATGATTCAATTATGAAAATTGTTGTACTGTGCAAGAGTTCATATCTAATTCGCGGATTTAACTTAGTAAAAGTTGCGTAAAGTTGCGTCGAATGGCTCGAGGGTTAAAGTAAAAAAGAAGGTAAAAGAATACTTCATTTGTTAATGTATTAAAAACGCTGACATCCTTATGAGCAAGACAATGACTAAGTTTTTTTCAGATTCAAAATTAATTTTTGTTTTGATGATGAATTTTTTTAAGTAAATGAAGCATACAATGCACGTACGAAAATACATTTAAGTCAGTGCTTTTCCAACTTTTTAAGATTGTGACTCTAAGCTGCCTACTAAAAAATGTTCGTGAGCCCCGAAAAAAAATATTTTTGAAAACCTTTATTTTTAAATTGATGAGCAAAAAAAGTACCCTAGTAAAATGAAAGACTTATTTCCGTTCTTCCGATACATGTTGCCTTTCTAGGGTTATAATTGCACAATTCATTTCTAAAAAGCCTAACATGTGACCCGCCCGAATCAAGTGAACAAAACGAGAAATATATCTTGGTGTCAGAAATAGAAAAAAATAAGTATCAGCGTACAACAAAAATTAATACATTGTCGGAAGTATGGATTTGTGCTTATCATGTCATATGCACATCAAACACGTGTAGCTAGCGCTTCAAAATCTTTTCAAAGTGTACATTACAGTTTTAAACCTACTGGAATAAAATCCTACTATAATAATTTGAAAGCACTCTGATTTTCTTGGATTCCAGTATGAAAAAATCAAAAACTCCTACCCCCACTACAATTATATCCGGTGCATGATGGAGATGTTTTATTTATATTTCAAATCTATCCGATAATCAAACTGATAAGAAAATACACATTTCTGGCTATATTGACGTTAAAGAGCAAACCTAAATACTCAATTTTTACCATATTTTCCATGAGCTTTAAATATGTTGAGGTGCGATATGATTGGATGGTATATACTTTTTCTTTTCGTCATTATATATTCAATAGTTTCCGCCTTCCGAAATAAAAATATATATTTATTTAGACATGCATCTAGGCAGAGACATTTGATTTTTTATTTTAAATTCTTTAAGTGAAAACATTTCTTTTACTTGGCATAAAAGTTAAAAGTTGTATTTGACATAAAAAAAGTACTCGTATTAGAGCTTATTAGAGCAATAACACCAATTAAAATCAAACAAATTGTATGCAAAGAATTTGTTTGTTATAAAAATATTAACGAAACTTGGCAAACTTACATTTAAAAATCGTACAGGATAATTAAAATTGAATTAAAAACATAAAAAAAGCAAAAATAGTAATTAAAATATGCGAACTTTGAAATAATATTCAACTTATTTAAATAGCAATTTCAAATACATATTCGTATTAAAAACTAATTTTATAATTTTAAATTTGATTTTTAACATTTGATATATAATACCTACACAAACCTTGAAAAAAAATACGAATTCGAGCTTTTTCAAAAAAAAACTTAATAATAAAAATGTAGTTTATTGTAAAATAATAAATAAAACAAAAGACGGGCAGCTTTTGAATCGTAAAAGGCAAAATATTGCGAATTTGCTTAAAAAAAAAAACATTGCATACTTTCGGTTGGCAATATTTGCATGGGTAGGAAATATTGAGTGAGGCATTAAAAACTACATTTTCATGCGTTACTTTCATTTCGTTCCCATGAAAATTATGTTAATTAAATGGAAATTAAATAATTAAATTATTAAATTTATTTAAATTGGAAAAACAAAAATGAAACTATAAATTAGGAACAAACATTGTGAATATTATGCGCCTTCAACGTTATGTAGAGTAAATTAGAATATAGAATATAAAAAAATTACAAGCAAAACAAAAAATTCTAGAGACTTAAAAAGTTAGCTTATTATTAAATTTAAACAAAAAAAACTATCTAACTAAAAACTTAAAAAAATTAACTTTTGGTTTTAACATTATAAAAAAAACCACATAGTTAAGCTCATTTATGTTAACATCGCTTCTAAAGTAAATCAATCAACAAATGCATGAGAAAAATCCAAAAAATAATTTTAAAAATCCGAAGTTTAAAAAAAAATTCTAAAAACAACTTAAAAAAGAGCTATAAAAATTTTTTAAAACAAATCAATTAATACAAAAAATGTTAAAATAAATTCATTAAAACATAAAACTCTCGATGTTGTGAAACTTATTAACAAAATACGAAAAAAATATAAAATATTTATTTATAAAAAAAAACTTAATAAATAAATGGGTTTTGTTTACGCAGCAAATAAAAAAGAAACCAAAAAACGAATGCACGAAAATTTATTATAAAGCTTAATATAAGAAATTAATTTATTAACGCCGAGTACTTAAGAAAAATTAACATTCATTCAAAATAGGCTTTGCTTAGTTTAAAACTTGAAGACATCAGTAAGAAAAAAACTAATATTCGACTAATTTGTAAATGTAAAGTTTAAATAGGTGTAATTCTAGGTAGCATTAATTTTTGTATAGAACAAAAAAAACTCCAAAATAATTGAAACTAAAAATCACAAACAATTCAAATGAGCAACAAAATTATTATTAAAAATATTTTTTATTTACATAAAATACTTATGAAATTTATTTAACGGCACTAAAACTGGTAATTAAATACAAAAAAAATACATCTGCGAAATGAAGAAACCAAAAAAACACTTAATTTTAGTTTTTACTCGCTATTTATACATTTAATGTAGACATTTAATTGGAAAATAAATATATTTACTAATTTAAAAATAGAAAAACAAAACAAATTCAAAAACAACAACAAAGCTATATTATTTATTAAGTAATATCAGATTTTTATTAACAAAAGCAAAAGAGAATACATAAAACTACTATAAAAAATACAATATAATCTAAAATATTATAAAATTTACATAAAACCAAAAACAAAAAAAAAAATTAAAAAATAAAAACAAAATGTTGTTAATGTTAAAATAATTGTTAAAAAAATCATATTTCAAATAAAATATGCAAAAATATCGAACATTTTGTCAGCTGTTTTTGTTTTGTTCATCAGTGTATCTACGGAACAAAATGCGGGACGCAAAAGCTTCGCCAATTTTATGGGGAGACTGTACTTAATGTATACTAAAGGTGTTCCCAAAAGTCTAGAAATGTTAAAAATATTGATAAGACTTGATTGAAATATTTAGAATAGTACCAGAAAGAAATTGGCAAAACAAAGTTTTTGATCGCTTACTAAAAGCAACTTCTTACCATAGGTTGACACTTCAACTCCCAGCAAAACCTATGGGCGTTGCAAAACTTAATATTTAAGCGTTAAAGTTCTCGTATACCGGTAAGTTTTCTTAGAACATTGCAAAAAAATTAACCACATCTGCGTGTGAGCAAACCTATGACGTAACACATTCCATCTAGGGATGACTGGAAGGGAGAACTCCCGGAGAGAAAGGGTCATATTAATTTCTACACAATTGCCTCCAAGTCAAATGAACAGTTGGGTTATGGTATTTGCTCTAAGAAACTGAATATAAGATTTGCTGTGAGGTAAAGAGGGTAGCATCCTGGCTGGGGATGAATGTCGTATTCAAAAAAGATATAAACATTTTTTCAGTTAGTCACGCTGCTATCAAATCTTTAGAATCAGCCTTCCTAAGACTCACTAGTGGCCCGCTCGTCTCTAAATGATATGGCTCAGCGTTTTAGCATTCACTTCATCTGGCTGCGTGGGCATAGGAACATTGTTGGCTATTCATCTAGACAAGGAAGGTGTGGGCATGTCACTTGCTACCTGCAAGTTACTGCTTACAGAAGACTTGGTAAAAAATGCTAACAATAGATGGACTCAAAGGTCAATTAGCAATACAACTAGGCTAATCTGGCCGAAATGGGATGCTAAGCGTTCTTCAAAACTGATATCCTGCTCTAGACATAGTGTCCCGTCAGTTGTTGCAGTTATAACTGGTCACTACATCATCGGCAGACATGCGGAGAGATTTGATATTACGTCTTTTAACTTCTGCAGAAGATGTGGCGACGTGAAGAAGTAGGAAAGCATTAAACACTTTCTCTGCTAATTTGATATAATGAAAAAAAAATCTCCAACGGATCCGTTGCGGACTCAAAACATATCATTTATTTGTACTATTTATCGGAAACGGATTCCGTTTCAGATTCGTCACAAGCTTGAAACGTTTATGTACTTTGCAGAACTTTTATGTTCATTACTTTTAGTGAAAAAACAACAAAAAAATTACAAGCGCAAAATGCATTAATTGTTGTGTAAACGTTTTATATTAGAAAATGAGTCCGTAATAGATCCGTTTAATTTACAAAGCGGACGATCCTTCCAATTTTTCGAGAGGATTTTCATATAAAAAACGAGTTGCAGACGGATTTGAAATTTATTTATTTTATGTGTCCGAAACGGATCCGTTTTATTTATAAAAAACGAATCCGGAACGGATACGTATATGAAATCCGTTCCGAGTTTGAGACGCATCCGGCAAAGCGGACGATCCTTTTGATCGAGAGGAATTTCGTACAAAAACGAGTTAGAGCCGGATTCGGATTTTATTTACAAAAAACGAATCTGGAACGGATACGTGTATAAAGTCAGTTCTGAGTTCGAGACGGATCCGTCGAAGCATCTAAAAACGAAATCGAAAAACGGTTCGAAACGGATCCGCTGATCTTGCTGATGTCGCGGACATCAGCAAGTTCCCATATAAAATATGAAACCTCAAACAAACATTTAAAAATCTGCAAATGAAACTTTGATTTTAGCTAACCATATATTACCACTTGTATAAAAAATTTTTTTGTAATCCGGGAATATCAATAAATTTTTGTTTCTGTATATTTTTAAAATATGGAATATATAAATTCATAAAAATTTTATTCACCAGACTTTCCATGTTCTATTGGTTTTTCAGCTTGATTAGTTGAAGTAAAACTGTAAAAGGTGACATGATAATATGTTAAACAATCAACTAAACAATCGCCCATTTCGTAACCCGTCATTAACGCTTTCAATTAGGCAAACTATGAATACCTCAACGTAAAATGCCAAAATATGAGTGGGTGAAATTTCCTACATATATAGTTATAACTCAATATAATACGCATGCAATTTTAATTACAACAAACACCTTACTACTTCAATTACCTAAAAACCTAATAAAGAAAACAATAATCAATTTCGTCAAACTAATAAAGTTTCGAGACCCTTTAAATATGAATTTGGAAACGTGCTCTGCATAAGTGATCTACACGCTCGTATGGACAAAAGTATTCCTCAAACATATTGATATTCAAATAGGTAGACATTAATTAATACACTCACGATAATACCTGCCATTTCTACGATACACAAGCACTCATAAATTATGTTGTATAATATGCGCCTAAGTACGACGTTCAATTTTTGACTGAAACCTGTCTGGGCGTTGTTACATTAAACTGCGGTCCGTTGTCTTTTTTTAAACTTGAGCCCCATTCAAAGTTACGTTATGATTTTTAGCGAACTTTTATTAATTCTTTAGATAAAAGTTAAACATAAAATGCAGTACTTTCTCATAACAACTGGTTTTTTGCCCGATATAGACGAGTGCACTTCCTATTTTTAAAGCGCACCTCACACTGCATAAGCAAGTGGATCCCAAAATGTACCAACAACTGACACTTGGTTGCTTAGTCAAGTGCAACAGCGCTCATTTCATGTTTTGTTCTTCTATTTTTTTCATACACTTTATTTATGCAGCGCCACCAATACCAATAATTGTGAAAAAAATAAAAATTTTCATCAGCTCAACACCGAGTGGCAAGTAGATGTTGCTCGCTTTTGGTCATGTTCGCCTGGTTTCCATTACTTTATATGGTAAAAATAGATGACAAGTGGTGTAGAGTGAATTGGTGTAGCAGTGGAAGGTGAAGCGGGAATTTAAAATGGATTGGATACAATGTAAATTAATTGGAAATATTTAATTCAAAAGAATATTAGAGCTACGGTTTTATGCAAGAGTCTAAGTGATTGTTTAGAAGAAAAAGTTATGAGGCTCAAATAAAATAAAAAAAAAACTTAATCAGCCAAAATTTTCAAAATTTTTGTAATTTCTATTGAAAGTTTTGTTAAAATTCCGAGATTATAGAAAGTATTGAAGTATTGGCATGGACACTTTTTTAAATATACTTTGTGTGCAAGTTTTAAAAAAAGTTATATAAAGTTTTCATTCCGAATTTTGGCGTTTCACCAATTTCCAAGTTAAGCCCATAAAGCAAGCTTGGCCAGAAGAACTGAAAGGTTGCTGGAAGTTAGCAATCACAGCCTATGCGTAAATTTGGAAACCCATATCGCATGACTTGAAAAAAGATTCAAAAACAAAATGGCACTCTCTAATTTTTCCAATTTACTTAAAGGTGCAAAATATTGTGCAGAAACATGTGCATATAAAAATAAAACGAAAGACTTAAGAAACAAACCTACTTTTTTGCACGAACAAAAAAAAAACATGTGTCGGCATAGCGGCCGCTCTTTTCCAAGTAACACAGCAACAAAAACAATGCTTTTTATTTTTTGCAATCTTCCAATTATTGTTGTTGTTGGTTTTTTTTGTGTTGCAATATTACTGCAATACGAACAGCATTGGCGCGTGCGTGTTTTGAAAAGTCAAAAAGACAACTCTTAGTTTTCTTTCAATGCATGCCACAAAAACTGACAAGCAACACAACAACAACAGCAACAGCAACAACAATACAAAATAACAATAACAACTCAACTTAACTCAACCATCACTCAATATTGGCTATCAACTTGAGGACTGGTGGTAGTTGTGGCCACTTTCTTCGTTTTCCATTTTCTTCCAATGGCATTTTTTCTTGTTAGCCAGCCAGTCCGCTATGTATTTGCAATGGCAAGTGTAAAAGCAGAACGTGCACAAAAGCAAAAATAAAAAAAAAACAGGTAAGCAACAACAATGGTAACAACAACTTTAACAACAATAACAGCGACAAAAGCAGCATATTCCAACAGTAAATGAATGAACAATTGGTGAATGGTTATTATCCAGTCTTAGATGTGCGATGTGTGGAAGCCTCAATTGCAATGGAAGGTATCTTACAATTCTGGCGTTGAAATTTCTTTCAGTTGTTTTTGAAATTTCAAACGAGACTACAGTTTTCGCGGAGTTAACTTGGCTTTGAAACTGAGCGCGTTGTGCTTTCGAGAAAATTGCAATAAATCATTTTTTTCATATTTTTATTTTAATCGTGTGTAGTGAATTTTGAAACTGAGCGTATTATATTAAAATTGACATGAAGTTGATTGATGTGATTATATATTTAATTGCAATTTTGATTTTTCTTTACTTGTTGCTCGATTAATTTCTTGGCTGAGAATACATTTTGCTGCAGTCTCAAGGACATTACTTTTCGGATACTCTTTAGTTCCGCTGAAGCGTTTCATTTGGTTGATTAACTGATATTTCAAAATGCAGGTAAGTTAATGCAATAAAATGTAGTCGCCTTGGTCGACGTTTCTCAGGAAATTTAATAATCTTTTCACAATAAAGCTTAGAAGATGGTTTGCCTTTGATGTTTGTACCATATTTGAACTCATTAAAATAAATTCAAAAATTTGCTTGTATACCCTTCGCCTTCATTAAATTCTTATAAAACTAATTTGGTCTATATAATTTTTATGGAATGTCAGGTGAAATATCGTTGTATCGTACCATTTTTATAAGCGCAGTGCCAGTTTGTCTAGGTTTGATATTTTTGACTTTGTAAGATGTCAAAGGTGTTTCTATTCACGAAAATAAGATGTTTGATCTGCTCACACCAGATCAAAGTGAAACTTCAACTTAATTAACTCACATTTTGTGCTTGATATTTAAGAATGAAACAAAAATCGAAGAAGAATATTCGTCTTTTGCACCACGTCAGCGTTCTGGAATTCGAGGCTTGAAAATCCAAAAAATGCTATTTGTGAGACATATTTGAAATTATCTTTCACTTGAAATAACTTTTTTAACTCATTTCTGCTCATAGCGTTAGCAAGTCGTTTCTACGTACCACTACTACATAAAGATTTCTTTGCATATTTGATTAGCTCTTAAATAATTTTCCAAAATTGGCTACTCTTAGCCTAAAATTAACTTTTGTAAACTCTGTAAGCTCCTAGAAACATCTCTTCATAATGTCCTTAGTAGCCACTGTAAGGTCTGCTAGTATGGACGGACGAGGTCTTATGAAACTTTGCATGATAAGGCGGTCAGAGAAGATCAACACAAAATTAACCCTATTATTTTACGGTATGTTAAGCAGGTTTGATCCATGATAGTGATAATCAGCCCATTATTTCAATGGTCGATGCACGAATTCTTAAGAACTCAAACATAGCTAATGCCAGACTGTTAACACATGCTAACTATTTTCGAGATTGCGTAATCGATATCGGTGCTGACACCTTAAGCAATACCAAGGATTAGACCTTTTACAGCCTTAAAGGAAACTAAATATACGCAATCGCTGCGCAATCTGCACCACTTTAAAATTGTCAGCAACAATTTGTTGCATTTCATAGCCAAGGAGAGCGTGGAGTATTCTCTGATCCAAGGGCTTTAACTAGTGGAGCACAAGGTTTGTGGATTAAAATCTGAAAGTCTAGTACCCACATACTTCTCCTGCGGCTGAATCAAGGTAGCACAAGCCATGCATACTTGTAAATAACTCGATTGTCATACGATTTCGATATTACGGTAAAACTTGCTGGCGGCAGCCGTGAACCGGCCATACCTACCTTTCGTTGAGCTAAGAACTCTTGGCTTAGCAGTATAGAATACACGGATCAGGAGTCATGACTGCTTGTGATGTCAATACACACCACAGCATTTGGGATAATATTGACACTAACAGCTGAAGCAATTTTTTGGTCATATACCATCCTCTCAAGTAATTTTTTGCAATAACAGTAATTGCTTCACATTCTTCAGTATAAACAGGTGAGGCAGGTCGTAGATATAACATTAATATTGGAATCAGATTCAATTAGTTAAATGAATTAGTGTGTATTTTTCAAAAGCATCTTTTCGTATCACCATCGCATATTATTCATGTCGATCTCAAGCGAATCCCGAAGAAAGTAAGCTTGAACAGATTCAATATCCTGTTTTGTTATTTGTCCTTTATATGAATGGAGCAGGGGATACAAAGAGTACAAAGAATTTTTGAAACTTAAACAAAAGCGTGATTTACAATCCATTATGATTTCTGTTCAATTGACACGTTAGCTGAAAAGCTTGGCTTACCCTACTGAAACTGAGAGTAGCAGCTGCAAAAGGTAATAAAGATGTAGAATTGGTGCAGCAGCTTCTCCACGAAAATCCTGCGTTTCAAAAGCGAACGTCAATGCTACCGCGGTGACAGAGCATTTAAAGATTGAGATTTGATAGCAAGCGCATAGGAACCACTTGCTAGATTCTTTCGAAACTCTTAGTGGTTTCGAAAATCCCATGAATAAACGTGATAAGGTGGCTTGCAAGACTTCCACGTTGTGTTCATGCTGTTTGATTGGCAAGCTACCAGCTTAATCTAACATAAATGTCTTCTTATTTTTACTTCAAATTGTAAGACCTTTCGCGCAGTGCACGTTTTACATTTCTTAGATTAACAATCCTATATTTTTAAAATTGCATGATATTTTTTATGATTTATACTTTAATTACCATGTAAGTACTTAATCGTTAAAACTTTACACACATTCAAGTGAAAATTTAACACTTTCTTTTATTGAATTAACTAATCAATTTGATGGCATGATTTTCACTAGCCGAACTTATTGCAGACAGCGATATTGACATAGATTTATCATCAGCTGGTGTGTAGTGGCATCTTTGAAGCTAGTACTAACTACATACATACACGAGTATAGATGTGTGCATGCTTATATAAGGGTGTTTTATTTTTGTTAGTTTTTTTCTGAATATTTATTTAAGTATATTGATAAGGATAAATTTCTGAAGTCATATATCAAATGATCGCCCGAAGTCGATGAAGCATTTTCATATAAAAGTTTGTGAGAACATTATTACTATTTTTAAAAGTATTGGTCATGGATCAGGCTATTGGTAGAATTATTTAGAAAATATGTAGCTCTTTAAAATGGCACTGCACACATTGCTCCATAGTTACAGGCTTTCAAAATCATTTTTTGTTCGCAAATCAGCATTAAATGGCTCAAACGGTTGATTTCTTCGGAAAGAAAAAATTTTAAGAACTATTTTAAAGGGAACTAAATTTTTTGTAGAAATTTCTCAAAACAAATCGTGTGATCCCAATGGTTCTCAAAATGTAGAGGTTGAAGCAAGACGTTGTGCGTACGTGATTTTTTTCTTTATGAAAAATATATTAAATTTAAATACCTAATAGATCCATTGATCTGACACGTTAGCGTCCAGAACTTTTATATTTTGTCAATGCTTTCCTCATTTTAAGCCAATATGATGATACTCCTATATATTTTCATATTAGACAGCTTTATCTTTAATAAGCGATCTTTTAATATATGAATTTGCAAATATTCTAGGAACTTAATTTCTCTCTTTCTCTTGTGTGTTTGTCATCAAACAATTGTAAAATAAATTTCAGAAAATAATATACATAAAAGAAATCAACTTTAATGTATAAGTTTCTTATATTGCACTTGTTAATTTTTTGCTTTTTTTTCATTCTTCTATGCGCTATGTTTTGCAATGTTCCCATTTCGAACACGCGCATGCGTAATTGAAAATTCGATGCGCAGAAAGAAGCCATGCATTGAAAATTACAAGAAAAAATCAATGCATTACCTATACACACAGATAATGTAAATTCAAGTTAGCTTTCAGAAATTCAACTCAAAAGAAATAATACAACTGCTAAGCCTACGTAATCCGATTTCGTTCTAGCAACCCAAAGAATTATTTAGCTCAGAAACTGCTAAGATTTTGTCTTATTCTTCACAGAAAGTCAGGTTAAAATGAACGCAATTGATGCATTACTGTTGTAGAATGTGATATTTTTGTTGCTTTTTCAGTTAGCACAGTCAGTAGAGAAAAAAAAGTTCGTTAGCATTGCTCAAAATTTATTAAAGAATTTTTTTGGAATCCGCTTCTGAGGGCAGAGTAGTCCCCACAATTTTCGGTAAGCAACTTGTTAGTAAGTTCGACTCAGACGGAATGAGATGTAACGAATTATAGGAAAAAATCTACAAAAATCACTTAATAATGCTAAAAAATATTGTTTCGGTCCCAATCTGCGAATTTAACCCTATGAGGTTCAACCATTTCTGTGCAGATCTATTGCATATAAATGAGTGTATAACTATTATGTTTTAGGACACCTGCATATACAAATCTCATATACATAGGTCTGCACAGACCTTGTTGTACCAGTTAGCGCCGAAAAATCCCTGAGCTCCGTAGGGTTATTAATATGTATTGATGTATTTATACATACTGCCAAAAGCTAAGTGCCCCACAGCTAAAATCACAGTTAAAATGCGTGTAAGCCTTAAAAATTTATTGAAAGGGTATTTCATACACCACGCTATGTGCTGACATGTTTGACTAAACGTACTCACATTGAATTTGGCAACACTTACCTAAATAGCTCTTTGCATGGCCAGTTTGCAGTGTGGTCGGTGCCACGCCCAGTTTTTAGGACTTTGCCAACTTTTTTTCTAAAGCTAGACTAAGCCATTCATTGTAACGGATGATTTTTTTGCTATTTGTTTTTTTAAAGTAAATTTTTTGACACTTTCTGCGTGGTTACAACTAAAAATGCTCATTAAGATTTGCCATTTTACTATAAATAGACTAACTAACGAACAACGCTTGTAAATTATTGAATTTTATTATAAAAATTCGTGCACTGTGAGAAATGTGTTTCGAAAATTACGTCCATTTTATGGTCGTCCTAATCAACCCACCGAACGAATATTAAAGCTATTGTGATCAATTTTCGCACCAGTTTTACTTTATTGGACATTAATCCACCAACCCGTATGCAGAGAGTGCGTAGCATGGCGAATATTGCTCATGTATCGGCCAGTGTCAATAAAGATCACGATATGTCAATTTGTCGCTGATGTCAACCACCGTGCGATGACTACCGATTTTTTACTGCCCAAAATAGTCAGTTACAAGCCACTTTACTTGTAGACCTTAAAGCAGCAGAAATCGCAGAAATTTATTACGAAAAGCTGTCAATTTTGTTACAAAATTATTTACAGAGTTTCTAATCATCAATTAGCTTCCTGGTGCATTAAACTTGAATTTATTAATTGCAATTTAATGTGATACAAATGGGAAGTTACTTAGCTTATCCTGTTAAAATAAGAGATTATATTAAGTTTCCTGCCATACCACTTGTTGAAGTATAAAACTATTAGCGCTTAATTATAAAAAACTGTTGTAAAATCAATTATTTCATAGTCAATTTTCATTTTTATTAAAACGCAAGTTAAAAAACAATAAATTTTTCTGTGCAATGAACTTGAAATTATCAAATAATTCAATTGAAACAAAAACTTCCTCGCTATTTTCCCAACAAATAAAAAGAAAAACACGAATTTGTAACAATACCATAATTTTCTATAAAGTAAAAATACAAATTCATCATAAAATTTAATTGAATTAAAATTAACCGCACGTAACAACGGCTGGAGTTGCGCTTTTTTTTTGTTAACGCCAGAAAAAATTTAATAAAAAGAAAACAATTTTATAGATACAAATAAACCAATTAGATTTGTCAGTTATGCCAAATTGAATGCAAACAAGTAATTTAATATTTTTGGTCAACAAGTGAAATTGTTTTGTTTTTGTGTTAACAATGGAAAAACGCAGCTTAACAATTTTAAATGCCAGCATACTTAATAGGCCAATTTAATGCCGAGACAAATAAACGCTTTTTCAATGCGTCAAAAAAAAAATACCTAGCCCAATGAAAACCCGAAGCAACGAATTGATTACTGCAGCGCCAATTCACTCAACCGCACATTTCACTTTCATTCTATGGATAAAACTCAAGACAATAAAAATTACTACAATTTTTTTAAGCTGCTACTTAACTAAAGTAGTGATTTTTTCGTTAGCTGATTAGTTGCTTGGTTGGTCGTTTGGTTGCTCACTTTGTTTTGCAGTATGCTTAGACCACAAAATATTGTCACGTATCTCAGTTTTGTTTTTTGCTGTCTCTTGGAAATTTCTACTCGTAGTTGAAATTTTTCGTTATAAATTTTATATTTGCCATTGTATTTAGAGAAATTATTTTTTAATGACAACAAAGCTTATTTTATACATACGACGTTTTTATCCTCATTCTGTGACCAAGCTGTAGAAAAACTCTAAATGATATTTATTTATTAACAAACAATTACGCGCATTTTCATGTTAGTTGGCCACATTTTAAGATTGTAATTAGATCAATTTTACGGAGAAAAATTTTGTCCATGAAATTCATGAATGTTTTAGAAAGTAAAAGCTTTATTTTCTGAGCAAACTTTTTAAGAATTTTGTTTAGTTCAGTCAACAATTTTAATAATGCTATTAGTTAAGTTATAATGTCGGTAAATGTTTTTAAGCTGAAACAAGTCCGTATTAAGGTAAATACTATAATTTGTTTCGATTGAGTGAAAATGCTTTTCTTAAGTGAGGAGTTGGCGAACAAAACGGCATATGTCCATAGTTGATAATTTTTAGTTTTTTGATTAAAACGTGTTCATTATTCTAAAAATCAAGTAATAACAATCTCAGACTCTTTAAAAAAGCTCTAGATATCATTATTTTTTTGATATTTTGACTATCAGAAAAATTAACTCTTGATATTCTAAATTTGTTGTATGCAGAATAGTTCGGCAAGTTATCTCAAGTAATCTATACGATTAATTTGAAGGATCAGCAGTATGAAGAGAAAATTGAATTATTCAAAAAGCGTTTGACTGTCCGTTGAGATTCCTTAACTTAAATTAACATTTAACAGAATAAAGAAACATAAATTTTAGCAAATGTTCATACAAAAGTTAAAAATCGGTACAAAAAACCGGTTTTCTTCCAAAAAAATAAACCAAATTTACACTAGCGACTTAAATGTTCTTATCAAGTTAACAAAGCCTAGTTAGTTTTCTTTAAAATGGCTTGATGTTTGTCTCAAAACAAAAAGTTCTAATAATTTATAATTTTTTTTTTATTTGTTACAGCATCTGTTCTTAGCTATCACGTTGGTTGTGTTCATTGCACTTGCATCTTGTGAGCCATCAGTTTCCAAACGTCCTCTGGTTTTTCATAATTGGCCACCGAAGAGTAGTGCGCAACTTGGCCTGGGACGAAACAGTGTAAATGGAGGGAAGCAACGTACACTGGTCGTGCAAATTCGTAGCGACCAACCAGTACCACTAGTGCTTAAAGGTCGCCCAGCGCAATCGCATGCACATTTGCATATGCACCCACAATATCATCATGCAGCAAACTACCACTCAAGGCCCTTGACAGCATCACGCCCTATTAAGTTTTCTGCACCTGTTTATCTTAAAGGCGGATCATTATTAATGAAACCAGTTTACAGAAAACCCCTAAAGATTAAGTTGCCCAATACAAAACTTAAGTCTAAGCCCTCGAGTGCTTTCGACAAGCCATTTCAATATGAATTGCCAGCGACAACAACCACGACGTTTTATTCGCATGTGGGCGATATACCAGATATTCAGAAATTACCTGTAAGTATAGTGTGGAATGGACTGTGATCTTGGATCAAGAAAATAATTTACATAATCAATTTGTTATTAAGTTAAAATCAATTCTATTAAATTTTAAGTTATAAAATATGTATGTGTTGATCTTTATATAATAAGTTGTATCAGATGGTATATTATTTTTCAAATGGAAACAAAATTTCTAATCTCTTCATATATAATGCTTTTATGCATCTGCTCTATTAAAGGTATTGAGATCATCTGTTCAGTAGTTCATCAAAATATGTATCTGTTATCAGATTAATATTTAATTTAACGATGATTACCGTAACTTTGGTAGAGCCTCACTTCATAAATAATGCCTCAATGTATAAAACCGTATATTAATAAGATCAGCACAAACATTCTACCATACTTTTGCTTAAACACAGACAACATAACCATGCACCCAAATTAGTTCACTAACTGAAATTTACAAAATTCATTACAAAAAATTATCTGTTACAGTTGGAAACACATGCCAATTTTATCTCTGATCACTTTGCACCCATACACACAATTCCCGCACCAAATCTCGCCTTGCACGACAATCATATTCACCAAAACGACTATCGATCACAACAACAACAGCAACAAGAACAACAGCATCATTCACAAAATTCCTACAAATCAAACAGTCAATACGAAGTAACCGAACACCAAACCAATGATCATACAATACGCGATCCTTTCTCCGGTTCGCAGAAACTTTTTGCACCCGATCCTGATCCATCGCTTCCTACTTCTAAGCTACGTCCATCTCTTGAATTCTACAACCGACCGAGCAACGGCAAGCCTCTGCCAAATGATGTTCAAACCAACTTCTTGCCCCCCGTTGCCCAGCCACTAGTGCAAATTGTGGGTGCCCAACAGCAATCGCAGCAGCAACCAACACCGGAAATTTATCCAATTCAATTTTCACAACCTGCTCTATATGTAACCCCACATATAGCGTCTGCGTATAATCCAACGTACCTTGTGACGCAATCAAACAACCTCTATACACAGCATCAACAACAGCAACAGCAGCAGCTGTTCAAACCAGCAGCAGTTGTTAATCCACTTGTTGTAGAAGCTGGTTATGTGAATGCCGACCTCACGCAGGAGGTCGCTAGCAACGGCCAGATTTTGCAAGCGGCCAAAGATCCACATAATAACATTCATCCAGTGCTTGATTCGGCACCACAATTTGCGGCATTAATTGCTGCACCCGTGCTGGGTGAGGATCATCAAAAACAACAGCAGTATGCATATGATGTTGCAGCACCATTCCGTTTGCCAAATGTTGCTGCAGCCGCTGCCATTACTGGTGATGCGGAAGGTGGCTTTGTAGTATCAAATTACTATGGTGGCAACAATGTACAGGATTCATCCCAATTGCTGCAAGCTTACGCTGAAGAGGAAGCATCCCATCGACAGCAATTGGAAGCAGCAGAGCTGCAACAACAATTACAACATGAACAAGAGGAGCATCAGTTGGTGCTGCAGCAACAACAGAATCATTTATTAGAGCTACAGCAGTTACAACAGCAGCATCAGCAACAGGAGCAGCAGCAACAGCAAGAGGAACAGCATCAACAACACCTTCAGCAGCAACAACAACAGTTGCAATTGCAACAACAACAACAGTCGGAGCAACAACAGCAGCAACAACCAAGGCAAAAGCAGCAACAACAGCAAAGTGACTCAACAGCTGCTGCTGCGTTTGAGGAGCATCAGCGTTTGGTGCAGCAGCAGTTGGGTGATGCCCCATTGAGAATCTTTGTGCCAGATGACTCAGATCTTTATGCGGAAGGTGTAAGTATTTGTACCAGATCTTGATGAACGATTCTATTAGTTTTTGAAACATGCGTAAAGAAACCCCGAAGGACCTTTTTTGGGCATTTTTATTAATTTTTTATGCAGGAGTCTTCTAATGACTTTGAACTTGTACGATATTACCTTTATTATTTGTATTATATTACCTTACTATTAGCTTGTGAGGTAATTTCTTCAAATTTTTGGACTTTTTCCATTTTTCATTGATTTTATAACTTTCGGTGGCATTTTTTGCTGAATTTGAAATATATTAATTCCCTTTCGTTATTAAGTTGAAATGCCTTAAAAATTGGTTTTTAAAGTGGACTTTTTGAACAGAAATAGATACGGACTCGAAAAGTTCAAACGCCATCACTGTTCTAAGCCCCTATCATGCATATATATAATACTTCTATATTGCTACTCTAGCCAATTTCTGTTCACCCATTATTTAAGATGCTCAATGCTATCAACTCTACTGCGCATGACTCAAAATTGACAATTGATATTGATGAAAAACAGTAGCGGTTGAATTTTTTTTATTATAACTTTTTTCTAATTAAAAAAAGTTAGTTTTTTTCATTAAATCTAATTTTTTTCTGCGCCGCCCCTGAACTCGTTTGACATTTAATACATTTTGTTTACAAATATTTCAAATTTATTGAATCTTTGTTCACAAATATTTCTAAGAACCAACAAATACAAAACTTGCGCATGCGCAAAACAAACTGTAGCTTTAAGATATGTCAACAATCATGTCGGATTTAAAACACACTGAGCAGGTAGGTTAGTAGCAATATAGAAGTATTACATATATGCTATCATGAAACTTTCTGAAAAAACACAGTACATGTATCCAAGTTTTTGTCTCGTACTATATTAATTACATCTCAACAGTGGCGTCAATTCAGTAGGGCTGCGGAGGGAATGGCGCCCCCCAAGGCTCTGATAGTAGTTACTATTCAATACATTAATTCAATAAACCCATTTGACAGTGTTGGAATAATAATTCTCGCCACTCTCACCCCCCAAGATTTGGTGAAGTGACGCCACTGCCTCTCAACTTATTAAAAATTCATAAGAAATATTTTGTATTTAAATTGCAGACAAGAATTCAAAAGCGTTCAGACAACCTAAAAAAAGGCACCGTTGAAGATGCCAACGCAAACACGTTGAGCTCAAATGAAGATTCTTTTGAGGTATCAACATCTGTTGAAGTATCAAGCGAAGATCAAAAAGGCGATGATGATGATGATGATGAGCAACAGCAGCAGACGAAAAGCGAATGAAATGGCAGCTTAGCTTAATTTATTTTCTCTTGATAGCATACCAAATTATTTATTTCAGTAGTAGATTCGTTTGTATTTATTAAATTATTTAATTTTAAAATAAAAATATGATGAAAAAGTCGAACTTTATTCCTGTATGGACGGTGCTGTACCCGTTACTTGTAAGTACATAACGGGACATAGGTACCTACTGTCTTCAAAAATAAAAAAATTTAATTTGAGAAAGTTTTTGGAGAGAATTGAAGTCAGTTACGTGAGAAGATAAAGGACACAAGAGAATCGACTGTATTGAGTTGAAAAATTAAGCATAAAAATTTTTAAAGTCCAACTTTTTTGTTTTGCCGTCCAAGTTGATCCCAATTAACTATATGGTTCAACCATATCATCGACCTTTTATCTTCTATTTGTACTGTAAAAAGAAGTGCCTATAAGTTTTCGAGAAGTCCGCATAAAAAAAGGTTCAATCAGGAAACGCAGACACTCATAGTGATATTCCAAATACAGTTATATGCTTTCGATTGGCGCTAAAAATGTCCCACATGGGATTGGTGCAAAACCAAAATTTAATTGAAATGTTGAATGAATGAGCAAAACAAAACAAAACGGTACAGCTCAGATTCTGCATGCAGATACACAGTTGACGGGAATACCTGTAAAAAAAAAAATCTATTTTTATTTATCTCTCCCTGATTTTTGAAGGTGTAGCTTCGTTTGGTAATTTGAAAAACGCTGTGAATTACGTTGAGTTTCGAACAAACCAAGAAATTGACGTTTGTCTACAGCTGTTGAATTATATTTATGTTTCACGTTTCGCTGAAAGTGCTGGATATTTCACAATTTTAATTCTTTAACAAAAATGATTATTCCAATACGTTGTTTTACATGTGGTAAAGTCATTGGTAATAAATGGGAATCTTATTTAGGATTGCTGCAGGCTGAGTACACGGAAGGGTAAGATTCTGCCGCTGTAGAAAACTATTAGCGCTGCGATAATTTCATTTAAATTTCTTTAGTGATGCTTTGGACGCGTTGGGTTTGAAGCGCTACTGCTGCCGCCGCATGTTGCTTGGCCATGTCGATCTCATTGAAAAGCTGCTCAATTATGCACCACTAGAAAAGTAACGAGATGATGATTTGTACAATTTTTACTAATTACCATAGCCCTTAAGAAAAATACAATAAATAAAATATAAAACACCTTAATGAAGTTCTTTTATTAAAAACGCATATGTATAAAACAAAGTTGCAAACATTTTTGAATCATGCATAGAGAGAAGTTGTAACTTCAGCGACTATTTCGTGTCCATAAACCAAGGCTGCCCATTATTTTCACGACGACGCGTCAGTATATCGCAGCCATTATCGGTAACTAGCAGTGTTTGTTCAAATTGCGCCGAGTAAAGTCCATCACCAGTCACCGCGGTCCAATCATCGGGCCATTGTTCGTTTTTAGACAGACCCTCAGAAATCATGGGCTCAATGGTGAAGGTGTTGCCCGCTTTCATGACGCCGACAGCAGAATTTTCTACAAAGGATTTATGTTTATTGAAACAATTATATAGACAGACGCCAGAAAGTTTCCATTATGCCAAATTAAAGTCACTTATTCGGATATTGGATTTTGGTTCTTAAGCTAAAAGTTCCTTTCTTACGTTGCCGGATGAAATTAATGGTCGATTTCTTACTTTTAGATTTGATTACCATTATTATGGCATATAAAAGTTATTTGAAACATTGTTTCAGTGCTATAAAAAGCACAAGTATTCCAAAAATTTTAGCGTTGATATGGACAATGGCGAAATACATAATACTTAATAGGATTCTTTTCAGTGCTCAAAATAGAAGCATTGTTTTCATCAGACAAAATTTAGAATTTGATTTAAACCTTCCAATAAAAAGTGACTAAGATTTGACACAAGAGTATCCTCTTGGCACCTGTGCTATTATATAAATTTTTGCACTCACTAGCATAATGAGGCACATTAGGAGCGGTGTGAAAAAGTCTATGTATTCCATGA
Organism: Meiosimyza decipiens; assembly: GCA_963680825.1. Classification (NCBI taxonomy): domain Eukaryota; kingdom Metazoa; phylum Arthropoda; class Insecta; order Diptera; family Lauxaniidae; genus Meiosimyza; species Meiosimyza decipiens. The sequence goes on along the minus strand of OY804259.1, from coordinate 87,405,724 downwards.
CCGCAGTAGCTTTTCACCACACTGAATCCATGTGGCGCCACATACTTTTGTATGACATTCCCAATCTCACGATATTTAACGCCAGGTCTGAGAGTACAAAATATTTCAAAATTTAACTAACAATAAAATAATCAATCTAACCTCACTATTTCAATGGCCTTGCACAGCGACTCATAGGTGATTTGGACCAATTTCTTGTGCTTCTCCGAGACATTGCCAACAAAAAATGTCTCATTTAGATCACCATGAAATCCATGATGATACACGGTAACATCCACATTGCATAAGTCACCATCTTTTAGTGGTCTTGTGTCGGGAATCCCATGACATATAACCTCATTGACCGATGTACAACAAGATGCCGGGAAATTATAGTAATTTAATGGTGATGGATAGCAATCATTTTCAATTGCTGTCTCATGTACCAGACGGTCCAACTCATCGGTAGTTACACCCACAGCTACCGCCCTAGCTGCTGCATCAAGACATTCACGACCTAAACGGCCAGCGACGCGCATTGCTTCGATTTCGTCATCATCTAGCACTTTGATCGAAGTATTACCACGCATGGCTTCCTCAGAAATGGCGCATCCATCTGGATGATCTGCATAATCAGGTCGTTCGATATGCTCAGGCACGGTACGCTTAGGTGTTTGTGGATAGGGACGCAATTTACCCGTAAAACGATAATAAGGCCAAGGATTATAGCCATTTGAATCGGCGCCGTCTGCTGCCTTGGGCTTAGCGATACCCTCTGTAATTTGAAATTTGTTAAAACGCTTACTCCACGAGAATGTAAAACTTTGGGCTCACCTGCAAGCGCATGCATTGCTTTGTGCAGTTTCCAGTAGCCTTTAAAACAAGACTGCGTGCAAAAAAAGGAGCCCGGTATTCCTAGCTTCAGGCAGGTCGGGCACTGCAGTGTCGCATCTTTCCCACAATTCGGGGTCTCGCATATGTGTGCCATTTTTCGTAACTTTTCGCTTCAGAACAGTCGTTTTTAGATTGAATATTAATTTTCTTACGTTTCGTCGAATATTTTCTTGGCAAATAATAAAAACTAAAAATAGTCTTACTTTCGCTAACAATTTTCGTTTTTCCTTCACCGATGTGCGATAGATTGTAAATGTCAAAAAATATCAATTGTCACTTGATACAAATGTTTGGAATTTTGAGGTTAGTTGCATTCCTCATACAACTACATAGGTAGACGCAAGTTGTCTAACTGCTAGAACTTAAATACTTCCTCAGCTGTCAAGCTGTTAAACATATTCGTAACAAAAATTGATATCATTCCATTATGCATTCTATTTGCGGATGTCGATCTTGAATATAATTCAACCAAAAATAGGTAGAATTAAAATAGTAGACATGGCACTTTATATATATATATTCCTGTATATGTATCAATAAATCTATACATATCAGATTTGAGCCTAAGCCCTCCGCGTTATGCCAGTTCTGAGATGCGTGCATCTTAACCAATTGAGCTACTCTCATTATTAATTTCGGTGAGGTTAAAACTACATTAGTGTTTTGTCGAATCATAAAGTTGAGTTTTTTATTTTTATAGCTGCCACTAGATAACTAATATATAGTAAGTATGTACATAATGTAATTTTGGCTCGCCAAAAAATAACAATAGGCTTAGCTGATGTTGTTGAACAGCTCATGTTTCTCATGGCTTATGGAAGGTTCATAGATTATTTTGGTTAGGGAAACATGAGTGATGCCCATCAGTATTTGAGAAACATAAGATTATGTGTGTAGCATGATAGTTTTGTTAAGAATAAATCCTCTCATTAAAGAAGTAGTTAAAATATAGTTTAAGTTTTGTAGTAAAATATTTTCGTACTGGTTATTTCCAAAAGTACAATTATTTGATTGCATTTTATTAACTTCCTAACTTTGATACAAACACAACAACATAAATGTCTGAAATTCAAAGACTTGCACTCTTTTGAAGAACTTTTAGAATTCAAAGAAAATTTAATTAAAGCTGTCAACATTAAAACTTAAACATATACATACAGACAAAGCAAAAACGTTTGTAAAAGTTGCTCACACATCCGCCGGAAGTTTAAAAATTTGAAGTGTCTGTGCATATTAAATGCTTATGTATGTGTGTGTCAGAAGACAGCATTTAACCTATTCAGAAAAAAAGCTTTAATAGTGGAGAAAATAAATTAGATATTACTAAAATATAGTGCTTGCAAGTGACAGTATTTTGAAAAAGAAATTTTGTTGATAATGCAGCACATAATGAAACATGGCTGGGAATCTTCGAGAGCAAACACATTTGAAAAGCAAAAAGGAGTTATGTTGAAAGATTATAGGATTTCGAAAATTTCTCAAAAACTGACGTAGTGCTGTGAAGTTTCTTGACCTGAGCCTATGTTTTTGCTATCAAATTATATATATTCTGACATAATGTGTGACGTCAATCTACTTCTATTTACAAATTTTTACAAATCTAACTAAACAAAAAGTTCAGTTTTTATTTTTTTTTTTTGGAAAGTATTTGCAGTGTTGATCCAAATTTGAAATTGCTTGAAATTCACAAAAATTGACGGAAATGTTTGTGATGTAAATTTGAACATCACATTTCATTTGCGTGTTCCGCTTATTGAAAATTTTCTCAAAAATTTTAAGCTGTGTCAAACTTTGTGACCAGAAGTCCTATGAATTAAATGTTAACAGAAATGAACAGTTGACACACATTTCCAACAGAGTAATTCGCAGACACTTCGCATATGTGAACGAAAGAAAGCATTGCATATTTTGTTGCACAAAAGTTTTGTGTTGTAAATTAATTGCAATATTTTGGCACTCTGGTCTGATTTAGCAGTTGTAATGGTTGCTGCAATTGTTTTACTACTTTTGCTATGTTTGTTGTTCATATATCTCACATCTGTTAAATGTGAATTTGAGTTAAAAATGCTGTGAAAAAATAAGTGCAACTAAGAGAATCGTTTTGAAATAGCAATTTAAAATATGAATTCTCGTGCGCATACATTATATACTCATAGGAACATTTTTGAATGAAATAACTCCATTTCGTTGTAAAGTTATAATTTGCATAAAATTGTAATAATTACACTGTTACACAATTTTGAATGAAATTGAGGTAATTTGAGAAATATCAAATATTTTCTGAAAGTTAACTTTGAGCTGATTAACTTTCTTAAACAGTGTTTATGTATGCCTATCCGTTACACTTTTTCTGAAAGGGCACTCGTCTTTGCTTCAGAATTTCCATAAAAAATTGTAAGAAAATCAATATTTTAAAATGAAAAAAGAGTTTTTGAAAATGCATTCTTTTCAGATTTCGATGCACTTAATTCGAATGTAGTCTCCGACATACTCTGCTATCCGTATCAAGAGGTGTGCAAAATCCCAAAATGTAAGTGGATTTTGAATAAAAACGACACGACATAAAAGTATACTTTGTTTGGGATATTTTTGCCAATATTTTTCCTTCTTCTTACAAAAAAATATTTGATTGAAACATTTGTACACATTCAAATGCTGCTATTTTCATTATTTTATGATATTTAACTGCCTTTTTGAAGGTATAAGAAAACATCTGCATGTGCTTTAATGGTTCAAAAATATTAAAATGTATAATTAATTAACAGTTGCTTATTTATTTGTGATACTCGCAATGAAAAATTTGAGAAATCTGCCAGGATTTGTTATGCATTATACCCTACACTCCGGGTACAATCACTCTGTCATTCCATTCGTAACGGCTACATCTTCAAACATTATTCGTGGGGATGAATGTGGGCATTGCGGGTGATGAAAGTGGGCCATTAATAATAATTTAAGAACTTTCCACGACCTTCTACTGTTAGTACTGTGTGGGGCTTACCAGTGCTCAAACTGGAAGTAGATAGTTAAATGTACTGTACTTGTCTCGTTTTGTACGCCCAGTACCAAGTGTACTTTTAACAAACAACTAAGCCTGACAAGAGGTGTAGTTGCACTCATCAATCTGGTACCACAGGCTATCAGTAGCCCTCAGAGCTTCGTTCCAAGCCTGCTAGCTGCGTGAAGCCCAATAGGGCGGATCGCATGCGGTAGGCCCTTCCGAGGGTGCATCGTGGTGGCTTTGGTTGAAACCCAAATCGCGGGGAGAGCAAAATGTTACCTGATGCCTGTTCCCGTTAATAAACAAGGCAGTTGTGATCTGTCACAGTTGTTAGTACTGTGTATGGTCAAAATTTCCGCCATTGCTTTGGATAATTATATACAATTTTAGCTCGATTAATGACAGTAGATTTATGATGATTACTCATACGACCAGTTGCACGTAATTACTACACAAGAAAACAACAATTTGTGTGTAAATCTGGTGCACATCAAAAAAATTTATTTTCCAAATAAGTGAAGAAAAACACAAAATAAATCAAAAGTTATTTCAAAGATATTTTGAAAAATATTTTTATAAATAAAAAATTCTTGTTTAAACAATTTTATTTGGAGTAAATTCTTTTGTTTTTTTATAAAATTTTGAATAAAAATAATTCCAGATTTGTTACTTTCATATCCTATAACTTTTAAGACAAAAGTAAAAATATAAAACTTTTAATAACTTTTTTTGAAAATGAGAGCTTCAAAATTCACCATTATATAAGCACTGAACAATATACTCGTATAAAAATCGGAAATCGGAGATTAAAGCAAAAAAGTGTGCAGTTATTTATGGAATGACGGATTATAAGCTACACGTATGAAGTATTGTTGACTTTTTTTTTCTAGGAAGGGCTAGAACCCAGTGACGGGGAAAAAGCCCCAGTCCTCTAGTTCCGCCATTACATTACAGTACATAAAATCAACAACTAATTAAATCTACAGAAAGCAGAGGAACATAAATTTATACAATCAACCCACATCTAATTCAAACAATTAATAATGTTTTCTCACAAAAAAAAATATAATAAACAAATATTTTCCACCCCCCGTTTTATGTTTTCTGGAAAAAACAAACCATTGCTTTGGGTTAAAACAAATAAAAATAAAAACACAAAACCAACGATAATAAGGATTATAAAAAAGGTTTATTCCTTCTAGGTCTTGTAAATCTCACCACCTCTCCTTTGATTACAGCGCAGCAATTGAATGTGTTGGAAAGTCTGTGCGTTTATCTCTGCACAATTGTTAAATAAAATATGAGTACGCATGTATGTGTATGTGTATGTAGGTATGCAAAAGGTCACCGCCAATTTCATACTTTAAGTACACCTTTTTTATCGCTATCTAAATATTAACAAGTTTTTACACTCAATCTAACATTTTTTAAACTTTTTTGTAAAATATGTTCCATTTTTATTTTGGCTTCATTACGAAAATGTCTGTGGAGGTGCTGCATTGAAGCGATGGGGAATTTTTGTTTTGTATATTTGCTAAGGGACATGGCCAAGCAAAATCCATACAAAATCAGGCACTTTCTCATACAAAAAATTTCCTTAAAATGTACGCTTGTCAAAGTTATTTAGATTTTGTTATGAGTTTTTTTTTCATTGTAATTTCTTAAAGGGCGCTCGAAGCATACCAAAAATTTCAAAGAAATCTTTCGCAGTATTTGCTTTTATTGGATATTTGAGTTATGTAGTCAATAAAGTTTGAAATTCGGCACTGGCAGGTGCCAAAGAGTAGTCCATCTATGAGTTACACATTCTAATATGATTTCAAATGGTTAAATATTTAAGAATATTAACTATCAAAAAGTTATGATTTCTCCAAAACTTCTCATGCTCCACCATACAGTGGAGCCATTATATAAAAGTATGTATTTTTCGACAGTGTGTATTTTATGATAGCAAACGCAAAAGGTCCACAAATCAGCTTCACCCATTGCCATTTAAGTGCACATAACCAAAATAATCCAACTGTCCAACTGTGGTCACCCAAGCACAAGCGCCCAACTTAATGTCAGACCCATCATTTGTTTTACTTATTTTGACAGACAACCAAAAAAGATAAACCGAAACAAAAACAAAATACAACATCTGTAGGACCAAAATGACCATATTACACTTTTATCAATTTTCTGACAAGTTGAAGGTAACTCTTGTTGTTATTATTCTGTTTTGTTGTTCTTGTAGTTTTATGATTGTATTGTTGTTATGTATCTTAACACCGCTGCTGTTCCCAGGCGGGTGTGTAAACTGCAATTACGCACATTTTATCGCTACTGTGTTTGTGCCGTTTGATGCCACTGATGTTGTGCCATGCGACAATGACGGCGTCGATGCGATGTGAGTTTGATAAGCAAAGAATAATCACCAGCATCTGCACCCGTTTAACCCATTAACGTTGTGGGCGTTGTATACCAGAGGTGGGATTGTAACCAATTTGATTCAGTGGTGGCATTTTCAGTACAATTGTACTTTTTTAAGTACATTCACTCTTTCAAAAGTACGCAAGCAAAACGGAGCACTTGTGGTATATTGATATACTTTTCTGATACAAGTATTTTTAGCTTCATTTTTATATATTATCTTAAACTTATTACAATGCATAAGAGAGTTTGCAAAACATTCATATAAAATGTAGATAATGGACCAGGCGACAAATAGCTTCAGAGCGAACTTTGAAAATATAACAAAAATTTGTATTCGTTTATCAGAATATCAGGAAAAGTTGATCGTGATAACAAAACAAAATAGATGACGGATCCACTTTATTCCTTGTGTCCACAGAAATAAGCCCTTAAAGTACTTAGCGTCACCCCGAAAATATCGAAGAAAATTGGTCTTAAGGGATTTCTAACCAATGTCTCTTAAACTGTTAATATTTCAAACTGAAAACGTTATAGTAACGAATTGGGTTGAAATTGTTAACGATGCCAATTTACTTAAGTGGTCTAATGTGCTGCTATATTAAGTGGCGAACTTGGCCACACTTTTTGCCAGTGATTTGTAACATAAAATAAATGAAAGGTGATCGGGATAAAGGTGAACAAATCTAAAATTACTAAGAAGTAAAACTATTTCCATTAGTTATCAAGTTAAGTAATGACAAGTGAAATGGCAAATCCATTTTGCCATTTTTTTTTGTCGATATTTTATTTCAAGTTTTTCTAGAGCTAGCCGCTTTCCAAAACTGACCGCTTTAGGCTGCAATATATTAAGCTTATAAATAAATTCGTTAACCAAAACAATTACCGGGTTATATCGATCCTCTGTTGAATCATGTTTGTTAAAGCATTGAGTGTTGTCTTGATGCCGTGTCCTTGAATCAAATTTCTGAACCAATACAATGCAAAAATTGGACATATGTCAAGGTCATAAAATTTTGGTAATGTGAATGATTTTCTTTTTATATTCATAAAAATCAACTGATGTTAAAGTGGACTGCAAAAAGTGTCACAGCCAGTGATGACATGTGGGTTTTGTGGAGATGTACTGAATTGAGACTACTGAAAATTGGCCCATTGTAGCCGAACGTATAAAAAATCTGTCGAATATACTGACGCATATTTTTCACAACGTAAATGTACAGAAAAAAGTATAAATGTACCGAAAATGCTATCACTAGTCCAAATGCCATCACTAGTTGTGTATTGTGTGGGATTTGTGGCTAATGTTTACGTATGGTGAGAATTGAGCAAAGGTGTGGTGAGTTTATCTATTGAATTTTTGATTTTGCGCGACAACTTTCCATGTCGTCAAAAGAGAGGATATACAAAGCCTTATTCTCTGTTTGTTTTCATGTTCGATGTACGTTTTATTGAGATTGTGACTAGAGAACAACCTGTCGGCTTATAATTCTTATAAAAATCGCAATTTCACTAGGAAATTTTTTTTGTACTTAAGGATAGTATTTAAATTGATGCCTAGTGGTAGCTTAAATATTTTCTTAAATATCATTATCCTTAAACTTCAAAGTTAAATTTTTTTTTTACTTTAATTTAATCGCTTGACCTACCATAATGCATTGACTTCTTTAATTTGAATCAGTGGCGTCACTTTACCAAAACTTGGGGAGAGAAAAAATTATAAATCCACTACTATTAGATTGTTTTATTGAATAATATCTAGTACCAGATCCATGGGGAGGGGACATATGTAGTAACCCACGAACAACTACAGTCGCATTAAATACCAGCAGTGCCATCATGACAAACGTCACCGATATCGTAACTTGCAGCATCGACAAACATCGTTATTGCGAAACGCACAAATATAAAACATCAAAAGATAGCAATCCATTACGTCGGTATATCTATGTACTTTTGTGTACATATCATGCCTCCAATTCCATTCTCGCCAAGATGTGTCTGTGCTTTGCATTAAAGTTTTTTGTTTGCCGCAGTTTAATTTCATTCTCAATGGACTTGAAATTCATTCGCTCACTTAACAATGATGCGTTTCAATTAAGTATTTTAGCTACGATAGTGTTCAAACGCTTTCAATGTGATTCAACTTTTTAGGGTTGATAATGATTTTAATGCAGCAGTGATTGGTGCACTCTTATTTAGTTTTGTTTTTTATTTGTTTAATTGCAAACAGTTTAATTTAACTTAAGCTATTGATACAAATAATTCGTTGCTTCAAAACAAATTCCCGAATAGTTCAAATTTCAGTTCAGGTGAAGTGAGCGCAATTTATAGTTCAAGTGAACTCTTTGTAGAGTAATCGTAATACAAACGAATGTTTGCGCTCAAAGGTAAGTTCCAATTAAGGTTTAACTGAATATTTCAAAACCGGCCCCTAAGAGGTAAGAGTTTTTAAATTTTGTTCTTATATTGGGATGTGGTTTTGTCGAATAGTTATTTTATTGGAATAATATTTTCTTCTAGTCCTATTATTACATATAACAGAATTGTAGATTGCAGAAGCTATCATAATAGAGCCACTCGTAGAAATTTAACAAATTATGTTTTTAGTATCCAAATTTTATGAATTTCCGTGTTCAAATTGTGTAATTCGTTGATTTCATATTTTTTGCCAGTTGTATTTGCAGAGGTAAGCGGAAAAAATATTTTAGTTTTAAAAGCATAATTATCTTTTTAGAAATGGTGTTTGAGCAAAAAATGGGAAAACCCAATCAATATTTGTGGTTCTATAAAAATTTTCCCTAATTTTGCTGACATATCATTTTCAAAGCGCCTCAACAGAGGCTTAACATATGTATGTTCACTGGGGTATACATTTTTACATTTTTTTCTCTGAAAGTTACATCAAATACATGCTTTTAGTGCGGTTCATTTTTACTAACATATGTTTCCTACTTCTAACATTAAATTCTTGTAGCTTAGGCCAAAAAAGAATGTCAGTCTTAAATTTTATTTTTAAGAGGGTCTGAATTGACCTTCATATATGTAAGTGTTTCCATATAAATTTAATTATGAAATAGTCACACTCTTTTTTTTTTTGCACAATCCCATTAATTTCAAAATGCAAGAGTAATAGAAACATATGGATACCAGATGTTTTAGCTTTTAAAGTGACGAAAAAATAACAAAAAGAATACATAAATTGTGGCTGTTATGAAAAAAAATATTTTTTTTTTAAAGTTTCAATGAGAAAATCTTAAACTTTACTCTTTTAAGATCATTTCCAGTGATGAAACAAACAATTTATATATCTAAAGTTTTTATTTAACTCCTCTTTATGAACGCCGTGTTCTACTGTTTACAACAACAATCTCATAACATTTGCCGGTTATTGAGGTGAGAAAATCAGCTGATTGTGAGTAGACAAAACACGCGTTCGTAATTGTATGAAGGATTTGTTTTAAATTGAAAGCAAGTTGCATTCAACTCTTTCAACCGAGTGATGCGAACTCAGAATCAGCATGACAACATCACACGAGGCAACGCAGTATTTGTCGGAGGACCACAGCAACGCATAGGCGAACGCAACGCATAGTGGCATTGTGACAAAGAATCCGATTGCGATTCTGATTCTGATTCTGATTCTGCGACTTCAGTGAAAGAAGATTTTTCTCGTTTGATAGAAAATATTGGGATTCACAATGCGACGATTCAGTTGAGTTCGAACAGCCAAACGTGTTGGGTTGCGGAAAAATAAAGCGGAAACGGAAAGCGAAAAAGTGTGATAAAAGAAAACTTAACTGTTTTTGTGGTATATGTAACTGAGTGTGTATTTGCATCATCTACAAGTGATAGTCGTTTGAACTTGGAGTGATTATTTTTTGTTGTTGTTGCTCCTAAATAAATTCATAGTGATGGTGTGTTGCGTGTTATCAGTTGTTTTTAAATTTATTGAAATTTTGTTTCGTACATCTTTGAAATAAAAAGTATTTTGTTTTTGTGATTGCGCATCTATAAATAACAAATGTTAACACGCGGCTACAGTGTTGGGTTTTTGTTTTGTGATTTATTTTAAATTTTCTGTTGTTTTGGCAGTGCATTCTTAAAATTTTTTCTTGAAAACTTAATCTAAATGAAATTTCTTGATTTCACTAGTGTTGAAAAATAAATATCTGAAATAATTCCGCTTTGAGTAAATTGCAATGTTTGAGAAATAAAACTAAACAGAAGGAAAATAATTTAAAAATATTTGAAAACGAATTACAAAAAATCAGAAGAAACTATAGAAAGAAATTAAAATCAACAAAATATGTAATTAAATAAGAAAGTAAAGTTAAATACATAAATATTTAAAAAAAAAAGTTTTGAAAAATATCATCGAATTGCAAGTGCAAGCATGCAGTCTGAAATACTAGGCAGCTCAACATAGGTTCTCACAAGACACGCATTTCTGCAACATTCCTTTTGTGTTGCTGTATCTTTCTACGGCTGCATTTAGCTTTTTTTTTTGCATGCTACATACTGCTGCATTCAACTTTTGCTTTTGCCGCGCGCACGTTTTGTATCATCGCTGCAAAGTGGCCCTTGTGGCACGACCTCAAGTGGATTTCTATATCTGAACTTAAAGTCGTACGGAGTGTCTTGTTTGATGCTGTGCTACTGGTTGCGGCAGTGGAGCTACATTTCACAGACGAACCTGTGCATATTTACATGAGCGAACAAATGTGTGGTATGTGCTTTTCCTTGTAAAAATTACATTAAAATTATCAATTAGTCCATGATCTTCGTACGTATTTGTGGTAGGTAAAACATTTGAAAAAAAAATATCATTCTCTAGATCTATTTGGTGAAAACGCATTATTGCATTCATATAATGTGCGATTTTGCTTTGAAACGCGCTCTTTGGAACTCCGATAGTTTAGATAAAAAAGGAAGTATTAACGTATTTAGCAGTCAGAGAACGCGTTATCTTTTGTTGTTTTTTTTTTCAAAAATTTCGAGTTTCCAATACAATAATAAAATACATCAAGAAAAGATCAAAGTCTTTCTACATTAATTAATTTTTTGCTATACAAAAATACATTAAAATCTTTTGAGGCGTTTTAATTGGAACATATAGTATTTTTTTTTAATTTAAATTTGAAACGCATTATGATCCCGTATTGCAAATAATATATAGAATATTAATATATGTAATTAATTAAAAAAAAAAAGAAAAACAATATGAGACATACTAACAATAACGCCCCGTACACTTCGTCCAGTATTGGCAGAGGTGAAACAACAAACGCAATTTGTGGAAGGTTCTTAGCATATTTTGGTTTGGGAAAAATGGGCGATGCTACGCTCCACATATAAGATAAGACTACAGTCATCATATCTCTTTTCACGCATCTGAATGAGATTTGGTGCATATATATAAGATAAGGACTACCACCAAATTAAACTCATCGCGTCACCTACCGCTAAGGGCAGCTAAGCCAACTAGCTAAAAATAATATCGGGGTTTTGTTTTGGTTTCGAAGTGTGTCTAAAATCTCTCTAGGCCGACGAGACACGAAGCATAGGGAGTGAAAATATGTGAAGTACAGACTAAAGAAGAGAAACATACACCCACTGTTGCAATTAATTCAAAATTCATTGAATTGCAATAAAGGATTGATGATGAAAGATTAATTAAAGGAAATAGAAGCAATCAATTCAATATTAAATTAAGACAGATATGGAATTAGTGACTTTGAAATTATAAATTATGTGGAAAAGCTTTTCCGCGTGTTGTCGTGTGTGTGAGAAATATTTGAAATTACTATATAGAGAAAGAAGAACGTTTTCCATTTTTATTTTGACGATGCACAAAATATTCAATTTATTGAATCAAAATTTCTATTTTATTCTTTGTGGTTTTGCTTAATTTTAAATTGATTGTAAGCTTATGCAATATTTTTGATCACATAGATGTTTGTACGTTGTTCTTAGTTTATTTAAGTTTGCCTCTACAAACGGGACAGGTAAAAGACGTGTCCTCGGTGTAGAGTACACGACACCCGAAAGTTTTGGAACTTCTTTATGTTTCAATCTGTAAAACATCGTAGCGAGAACGCCTGGTAGCGCAGCATCAATATGTCAAATATTTTTGGCAAAGATATATTTAATGAACTTTATAAGTGATTTTAATAATCTTTGGTGTGGAGATGTCAGTTTCTATAAGTTCTGAAATTAAATGGATTTCGACAAGATCGCATCAGCGGGCGTGGCATCTCCCACATAAGCATAATCTTGTATTTAGTGCAAGATATCGGTTACTATAAGCATTGATAATAAATGGATTTCGACGGGCTTGCATCAGTGAGCGTGGCACGTTTTATGTTTATAAAAAGCAGTAATCGTGGCATTTTTAGACTTTTTTCTTAATATATTTCGACTATTCCTAATTTTTAATTTAGCAAAATTTTCCAACATTTCAACATAACTGTTTCAATCTGCTTGGATTTTTTTCGAGATTTTCAACCTCTTTCAACTTCCTTCGAGTTTTTGAACTCAACTTTTTTCAATCATTTTCAACTTGTTACCTAATTTATCGACGTTATCAGCCATTTTCCACTGTTCCGAGCTCTTTACATTTTTTTCGACTTTTCAACCGTATTCAACTTTTTTCGTCATTTTCCATATTTCATCGATTTTTTTAGCCTCTTTCAACTCTTTCAACTTTTCAATATTTCTCAAATTTTTTCGACTTTTTGAACCAATATGTTATATGGGAAAGTTGATAGGTCCCCATTAATGAAAAAACAAAAAAATTAACTTCACCAATAACAAGCTAAAGTTTCAAAATGGATTCTTAAAGGAGGGAAATATTCCCAAGGGTCTGTTGCTGCTTTACAAAACGTTAATATAAGTTACTTGAAAATTATTTGAAATTATACCCGTATATAATCAGGAATATTTATTTAATTTAATTTTAGTAATAGCTATTTCACTTCGGTTTTGCGGTGCTTGAAGTATAACGTTTTGTAGCACTGATTTGTTCCATGGTTAAATTATAAAGATTGATATGATGCCATATGCAAGGCCAAAAATATCAATGCTTCATAATGCGTAACTCATATATATTTTAATACAGCAGCAAAGTTCTTTTGTGGCTTCATTACGTCTACTCAAAGTGTGCCTTTCCATTAAAATCAAAATTATGCATTCACGAAGATTTGGACCCATTAAAACTTTCAATTTCTAAATGTACTACAGGATAATACTTAAGTTCATGCAGAAGAATAATTTACATTTCTAATAATAACATTTTTAGTTTTTTTTTTTTGAGCACAAGCTGTAAACCAACAACAATAAACTGAGTCAGGTAATGCTAGATTAATTAAACTTGGTAAGCAGCACCTGTGCCCAACAGACCACAATGAAATAAGGACGGCTGCACAAACTTGACAGCAGCTACAGCGTTTGTTGCCACACTCTGTGACGCAGAGTCTCATAGTCGTCGGCATCAATGCAAATAAATCTTCTGCATCCTGCACTGCTCTAGAGATTGGACACGTTTTAGACTCGAAACTCAAACAAAAATGGAAAACTTTATTAAGATATCTACAGACTGTCTGTGTCAAGTCTTGGGTTAGCATTTCTCTATTCATTGATTAAATGAGTTATGATGCGCCATTCTGAAGACAATCAGCAAGAGATTTACAATTAAAGTTAAGAAATTATTAATGCCATTAAGCGTAATCAGTGAACATTGCTGCGAGGGAGTAAAAAGCATAACGCAAAAAGGACAAAAATAATAATGCAAAATATGCATCGTAAAAATCTCATCATTAAACACAAACTGCAACAATTTGCATAAAAGCGTAATAAAAACTGCATGCAGCTTTAACGAATCGGGAGCAGCGAAGAAAAAAGTTGCAATGTTGTGCCAACAAAAATTGTATCCGGTGCACATAAATTGTTGCAATGGCTTCAACAGTCGAATCGAGCAAACGACTGACCACCAGCAGAGCATTAGTTGAAATGATGATGTGGCGATATTAAAAATCTCATTAACGTAAATTTGAAACATTTTTTTGCTGCATGAAGTTTTGAAGAACGGGAAAATTTTTGAAGATAAGTACAAGGTCTTTCAAGTGTTAAAGAAATTGAGCATTCATTCTCAACTCCAAAGAAATTTACACTGATGCAAAAGGATTTGTCCCATGGACAAAGTTCAACAAAATTTTTGTTAGAAAATAGGGAAATATTGGTTTTATCTTAAAGCTGAAAGATCCATTTAAATAGATCAAAAAATTTTTAAAAAAAGTTATGTTTGCGACCGCTAGAGGTTTCCAAAGTTGACTGTTTTGGTATTAATTTTATGTTTGATCGGATCTTGACAAAGTGGCTACAAAAACTAAAAAAATATTTCATAAATAATTGCAATTCAATACATTTTCTAGTGTGTTGTAGTATTGGTTATAAACATTGTTATTATCAGGATATCAACTTACAACTTACCTTTACAGTGAACATATAAGTTATGAAGGAGGTTAATTTATTAATAAAATACATTTCTTAGAAAAACAAAGAGTTTTCGAATATATGAGCCAAAGCTTCACTTACATCCTTCAGCTCACTTACAACTATGGCAACAATGGTAACATCAAACAGGAGTTGCTTCCTGAGCATAATTGTATTCATTGTATCGCCATGCTTTACGTTTTCTATTTTAATTTTTACATCATAAATCCATTTGCCGTAGTGCGCGTCCGGATCTCATCCTGGCACCATAGCTAATTTTTTTCCAGCATTTGATTTCGCATGCAATTCTGTTGTAAATCTTGATTTTGTCTTTTGTTGAGGGATCCTTAAGTTGTTTGAGCGCTTCTAATATGATTCCCTTCTTTTTTTTAGTTTGGCCCTTTAAGGATTTGCTTTTGCAGCGTTGTGCGATTTTCATTATTTACCCTTCAAGGAAAAGCTTAAGAGCAAACGCACGTTTTGCTGTACCGAAAAGTGAAGCAGCTGCAGAAAAAAAAACAAAAAAATTAAAAGTGAATTATTATCTTACATAAGAACGTTTTGAATTCAATTGTAGCTGCCAGCGGCAGACGATAAAACACACAAATCGAGCGACAGTCTGACAGATAGTCCACACACAGCAGGAGTAAAACTGTAAGAAATTATAGAAAAAAATGATATGAGGAAGATTTCACGAAATGCTACTTTGAAATGACTTTTGCCAATACAAAGCTCAGTTCCTGCTACAGCATCTTTATCAATGGCTCTACCATGATACGGTGAATAATTTCCCAACTTGCTTTAGTTTCCAACAAGTCTAGGCAAAATAAAGCATACTAGATAGATCTTCACTGTATCAGGTAAAGGCGCTGTAGCGCAGGTCAAAACCATTGCCTGACTTACTGAGTTTTTTTTGTTTTTGATGATCATTGAAAGAATAAATACTTGAATTTTTGAAAATATCAGAACAAACATAGACCTTAATTTTTCATGCCTCCCTTGCAAATATGTTTGGCTCACTTTTTTTTTTTTTGATAATATTTTCAATTTTGTCATTTGAACATTACAAAATGCTAAATTTCTTTTTCTAACAACTCGCTCATGGACTTGCTCATGAGTAAAATCCACTAGAATGGCAAACACTCGCATAATTCATTCAAGTAGCTTAGGAATCTCAAACAGAAGCAACAAAAATTGAGGGCGTTTGAATCCATTCAGCCAGCAACGGGACATATTTAAAGTCTGACTTTTATGCTGGTGACAGTTGCAGTAACAACTCGAGCAGCAGCAGCGCCACCATCAGAAGAAGTAGCAGAAGAAACGATGAAAATAAATCGTGACGAAAAATTAAATGAATTCTTAAATATGTTTAAGATTTCGGCGGCATATGTTATCAGACAAAAAAAAAAAACTCAAGAAAATAATTTTTATGAAATCGTAACTTGGATACCAGTAAGACGAAGTACGGGATAAAACGTTCAAATTCCTGTGTAGCTAATTAAACGCAGAGTCATGAATGAAATAACCTGACTGCTGCTGCTGCAACACATGTTGAATGTTCTACATAGCAATAGGGGTATGCTGGTATCGTGTAATCACACACACTGAGAAAACGATTTGTTTGTATATAACAAGTGTTTATTTCATATAAAGCAATAAAATGATTCAACCAACATTTGCCACTATTTGACCAAAATATAATATATTTGACTCAAATAAATATTTCATTGCTCAATATGAAATATACGTTTGTTTTATGCAAACAAGTCGTTTTTTCAGTGTACTCTTTGTATTACAGCCGCAGAGAGTTTTGTTTTTCCCTCATAATTTTATTAATGTACAGCATATGTATATGAACATTCGCTAAGGACCATATTTTTAAAAGGGTTTAAAGAAAATGCAAAGAATATTCTGAAAAATAAACTGTTTTAGATATTGTTTAATGTGTTCCATCTGTGTTACTATGACTGCCAATATTCTGGGTAATTTGGTAATGAGTATCTCAGATGTATTTTGAAAAATAAGGTATTAAATAGGCGTTAACTAACTACAAATATACATATATCTTGATGCGGTAATTAAGTCCCTATATTATACCTATTTAGATAAAATACCCAAAATGCCATAAGATTCAGCGATGAAAGCGATCTGCGTAGAGGTCTCTTAGCATACCAGAGTAGAATTTTCACAAATAAGATATATCTCGTTCAGTGTCAAAATTGGCGACCTTTAGGCTTTGCTGAATTATAAAACTGGAAATCATACCTTTTTAAAGTTATCATTTGCGCTCATAAAGGATATGCCCCATTTCATTCAAAATATCACATCTAAACGAGAAATATTTGAAATAAAACACAAATTCTTCGAAGCTGTACGGGTCAGTCGTAATATCGTAAAATTCGTTATATCGAAGAGTTTTTTACTGAAGAAACTGGCTTTTATTTACTCATATACGCACATTCATATCTAGTCATAAAGGTTAAGTTAGATTTTGGAATGCTATATATATTTGCGATCAGCTTTACTGGTAAAAAAAGTTATTCTAGTTCAACAGGTATTGTTGAATTAAACAGCGTTCGTTATTTGAAATAGTGAACACTTTTAGTGTTCGTAATTTAGAGACATCAATGGAAAAATTACAATTGGAAAAACAGTTCGTTAAAATGGAAATTCGTTATATTGTTATACGCTATATTGGACTTCTACTGTATGTACTTGCAAAAATTTTTATGAAAAATAACATTTTCATTGTATGTCGTTATCAGGGAGTGCGGGATCTCCCTACGCGCACTTTTTTCAACATAAAAAATTATAAATTCTAATTGCACATACGGAAATGCTGCACCATGCATGGCCACACTTTCATTCCCTTCCAAAGTAATGATGAGAAAAGAGGCTCTCAATTTTCAATGCACTAAGCGCAGAGTCTCTTCAGAATCGGTTTACTCCACACACGTTACAGCCCTGGTTGTTATACTCGTAAAAAATATTCGCATAATTGTCATCTTACGAACCTTTTTTGCAAATCAAAAAACAAACAAAAAAACAAAATCAACAACAGTAAATAGCATTATCGATATGAGAAGCAGAAGCAAACTTGACCCAGACCCCGCAAAAGTTAATCTTCTAATAAGACAACCAGAATTCCTGCTGTCCTTTTTAAACTCTCTGTGCTATAACAATCTCTAATTAGATAAGAAATCTATAATTAGAAATGAAAATTGCTCGTGAAATTTTTGAAAATCCAAATGTTTTTTGTTTATATAAAGGCAATTAATATAAATGTTGCAATTTGCCTTCCTCAATACCCAAATGATGTGCTGGGCCTGAAATGAGCCGGGCCAATTGAAACGAAAAATCTCAAACCAGCACTTAACATCATTCTGTCTTCATACCCCTACACCCTGACTCTAAAGAAGGATTCTCTGGCGCTTTCGCCAATGCAAATCCTAAATTAAGGATGCTTCTTCTAATGAATATTTGATTTTATTTAAACTGTCTCGCTCTTTTGATGAGGATGCAGGTATTCGGATGCGGCTGTGGACGACTGTTCAATTTGCTAAACGGAATGAATGTGGCGGGCATGAAGTGGTAAGAGGGCTGAGGAAAATTAAGAAAACACGTTATTTAGATTAAAATCGTGCTACCATTTGCCTCAAACACAATAGAGGCTGACTACAAAAAGTACCAGGCAACATCATTTGATGCTTTGAGTAGAAAAATGCTCCTAAAGTTTTGTCAATGCAAAAATCATGAAGACGAAGATGGAGACGGAGAAAATAAAGTTTTTTTTTCTCACAACATTAGACTGTTTTGCGTACAACGCGCAACGTAGACAAATCGCGATAAGGAAACGCAACGCAAGGCAAGGCAACGATGTTGTTTCCGGAAATTGAATGATTTCAGTTAATGAAATTCTACTTGATTCGATCAAGGCAACGAAGAAAAAAATCCGAGCAATGATAACATTTTCATGGTATTTAAATGAAAGTGTATGACACAAAAAAAGGGCAAGCCGAAAGAGGTAACAACTTTTGTGTTTCATTAAATTTTGTTAAGGGGTTTTTTCCTTTCACTTTAGGTATGCTCATAAGTACAACTTAATTTTCTCTGAAAAAAGTTTTAATTTATTTTGAAAGTCTTTTGAACGTTCTTAGATAAAGAAATACAATTTATATGCAAAAAGTAGAGACGGTTAAGTTGTTCGGACCCGCTAAAGGGAAATACTATGCAGAGTGTCAAATGATCCATGGTCACGAAACATTTACGCTCTTTGTTTTCGTTTTTTCTGTATCAAGATATCCGGAATTATTTTTTAATAAAAATGTATTTAATCGCCTTCAAAGTAGGTCCCACCAGTTGCAAGAAATCTTGGCCAGATCCTACATTTTTCGTAGTCTGATTGAGGAATAACCTTCAGTTCCCCAACGATTTTATTACATGGCTTCAACCAACTCAAAGAGAACTTCGGCAGCTATGGGAACAGTAAAAAGTCAGACGGGGCTATATAAGAAGAATAAATATCATTTTAAATCAATGACACTCGCTGAATTTTT
Organism: Meiosimyza decipiens; assembly: GCA_963680825.1. NCBI lineage: Eukaryota > Metazoa > Arthropoda > Insecta > Diptera > Lauxaniidae > Meiosimyza > Meiosimyza decipiens. The sequence goes on along the minus strand of OY804259.1, from coordinate 87,386,389 downwards.
GGCTAAAAACTCTTGCATCCACAGTAGGGTGGGTTTGAAAACTTTTTTTCTCCATCCACTTGGTATTAAAATCTTAGATATCGTCATTCTGAACATCACTGTCCACACATCCACCTCATATTAACAAAAATCATACAAAAAACAAACTCTCTTTACATTTGAAGCGATTTTCGTAAAGAGGCCTGACTTAAGTTTACTTTAGGATACTTCCTTTTTTTTATTGAACCGGATATAATTAAAGAAAAGTTGGGGAAAGTCGTGAATATAGTCTTAAAAATATCATTATAAGTAGGAAGGTGACACGCCCCGTTATCTAATATCGAGCATATTCCGTTTGGTGCCTAGAATATTCACACTAGCACCAAATTTCAAAACTCCTCTATCATAGGTGCCACGATTGTGCTTTCCCAAAGTTGTTCCGAACTAGCTTCGTTAATATTCTGAGCTATTCACATACATCCACAATTGCTTTGAAATTCATTCTTTGTTCATAGAAACAAAAATCCCATTTTAGTCTGCATTATAAATGGTCAGTAACATATTTTTCTCTCAATTTTTATTAAACATTCCCTCACTAAATTTTGATTAAAGTTCACTTTTAATGTATTGATTTGTTGCATTGTCAGTCAACGCAGAACTTAATCCAAATCGATTTTTTTTTTCATTATTTGCACATTCAATGTCGCTTGCGTGCGAATTGAACAGAAATACTAAAATATTCGCTTACAAACTGAAACCGATTGAAAGCTGATCAAAGGGGTTAAAATTGGCTTTTTGAAAAAACAAATGCGATTAGCTAGACGATGTGTGCATATCTATGTAGTTTATAAGTAAGAATATGACGTTTTTTTTTTTATTTACAAATACATATACGTGTTATATATTAAATTGATGTGGAAAAACAAATATAAATTTTTAATATTTTTCTTTTATTACAGCATTATTTCAAATAGTTCCAACAAAAGCAACAAAACTGAGATTTTAATCAAATTGCAATTACATTTCATATCAACAAGAAAGTGATCGAAAAAGTATTAATTTAATATCACTGCAACATATCACAGTAACACCATGTTTATAAATTAGTTCAGACAAAATAAATTGATTTATTTGAAGAAACGTGATAGCGTAAAACATTTTATTTGCGAACATGGCACACATTAGATTTCATAGATATCGTTACAAACCGAGCGCAATAAGTTCAACAAATTATGTAATTTTAATTGCAACAACAATTTTAATGTTAATTACAGCACATGTTAAGAGTGATAATAATTTATCCGGCGCGACAACAACAACCGACACAGCATCATCACCAAATTTACAACCTACATTTATAACCGATGCACCAGCAACAACATTAAAAACTTTAGAAAATGCAACAACACTCGAAAAACCAAATCATGAAGTGCAACAGCAGCACATACAACAACATCATCACATAAATAAACATCATCAACAACATGCCCAGCAGCAAAACAGGCAACATCAAGAACATCAAGAACAACATTATCATCATCACCATCACCATCAACATCAACATCAACATCAACCACAACAAACATTTGAAAGTGTTGAGTTAAAACGAAAACATCACAGCCATCGTCATAGCCGTAATATGTTGATTCCAACAACAACAACAACAAAGAGCGTTAAACGTCCATATCATAGCAAATTTACAATCGAGGAATTGCTGAACACAAAGTTCGAGCATAAGGTGTCAAATGATATTGATATGGATCCATGCAAAGCAGGTGAGTGATAAATAGCATGTGTCTATAAAAATTGCAAATTTCAATTCGGCAATTTTTCTCGAAGGTATGAAATGTAAAAACTCTAAGCAAAAATAATAAAAAATTTCAGAAGAAACACAGATTCAAAATTAAATTAATGTACGAGTATCCTTCAGCTAAAAGGAAAATACCTAACTTTGAGATGTATACCAAATTATAGTAGAAGAAGTACTTATTACAATTTTTACGTATGGAGCGATTCAAAATAAATTGTTTGAAAGTCTTTGTTCCAGAGACACTCATAACATCTTCTTTTGTATTGTGATTACATATTTTGTTGTTCCTCGGAAATTTCTTCATAGTTTCTATCTATTGTTATGCGTAGTTTCTTGTAACGCGAGCAATGAAGTGGGGTGTGATATAACCCAGATGTGTTTGCGTGCGTTCTACTGCTTCAATGAATTGAAGACTACATCATCAGACACAACCAGACTTCAGCTTCAATCATATATGCCCGTTTAAGTTTAGCGTATTAAATGCTTTATTATATTACGTATTAAAAGGTAATAATATCGCAACGGCTGGAATTGGAAATTGGTTTTTGGCTTATCATACTTAAGTCTGGTTATGATAATGCTGTCGAAACTATTCGATAAAATTAGTGTCGCAACTGTGAGTACATAAAGTTGGTCACACACATATTGTATCTCAAAATCTGCGCCAAATGGAAGTAATCAAGAACATTCTATAACATCAAACCCAGATTCAAAAAATGCTTCTGTTTCAAAAATAATTATAAATCAAAATGATGTTTAAAACATGAGGAAACACATTTTATACTACAAAAAAAGATAAAAAATTAACTTGCAGCATTTTGATACACTCGTACCCTTTGATATTAGGGCAGTATTTAAGCAACAACAATAAAAAAATAAATCAAAATTTAAAACTCAAAATTATTTGCGCGTATTAATTTGATTTATGCAAGTCCAATATAAAAAGCGAGAAAAATGGTCTATGCGACCCATGCCATAGAAAGATACACCATATGTATCTTGTGTGCATGATAGATATTACCACGACAACCACACAAAGCATAGCAACAACAAGCAACTAAAAATCAACATCAAAAGTTATTCACATTTTGGCGCAAATACTAGGAAGAGTGGAGAATAAACGCATCAGCCCCAAAAGACCAAGGATTGGGATGAACAAAGAAAAAGGGGCAGACATTGCACAGCGGTAAAGAAAAACTTTAAAACTAAGAATATTTTGTCTCAACAGTGCCAGAGCCTTGGTATCGCTTTCTTATTGTTATACACCCTCTATATGTCCTACTTCTTTGCTTTCATGGATTGGTGGATCTGACTCTCAAGATCGGGGCCATGTTCAAAAATAAATATAGTTTTGATGATTATATTTTTTTGGCTGCTCCGATAAAATTTTATGTTCATAAAAACTAACTGCTCCAAGCTATTATGTTGGCTAAAATATTGGTCTATGGTATCTAATAAATTTGATCCGCATACTCTACAAAGAGTGTTGACTTGACCATATTTAGTTTTTAGAATGAAAACTTACAATTTGCGTAAGATAATTTCATATATACAGAGACCATGTAATTTTACTTTTTTTGGTCCAGACCTCAATACCTATTAGCATTATGTTAGCATTCCCAGTTTAATGCTTCGTTAAGGCAGTGGGATTCTGTCTCTACTTACCTATGCTCTTCTTTTCAAATAGTTGTTTTGGGACTTTTTACTCTAAGCTTGCAGATCCTGTGCAGAATATCACATAAAATTCATGTTTGAGAACTTGAAAGCCGTAAATCGTATTACTGGCACCTTATTCATAACCAGTTCTGAATTAAATTGATACCCATTATCTGTCCATCGACATTTCCGAACGTTTCAATTACAAATTTTGAAGAGCAAAAATACGATAAGCCCCACTGTGCAACAGTACAACGATTCATTGTCGCATTGCTATGATCATCATAAATAAAAAAATCGCGTGGCCACACGCCACCATATCACAAAAGCATCGTCACATCAGCGCATTGTTGGCGTCGGGCGATGGCGTTGGTGGTGGCGGCGGCAGCATTCAACTCTCGACGTAAAAATAAATCTAAATTTAAACACAAAATAACGACAAAGTAATGCAGTGCGTAATTTAAAATGAAAACAAAAAAGATTTTCATTTTCATTAAAAACGTCTTTGACTTGGTGCGGTGCGGTGCGGTGCGGTGCGGTGCGGTGACGGCGATCAGGAAGAAAACAAACAGCATCAGCATCAGAAAAGCTCGACACTGGGGACAAATAAACGCATTGGAGTGTTAAAACAGACCTACGGCAATGGTTGCTTGAAGTAAACGTGGCTTGTGGAAAAAGCCAGCACTTAAGTGGTTCTGCTTAATTGCGTGAGAAATAAGGGGATCAAAATAAAAAGGATTTTTTGTTCTATTTTGTTTTTTTTTTTTTTGTATTCATGGCGCACTTAATAAACTGAATGTACGCCAAAGGGCCACACTTTGTTAAGTGTATGAAGCAATGAGAAAAGGAGTTAAATGTCCTTAGACATAGTGACTTTTAGGGAGTAATGTTAAGTTGAAAATTTGTAACTTTCGTAATTGATAACATTATAAATTGTTACGAGTTACGTATGTATACGTGTATGTGTGTATGTGTATAGATATGCCTATTCACATTAGAGTCGCGAACTCAGAAATCTTGTATTTCGTATAAAAGAATTGTTACCAATAAATGGCCGCATTGTGCGTTATGAAAAGCGCACTTTATACAGCTGGATGTCACGAACCACATAGTTCAAGTGCTAGAGCTGTGTTTCTTATATAATAGCCGTGGTTCAAATCTTACTGAGTACAAATTTAAGAAAAAAGAATGATTAGCAAAATAGCTACCATAATCAGCATTGCACATTTCCATCTCATTAATTGAATTTCTTATCACTTTTTGGCATTAGTTCCGCGGTAGTTCACGAATAATGCGACGCTTCTCTTAACTCTAAAATCGTGGAAGTAATATGTTAATAGTTGATCATTATTTGTTATAGATCTGGATGTACTGAACGAAAGAAGTCTTGCAAATTATTTGATTTATGAATTTTTAAAATCAATAGCGAAATATTTCAAAAGTTAACGTGGTTATTCGAAAAGTTCATTCGACTTTTTTGTATATTACATTGAGATCTATGAAAACCAGTGGTGAAATGATGGCTTAATGCCTTTATTTACATGCCAATTTGATATGAAAAACAAATCTTTGAAACTCATTATTTAGCCCTCTGAAATTATTGTGGATTTTGAGAAAATTGCACCTTCAAAAGTTTTCAAATGGAAAATTAACAAAAATAAATTTAATTGTATTTATTCAAGGGGAATATTTCATTCTTATATACTTTTTCAATTTATGCAGATGTGCATCGTAAATGGCCAAAACACAGGAGCAATGTGAAGGCTAAATATATACATAAAAAGTATTTTAAATATTTTGACCAAAGGTATTCAAGCACCTTTATAGCTTTCTCTCTCTCTTTAAAAATCGATGTCAATTTGATCGTAAGACTAAGTACATCAACAAAAAGACATTATATGTAGTTTCCGCATTACAATGTACTATGTAAGTACTTAGTAATGAAATTATATGCATCTAAGTGTGCTGTTCGAGTGCTTACGTACACTTCTGCGATGCGTTAGAAAAAATATCGGCATCATAATGCACTTCACCGAAGGTAAATTCAATTGAAAGCTGCACAATTGCACTTAAATATTCAAACTGCAGGCGCTGTGAGTGGGTGTCGTCGTCCGTATGAGTAGTTACTGTCTGAATGATTTTTACCATTTGGCGTGCTACCTTACGGTTATATATATATATATCTATGTATACATAAACACACATACATATCTACATACTAAATAATATTGAATCTCTTATTTCACTTTGCAAGCTTGCGCGCACACAAACACTTAACATGACTTCGCTTTTCATAGCTCATGTCTTTGGCCAGATTTGTTGGATGGGAAAATTTTTTTACAGTTTGTCTTTGTATGGTATACTTCCTTTTATATATTCGGACCATAAATCCGATTAAGTTGCGGTTGATTTTAGCAATTTAGTCGATTCATTACATTAAAATTAAAATGTTGAGTTTTCGTTTTTTTTTAAAGGATATTTTTTAAATATGAAAAATAATAAGGCAAGTTAAATTGTAAAAGGTGTGAACCACCTCCTGTTTGAAGCACTAACCTTGAAAGTGTTTCAGCGTTTCCAGAAAAATGTTTTTTTAATCGCAACAAAGTCGTTGAAAAACTCTCAACAAGTCTTGAAATTACAAAATTTTAAAAAATTTATTTTTGAACGCTGACTCGTATTTTGTGATATCAATTTATCCAAAACGTTGATCGCTGCAGCCTCCGTTGAAAATGCCTGCCACGCGAGATTTCGGTATTGTCGACAACGACTATTTTTACCAAGACGTCCATTTTTGCGTTGTTTCATGAAAAAAATTTATATCATTTCCATTGCATTTGCCTGGGCAATGTCAAATAAATGATATAATAAATCGTTAGAATTTATTTCCAGCTATAATCATCGAAGTTTGTTTTTCACATTTGCGTGCAAATGATCGCATATCAAAACTTGCAACATAATATGGTTGTGCAATATTCGGAATACGTGCCTCTTTCCAAAACAACATCACTTTACGAATAACCAAATTTCCAACGTACAAATGTATCACTCACTTCAAATAAAAAAAATCGACACGTCATATTTGGCGAACTTACTTAACTTACTCCTCGAATTACAGAATCCATTGCACCAATCAAAACAATATCGATAACAGCATCTTTCAATCGCGCTTTTACTACTGACGTCAATATTTTTGAGAATAAATATTTTAAAGAAAATTTATTATTTTATTTTCACTTTGAAAGTGTTTGGAACACGCGCTTTAATATGACAACAAAATGTGGAATAGCAATCGTTTGGCACAAGCGCACAAACATCACTTTAGGTGAATGTGAGACGGAGTATTCAATTACAGACATTTTCAATTATGTAAAATGAAAATTTCCTGTAAAAACCTAAGCCTCGATACCAGATCGCTGGAAAAACGAAGTTTTATTGAATGTTTAGTCTCATTGAAGACGTTTTAGAATTGGTTGAGGGAGCCGATTAAGATATATTATGTATGTATATACCAAAAAGGTTGCAGCCTTGAGCAACGAATTTAATGGAGGGGTGACATGATTTAGGAAAGTGTTATTTAATATAAAACTTTTTTGTTTAAGGAAAAAGTATTTTTCACTAAAAATACACGTTTCCTGTATCAAACAACGCTGATTCCCAAAATTATACTTATATTTTGACGTTTTCGAGATATTGTCACACAGAGCATCCACTGGTCTTCAATAAAATATGGCATTAGTTATTTAATTTTGATAGACTATTTAAAAGTTCTAGACAATTAAATAATAATTTCTATAAATTCATCATAATCATAATCTTTTTTATGTTGAATTACGATATTCCGCAAAACATCAAGTTTTTGGACAAATATCCTTTTTTAGGAGCGTTATTTATTGCTCATAACATTTCATTTATGTTAAGGATACAAAATATTTGTATATATTGTTGTTCTCGAGCACAAAATAGCTATATTGCAGTTCTTTGGCTACAAAACAAGCACAAATACTAAAATGTACACAGACATTGTTTACATCAACGTTATAACAGTTGGCTAAATAGTTATATTCGCACTTGTGCATACATACATTCGTAAGTCTGGCAATCTACCAGAGCAGCAGTCACAGAGGATGTGTATGTATGGGATTATCTGTGGCTCGCAGGTCCGTCAAGTGAACAGAACTTTGTGCAATAGAAACGCACTCAAATAACTTTTATAAATTAACATGTTTTACATTGGAGTGTCTGTTAAAGTTTCCTCATATTGTTGCAGTTGCTGTTCTAACACAAAAATTAATAAAAACAAACTTTTAAGCAAATAAGGACCCAGTGCGAAAGGTATGTTTTAGAACAAAAAAAAAACAAAAGTGAGTAGATTATTATTTAGTACGTTATTTAATACATAAATTTATAGTTTCTATTATTATTGGAACCAAAATTGAGAACACCGAAGCTTGAGTTTATTTCAATAAAATCGGATAAGAAAGAAACAAAAATTTTTTCCGGAATGCCAACTAGCTTCTAATACCTTAAGTTCTGACAGTCTTTTCCGAAGAATTGAAACTTTTTTAATATATGTATGAAAAAATTTAAGTAAGTAATATATTAAACTGTATCATTATGAGTGAATACATTTTTTGTGGTTGGTTAAAATACCATGCATCAAACGCTATCAAACATTAGGTTAGGTTTGGGTCTCGGCCGCAAAGCCTCACATAGACCACAGGGGTTCATAGTGTTCCTAAAGCTAATATTACTACAGCTAAGCAAAAAGTGGGACAGTCTTAAGCCCATCTAGTCCTTTTCTACTGGGTTCATTTAAGCAAGTGCACCACATAACACTTTGAATTCTTATCTATACGGAGTTAGCTCTGACAGTTGCTCTAAGTTTTGACTTTTAAAAACGTTATTATTTATTAAGCTTTTACATTTTTGTTCGCCAAAATTTTGAAATTGAAATATGAGATAAGCTAAGTTTTGAAACTAATTTGAAATAATAAAATTTTCAGTTTTGTAATGTAGTTGACTTTTCTTAAGTCGAAAAATATACTCCCAATTACAGTTTTAATAGATCGGCTGATTATTTCGTAAACAAAACACCTTACAATCAAATTATCTGTTTGAAAAAGTTTCAAAAAACCAGCGTTGCGTTACATATGAACAGCCCTTTATTCAACCTTTTCCAAAAGTTTTTAACCTGTTCTAACATTTTTCGACTAATTCAATTTTTTTAGAATCTAGAGAATTTTTTTTATCTTAATCTGCTATCTTCGACGTTTCAGTTTTTCGACTGTTTTAACCTTTTCAAACTATTTTTTCGAATAGCTTAACCAATTCCGACATTTTTCAACCCTATCCAACTTTTTCGATTTATTCAACCATTCTCGAGTTGCTTTCGTTTAACTTTTTCAATAGTGTTCATATTTTTTCTACATTTAAATTATTAGCAACATCCCACAAGTTTCTTCAATCTTTCAACTTTTTTCGGTTATTTAAACCTTTTCATACTTTTTTCAACTTCTTAAAACTTTTTTCAGCGGTTTATTCAGCATATTCCGGCCTTTTTTGACTATTTAGATTTGATTTTTTTTTTTTACTTTTTTCGACTCATTTCGATTTTATCAATATATTGAACTGTTCCGGTCTGATTCACGCCTATTCAATCTTTTCCTACATTTTTTGATCTTTGCAACATATGCCACTTTTTTTTTGACTCATTTAATCTTTATCTTTTAAATCTTTTTCGACTTTTTCAATTTTTATCTCAAAATTTTGGATTTATACAACATATACTTTTTCTTTTGATTTTTTCAATCTTTCAACCTCTTTCTAATTTTTTTCAACCTCTTCTGCATAACTCGACTTTGTCATAATTTTTCAATATATTTGTATGTGAAAAGCGCGTATAAATTATGTTTTTCGTACATAATTGACAGTTTTTCAGTTTTATCCGATAATCTTAATTATAAAAAAAAATTGATTTTTAGTGAAGTAATGAATTTGGACGAAAATCGTCCGGCTGACTAATGGTTTTTGTATGCCTCATGTTGCCAGATGTTTTTTTTCTTGGATCTTTTAAGACCTTTTAATTTGCTATCTGATATCTACTAAGCTGAATCACTTAGAACAACATCCATCCATCTATTTTCACATCTGGATAAATATGAATAAATTAATTTTTTAAGAAGATTTTTACTAAAAACTTTTGATTATGCAAACAAGCCTAAGGCTGCTAATATCAATTTTCATAAAAAATTACTCAGAAATTGAAAAAAGAAAACTGCTTATTGCTATTCAAATGAAAATCAAATAACCTATCTTGTTTACAATATAAAATATTACTTTTTAGCATCTATTAAATAATTGAAAAAAAAGCAAAGAAAAATCATAAATAAATTTGCTTTGAAAAAAAAATTATCACTGGCAACCGTTGTTATGTTGTTGGTTGTATAAAAAGTTTTGCTTTTGAAACATCCATCATAAATTTTGAAATATATCAAGTATAAATTTATTCACATTTTGCATAAACAAGACTGAACTCAAGGAGGAAACGGAAATACAAGTGAGCGGCGGTAGCTGAAGAATAAACCAGCAAAATTTTGTTACCGTTGGTGGCAGTGAAAGTGAAAGTAGTGTACTATGTATGTAGTAGTAAGGGTACATCTGATTTTTTTTTTACTTTCTACCATATGGTTTCACAGCTCAAATTTCGCATGGAAATTGAGTGATTTTAATTTATTGAAGCGGAATTTATTCGATTAATAATTCATTTTGCAAATTGCAGACAATCGTTGATTATCTCTCTACGCTCACGCAATTAAGTGTCAAAAAAGAAGTTTTCAGTTTTACACATACACTACAGGACAACTTTGACATGAACATTGAATAAGTCTTCAAAGTATCTAGATATTAATGAACATCAAAACTTATGGTACACTTTTTTAGTTTTTATTATGGAGATAGGGGAATGAATCTCTTATATCATTGGAGAAGTACTGTTTCATAGGCAAAAAAATAATTTGTAATAAGTGCCGTTAAAGTTTGTAAAATAAAGAAAGCATACGCGCCTGATTCCTCCAAACAAAACGCTTTAACCAACTAAATGAAAGCATTTTGATCGCGTCTATGGCTGCATGAGTTACAGGTAAGGTGAGGTGAGGTGAAAAGAGAAATGGTCCATGGACAAAGACGTTTTGTTCGCCATAGGTCGGCAAAATTTTTCCAAAGTACAAGCTTGGTGGGTACTGTCGAGTTTCGACCACAGGCGATACTACTTAGTAAGAACTAAACGATATTCGAAATGTGTTGTTATTCAAAATATTTGCCGCCCCCTCCAGAAGTCTTTTCTCAAAATGAGCAAAACTAAGGCTTTCGTGTTAGAAACTTAATATGTAATGTGATAAGATGATGTGGTATACAAACAGACATGAATTATGACCAAAAAAGTGTAAGTAACAAAATTAATCAATTATATCCAATCTACTCACAATTTACCGCCCATATGTCGACCCGAATTCGAAGGGTATAAAGCGGTTGCATAGTGTATGTGTGAAACAATGTTTCTCTGGCCAATATCGAAAGCACAAATGCTGTCTGTGTGCGAGAAAAAAAAGTCATTCATGAAATTCCGAACCTTTCAAAAGTAATGATCACTTCACCAAAAAAAAAAACATTACTCCTATCCTACTACATATTTTAAAATTTCTATGGACATTCTCGATATATTTTCGCTTCTGTTTTGATACCATTCAATGCTATAGTTTTACAACTTCTTTTATACTTTTTGATAATATATACATATACTATTTTGACTCAAATTGATAAGGCACTGCTTATTATACGTGATTATTTTATGTCTATTGGTAATAAATACTTTACATATTTTGCATTGACGAGCGTTAATGGATCTCGGTGTTCACATCCATAAAACTCAGATATTCTACAAGGTTTTCACATATTTAATGCTTAACTGCAGTTATTGTGATGAAATCTCTTTTTCAATTTATGCGTTTCAAACTTAATGCATGAAATAAATTAACTAAGAATCAAATGCTAATGTTTTTGCCATCAAAGTAACTTAAGTCGAACTTAACAACATTTTGTTAATATGCAGTACAAGTAAAAATACTGCAATGTTTCACAAGTCATTAACTTAATGAGCCGCAACACGGGAGTGCGCCAGCGGGTCTTGTAGCGATTTTGCATGTGTAACAAAACATAAACGTAAAATTTCACACAAACACATGAACAAACTTACATACAGGGTATTTTGACTGAACTGTGCCTAACTTCACATTGCTGCTGCTGTCGAACCATTCGACACCTTCCCATTTCATTAAGTTATCTACAATTTGACAAGATAATTTTTGTAAAACATATCAATGTTATTGCCTCATATTTATGCGGAAAGTTAGATGCTCCAGAACTTCAAACTGAATGATATATTCAAGAATCTACCGGAATTCAAAAATTTCTGTTTCGATTTTTGTTTAACGAGCAGAAATTAGAAGCCATCAAGTTCTGTCCACTCAAAAATTTAAGTCTTTAACATTTCAATAAGCAAACATTTTAGCCACAGATTTTGGACATTCCAATAGGAATCTCATATTAATATTATATTATTTCCAAAACAACGACACACACTTCATTTCTGCTCTGCTTTGAATGTTTTATTCTCATGTTGCTATTTTAGCTATTTTTGAGTCCAAGGTCTAGATTAGCAAACATCTTGTTCGCGTAGCATGCAATTCTTTTTTTCGTGTCCGAGGAACTTATCAAGGTTAAAGGCAAATGTATCCAACAATGAGCTCACATACCAAAAATTACAAACATTATAGTTTGTCGTTTGAACAATGTAAAAAATGTAAAAAATTTTCGAAAACAATTTCTCCAGAGCATTTGAAAATACCCTGTATACTTAGAGAAGAGAAAATTTCGGCAATAATTTATGCATATGCATTCGCGCGAGCAACGTTTGAAGTTATTATCAGTTGTTGCTAACGTATATTTCATGTTGTTGTCCTCGATGTTATTTTGTTGTTGTTGTTGTTGTTGTTGTTGTTGTCGTTGTGTTGCAATAATTCGTAATTATTTCCGTTGCAAGGAAAACTCACTGAACACGAAATTGGCAATGCGAATAAATAAAGAATCCTGCTGCAATCAGCAACGGAAGGCAATGGATTGAAAAGAAACAAAATGCTATGAATTAACTGCAAGAAGATGCAAAAAACTTGAACGAGCTTTGAAAAAATTTATATGCAACATGCTTCATGCAAAATAAATCTAGCTCATTTGAGGAAACCAGTGGATTTTAGGTCAAAATATACGTCCTCATCAAGTTATCTTGCTTGTGAATAGTTCGATTTGCGGTTTTCAACGAGTATCGATTTAATATAATAAAAATGAAATTGATGTTTCGAACACAAATAATGCATTTTACTCTCCACAATAACTAATTTAATTTTCTATTTGGATCACACTTTTCGAGTAAGTGAGCAAACTTGATAAGATAGCGGTTTTTGGAAGTGATCCCAGATATAGATTATCGTACTTTACTACTCGTTTACGATAATGATAGTAAGAAACAGCATATCGATCAAATTCAAAGCCAGAACAGTTTTAGCTAAAAACTCGATGCACATTCTGTACTTGCAGATCTCAGACATCAGTACAAATCAGTCACCAAATATCTTTACGTTCATATTTTGCTTACGCTTGTCTTTTAAGCTCCAAGTTTATGTCGAAGAAAGACAGATATTAAGCGTTTACCTTTCTCAAAATATTTCCCTTGCAGTAATCAAAGTATTACATATTAGAAGATATTTTTGTTTTGGGCAGTTACTCATCATTTTTGCTATATTTCTGTCAATAGCACATAATAAAAATTCTAATTTCTGCTACAAATATCGGGAAGGTGGCATAAAGCCGTATATAAGGGCTATCACAGAAAAACTTTGCGTTTTGTTTTTTAGCTATAAAAAGCCACCAACTACTTTTCATCAGAACGGTCTGGTACTTTTGAATTCTATATGTCTTTAGCTTACTTTTCTACTTAATCCTTTATATAGTAGAATTTGATGTACCTATTGAAGCCGCCATATCTCGCACTTAGGTGTTAAGACTCTACTTAAAAAAGCGCTTCACCTTCGCCGCTACCTTTGGGTTAGAATATTCTGGTTTTCTGTCTGAACCGTTTTTTCGTGAAACAGGTAGACCCTTCTTATAATTAAAAATTACCGTCAAGACAGTTCTTTCTGATGCACCAACTATTTTTGTTATAGCGGAATATTTTAATTCTGTATTTTGGAAGAATGTGAACAAAATCCCTACAAGGACCTCTTCTTGCTTGCTAGACATCTTTATCAATATTAGAGCTATCTCCAAGTGTTATGCATCATATGAAACGTTACTTTATATAGAACGCAATATTTGTGTCTTTTTAGACCTATAAAATTATAAGGTAGAGTATAATCAAAAAAAAAAAAACCCAAGTTTTTTCTGGGACAGTCCTTACACATGTACATCAATCTCACAAATGCCAAATTATAAATCGAAGAAAAACAAGTATTGCGCTCCCCTATTATACATATTGTGTTTTCTTAATGTTAAGCCATAAGCTTTTCATAATATTATGCAGAATTTGAACAACTGGACACACATGTGCTATGTATGTAATTACGAGAATGTGTGGCAAACTAATTGTCATTGTTCCTGGTTTCTTAAGGTGCAAAATTTATGCAAAATCATTTCACCTTGTATTGTAACATTTATATTATACATAGAGCATTTGCTGCTTTTAATCTTGTCGCATGCGTATCATTCTTTTATTATTGCGTACGATTGTCCAAAGTTTGTCATCTGTTTTCTAGCATAATTACAGAGATAGTTGCCATGGTGGCTTATCCCATATATACCATAGTCTTATCCTGAATACTGGTGCCAGGGGTGAAGTCTATGTGTATTCTTGGCTTTAAACTTCATTATCAAATAATCACAGTTTTTTTTGAAAGGCATATTACTTTGGCTGTTCTCTTGTAAGAAGCTAAGCGTTGAAAATGTTGAATGCTGTGGAAATCCGTCGACTTTATTGGTTCACACACATGGTGCTAAAATCTGATAGCGTTTTAGCTAAAAGCATTTTCAACACTCAGCTACGTGGTTAAAAAAATGAGGTTTAGCTGCTTTCTTAGTCCATAAAACCAGCAAAATATTGCATGAGATCGAGAAGTAACAACCGCTTAGCACATAACTCTCATTTTCATTTCCCTTATTTTCAGTAGTTCCAACAAAAGATAGGCTTCCAGCATTGGTAAATGCTACATTAGAATTTAACTCCTACGTGTATGCTATAAATATCATTAAGAGCGTAGAGTCTGAATATAGGTGCTATAACTTATTCGATTCCTGGCTCGTTGTTTTTGCAATTTCCTACCATTCGTCGCAATGAATTGCTAGCGTTCCCTTGCATCTAATATCTGTGTGCTAAGATTTTGAAATCCCGCTTTTAAGAAAAATTATAATACCTTTTAAGCTTCATCAAGCTTATTTCGTTAGAGTGAAATTGACACAAAAATTAAAATTCCATACATTTTGTGTGGAAAAAGAGGCTGATCAGCGACCGCATGAAATCAAATTTAAGAGTTTAAATTGACTGTTAGTGACAACATAAGTAACAAAATTAAAATGTTCCCGGAAATCGAAAAAATTGTATCAATCTTATGCTGCCATTCATTTTAGGTAGAAACAACGTACCACTTGCAAATAAAAAACAATCAGTGCAGACGGAAAGCGAAAAACCAGCGATTTATTCCAATTTTACTCAAATGCATGCACGAGATGTGGATGCTGCATGTGATGTGCTATACTCGTATGAATGTACATTGTCTATTCCGAAAATAGAATTTTGCCGAAAACAACCATTTTTATAGACTACAAAATGTTTTCCCCTTTTGAAATGTTAGCCGCACTTATGAGCAAAAGTTTATTCAACTCTTGAAAAGAAACAAATTTTTTCAAAGAGAAAATATTTTTCATTTTTCCGAATAAAATGTTCTTTAAAATTTTGAGGTATTTAAATTATTTTTAATGCATGCATTGCATGTCAGTGACCGTAGCAACAAACAGACAAAATACGTACATAGTCGTGTGTGTGCCGCAATATTAATTATGAATATCATGCAACTACACACTCACATGTATCGTGTTCATTATCTATCTAAGGGATGGTCCATCATAATTTCAAAATGTTTCATAAACATTTCAAAGTAAGTATTGAAGATTAAGTTTCATGTTATGCGTCGCCTATCACAATATTTGAGTTTGAAGTTCAACCCAGCAAACATTTGGAATGATGAGTGCTTTGAACTTCTTTCTAACTCTTATAGATGACACTTACGCTGGCAAACTGATCAAACTGTAGCGCAATTAATAAGCGCTGAAAGATATATAACAACAAAAATTGAGTTATTTATGAGATCATCTTCCAGGCGATGAATTTATAACTTTTGTAGAAGATTTTAATTGGATTTTAAATATTTTTTTTTAAATTTCCTATATTTCTTTTGCTATTTGCATTGTAAATGTTCGACTTCGAAGATAGGTATATTATGTTCACAAGCAACAAACGGTGTCAACACTACGAGGATGGGCATTTGTTTTCATGATATATTGGGTTTTATCATGAATCTATAGAGAAAATCGCTCTCGAGAACTTATTCCCTTCTGGAGATAGAATATTTGCAGTCGTAAATATTTTGTGTATAGAAAATCCCCTTCCAGCAGGGACACTAATTTCATTTGCTCTTCAAATCCCCTGCTAAATAATTGGAAAATTAATTCTAACAACAATTGCTCTCTCCCCAAATTGTTGCCGATATTCTCAATTGCAAGTGGATTTTTTCGCTTCCACAAAACTATTTTTGAGATTGCATACCAGTGAGTTCAAGAAAAACTCGCAAGATTAATGATAAGGCCCATCAATATATTTACATATGTATTTAATAATTATGAAACTTAACAAAAAATAACTAAATCAAATGAAAGAAAATAAATTCAGATTCAGATCCGATCCTCTCAACAACAATCGCTTCAAACTCTTCCTTGTTTCTTATGCGACGTGTCACTAATCCCAGACAGCTCTGCCGAACAAAATTATGTTCGGACACCAGCATTTGAGCTCACGTTTGATCAAAACCATCTTATCGCCAGTTGATATATGAGTTATCCGAGCTTGAATATATTTGCTGGGACAGTATTCCTTGACAGAGCTTTGAAGTGTTTTCAGTGACAACAAATTCATAAATTAAATTGTTTGTGGGCATATTCCACCACAGCTGGAAGCAACCAATGAAGTGATGCAAATATTTTGAAAATCAATCTTTGGTTTTAATGCTTCCTGTTTCCTTAGAGTAAAAACATTTAATGATAATTTAGGATAAGCATTCGTTCATCTAACGGAAGCTTAAAAAATTGCGATTTTCCATTCGCTTTGTATAGTACGTATGTATTTATATGCTTTGAGACATGATGACCTTCACTGTAGAGCCCATCATGTCAGCAGCCTGAAAAAATCAATACAAACATATTAAAGTTGGGCTATACGACTGCAGTACCAACCTTTAAAATATTGGCAACAATAACTTGGAAGGCAGATGTGTCTTTGAAATAGTTTCCGCCCTCCAGTCTGGGTTGGCGATACTTGGGGGGAACAGACAAATGCGTGGCAGGCTTTTCAAAAGTATTATCGTTTTTACATGACATGAACGGCTATAACATGCTTTCCTGAGCAGGCTTGGAATTCAAAAACCCCATTTTAATTAGAGCTCCTTAAAATTTAAGCAAAGTTATGTCATAAATATATTACAGGCTTTTTTTTTTGTACTAATATAAAAATTTCAGAGCACAATTATCTGCAAAAATATACCGCCATACCTTTTCATATTACAATTTACTTTTTAATTGTAAAATGAATCCTTTTTAGCTGCTCATGTGCGGCATAACTCATAAATGAAATTGAATGAATGACTATGTCAGACATTGTTATGCCTGCCAGAGCAAGCGGCAAAACAAAAAAAAAAAATACCCGAGTATGAAAACCATTTATCTGTGTATATACATATAGTATATGGTGACCCATAAATGGCATTGCTACCATCAACGGCAGCATGAATGTTTTTCTTTTTGCCTCCATGGCCCATTGAAGTAATCACCGAAACAATGCGAAAATTTTGCATTCATATGAGTTCAAAGTTCATATAATATGGAATCAGCCTAGAGGTTATAAGAAAAGCAAAAAAAGCAAGGCAACCTCGCTCTGCAAAGTCGGAAGTGCCGTGCACAGCATGCACGAGTAGGGTGCGCAATCTGATAAGTTGTATCAGGTTATGACATTATGGCTCACTGAAAAGTCTTTGGTTTAAAATACTCGCAGGACAAAAATGAAATACGTTTTGTGTTGATAAATTTTATGCTCCCACCATGAGAATGCCTTCATTTAGTATTCATTTAAATGTATTTTTGTGGTGCATTTATTTAAGTTTTTCAACTACAAATAAAACGATTAAGAAAAATCTTTTTTTTAACAATTTTTTGAAATTTATCATAGTAATATTTTGGTGAAAGGCACATCAGGTAATGAAATCTTGTTGATATACACAGAGCAATATCTGAACTACCGTATATCACTATATCATTTCAAAATGCTGTTATTACAAATTTAAAATTGAAATTTTTGGCACATAGAACAACGTTTTGCTTCATGCACATTCAGACAATGGTAATCCCACAACTCACTTGCAAAGTTTCCGCGTTATTACTCACACTGTGGTACAAAACTCTACTCGTAACACGTTAAGAAGCGCGATTTTTCTTGTCTCCAGATTGGCATTTATCGGATGTTGTCAGATAATAATGTCATACTCCAATAACAACTACAAATTGATTTGGTGCCAGTGTACGCTATTCTTTGAGCTTTCTGGAAAGTTGATGGTGCATGAGCGACGACATGTGTACACGCGAGTGCGTCAAAGTTGAACGAGCGTTCTTTTTTTTTAATGTACAGAATGCGACAGTTACGTATGATAAAGCGACGGAAAACAATGTTGGAGAAATGGGGTACTTATATAAGAAACAATCAATGAAGCGTAGAGTTTCAGTGTTGCCATTACTTCAACAGTTAAATTATGGAATGCTGCAAAAAGAAGCTCAGTATTTTTTTAACAAATTGTCATGTGAATGGAAGCAATATGTCAATATTTGGCCATTATATGTTAAGAATCTAGCAGAACTGAACAAAAATATTTTGCGAATCTTTTTAGTAACTTCTAAGTCTAAAGCCGAAGTGCTGAAAAAAGTATGCCAAAATTGGAGCTTACGCATGAACCATCGCAGGCATAACCGGGGGCAACATTTACATGGAACACTCTCTAAAAAGTAAATGAAAGGAATTTATGTATTGCTCCAATTAAATATTTTATTCACTGTTGCAAATTTTCTGTTTTTTATTAATTTTCAAATACCAAATCACCCGTTATAAGAAAAAATATTAGATATCTTTTGTGTGCAAATTTTTCTTAGGACTTAACTTTTTCAGTGATAATGTCATAGAAACTTTTTAAACCTAAAACATTTATCACTTTCATATTAGTTGTCGAGATATTGACCTGGGAAACGTAAAATTGGCCATAGCCATAGTATGTGGCTTGTGCCGTATATATATAGTAACTAATGTAGCCTGTGATCGAAATTCGACCATAGCTGCCACGTTTTAATTTTGGAAGAGTTTTGCCGACCTATGACGAACAGAACGTCTTCATCCAAGGATCATGATTTTATTTAGTTTCGGTTATCACCTTAACTTACCTCACCCCCCTCCTCATCTTACCACAAAAGGCATTTGGTGATAATTTTACCTTACCACACATGATCACCTCATCTCCCAAAACAGCAAAAGAAATGTTATCAATTTCTATTTTAACTACATAATTTCTATTAAGCGGTCTATTTACATTGTGATTT
This sequence comes from Meiosimyza decipiens, assembly GCA_963680825.1. Lineage (NCBI taxonomy): Eukaryota > Metazoa > Arthropoda > Insecta > Diptera > Lauxaniidae > Meiosimyza > Meiosimyza decipiens. The sequence goes on along the minus strand of OY804259.1, from coordinate 87,366,936 downwards.
CGATGCAAAAACTCTCCCTCCCTATCTCTTTTTCTTTCAATCCGACTCTTCAGCGTTCTCCTTCGAGGCATAACATATATATATTTTCCGTTCATTTGGTCATAAAAATGAGCGAAAGCGTTTTGTATGGGGGAATCATGCGCGTATGCTCTCTTTATTTTACCTGTCTTAATGGAACATATTACACATTATTTTTTCTTTTGTGCACATCTATGAAACAGTACCTTCCAATGATATAAAGGATTCATTCAACTCTCTTTATAGCAAATACTACAAAAAGTGTACCATATCTCTCGATATTCACGCATAATATATAGATATTGTTAAACGTACATATAAGATTATATTTCCTTCAAATATTTTCATGATGGTAGTTGAAACGGCATCACTGTATGCAACTGCCGAAAATTCCAGAAAATCACAACCAACTTTACAACCACTTTATACTGTACATATTTAAGCTGGTACTGAGGAAGTCTATTTGAAAGATGAAGATTGAAAACAAAAGCTACTCGTCAACTGTCAAAGAACTTTGTTATTACAAGTGAAGAATACAAAATTTTTAAAGACATTTTATTTTTTCTCTTAATAATAGAAAACTATAATATAAATTTTTATAAAACATCATTGCTAAAAAAAAATTTACAGCGATTTCAATAAATGTTAATATGAATCATAGTTAATTACAATTTAATGACAATTTATTAAAATTGAATACGATTGTGTTGCTCATTAAAAGTAATTTAAATCCTTTTTAATTACCAGCGTATTAATTTATTGAAGGGCAGAGTATGCAAGGGAAGAACTTTTCTCCTACTGCTTCATTTTTAGGTAGATAGTTACAAAAAAAGTTTCAATCAATGACTGTGACATTAGGGACTATCATTCATTTGAAATTTTTTTGTTAAATTTTTCAATTTGTTATGCGCCAATTGAAAGAATTTTACGCTTATTAAACTTGAAACCATTTTATATTATATACCCAACTATACGTTAATGGAGTTTCGTAAAAAAACTGAAAGCCAACTGTTGTCAGACTAATGAGATTTTTATAGTGAAATGAGGTAAGTATAAATGGTTATACATATATATAGGTATGGGTTCAAGAATCGTGAAAAATTGCAAATTACATTCGAATTTCCTAGCGCAATAATTCGATCATTTCGTGTCACAAGCAAACCTTTTGGGCAAAAAACCAATTTAGTTTTTTCTCTGCTAGAACTTTATACTCAATAACTTTTTCGATTTAAGGCGAGTACTTTTCGAATACATGAGCAAAATCAGAAAAATTATCATTTTTAAGCCTGTTTAGACGGGTATACCTTTCAGAAACGTCACTACTCGAGATTTTTAAATCACTTAAAATTATAGCCATTTAAATCATTTAAACTATTTATTGTGAGGACTCCTCACTAAATGTATAGTGAAGGTCTTTCGGTCTTAAGTCTTAGGAATAAGTAGTTCTTGTGATGCTGATCAGAAGTCTCAATGGCCACGAGGAGCTAGGAGTCTTTCCCTTTAAGTTAACAATGATGGAAGCTGTAAAATTCTTGCTGGGAGCGAGTAAAATTGCAGTTGCTATGTATACATAGCAAGTTGCTTAAATGCCAAAGCTATCCAGCATATTTCTATATGGTCAATTGCGCATTTTGAAATAAATTGCTTAAGATATTTGGCGGCAATAAGAGGCAATTTGAAATAAAACAATAACAACAATAAACGAGTACTCGTACATATAATCCAAAGCGATCATAATATAAACTTCCAAATGCAATAGACTTGAACCTTAAATTTGCAATTTATTTTCAAGTGCAGCGCTCACCTCTGCTGGTTTCGATTTGTTTTGATTTGATTTGTGTTTTTTGTGCACAAAAGTTCCATAGACTCGCAACGTGGCGAGTGGCTTGATGGTTGTTTCGAGTTTCATGCAGATCTCTTTTATATATATATATATATATATAATCATAAATAAATTTCAAGTCCTTGATATGATATTCACTATTTTGTGATGAAAACTTCAAATGGCATTATTCATTAATATCAAAGTTTAGTTGGCAAATTATGTTACATATCTGCGGTAGGACGTACATCTGAGACCTTTAAGTATATTTTTTTTTGCCATCGATAATGTTATGGTACACCTCATTTCAAAAAAACTTTTTTGCTTTAACTTTTACCAAGCAAAGAGTGTCGTGTAAAATGTACTACATATCAAATAGAAAAAATTAAGATTATTCTTGCTTCACCCTGTAGCCGTATATTCTTTTTCAATTTATGATGGGTGCTGCCAAAGAAAGCTTAACTCGCCACACAGATTATGACATTTTATGACTACAAAAATCGTATATTAAGACGGCGATTAAAGTCTTTATTACAAAATGATGTAGGTTTGGTCGTTGCTAGTCCTAAATTAAATAATTTAATTACCATAAGCATTTATTTCGAACATTACTTTGGTGCCTGCAGTATTCAAATCTTTTTATTTGTTATAAATTTTATTTTCTGTGTAGCTTAACTATTCTTATGTGCTATGTTTCACAAATTTCACAGTTTTCAAATTATTTTCAATTAAAGCTTCATTTTTATTTGGAAAAAAAAAGTCCAGCAAGCTCACATTGCCTAATATTTTCCAATAAAACAATTGTTACTCTAAGCTTTTTATCCTTTATATCCTTTCAAACTGTTGATAGATGCAAAGCATTAATTTTAAGCGCTTACATTTAAATCGAAAAAAAAAATGTTAAAGGTTGATGAGAATTATGTCTGACGTTTAAAAATAAACACATGTTGCTAGGATAATAGTTATACACGTAGAAGGAGCAGAGCCGCAAGGCCAAGAGGGAAATCAAATCCTAAGCAATGAACATTTCCATTGAGCCTATCGGTGCTTCATCATTGCTTGCCAATCAAATAAAAATTTTTTTTTGCTTAGCGAAGACTTAGAAAGATATATTACAATTAAGATATATGCTACAGTAAAACTAAACACTTAACTTAAAATAGAGTTCACTAAGTCTTGCCCCTCCCCCCCCAAGGATCAGATACTATAGATATTATTCAATACATCAATTCCATAAAACCATCTAATAGTGGTGGCACTATAATTCTTGCTCCCCAAGGTTTTGGCGAAGTGACGCCACTGCTAAGTCTTCTACCACCTTGACAGCATTTTTCTCAACATCATTTTAATTTGGGAGAAAAACAAACTACAAACTTAATATTACATAAAACTCATTTATTTTCTAAAAACAACGTTTTCCTAAACAATAAAAATACATAATAAATTTTAAAAATTTCTTACAGCTAGAAAACTACGGGGTCGATTTCCAAAATTTATCAAATAATTTTAGTGTGGTCAAAGTTTTCTTTTTAATAAAACCACGGATATAATTCCACCACTATTACATGAGTTTATTGAATTGATGTATTGAATAATAATTACTATTAGATCCTTGGGGGGACCAATTTCCTCCCCTAACCTACTGAATTGACGCCACTGGATTATCAAGGAAGCTCTATTCATTTTCTCAGATGGCTATATCTCTAAAATTAAGTCTGAATGACTTTCTGATTAAATATATGAACTTGGAGTTACTGAAAATTCGTTATAAAGTCAGTGCCCATTAAAAAAGTTCACCTCAAAAAAACGTATGCCAAAAACTCATCTCAATTGTAATATAGGGGCCTCCAAAGAAAGTTCAGGTTGCAAGAAAAATCCCTCTCTCGGCGGCTCTGAGGAAATGAACTGCCGTTCAACATACTTATAATCATCATTACATGGGAGAGCAGCATTAAATCCAACTGTGATGATGATAGCAGACTAGGGCATTAAAAATGACTTTTTTTCTATTGTTACATACATATATATGTAACATATAAGCAGTAAAATGAGCATCAATTAAATAGCACTTAATTCAAGAGTGTTACTTGCGTATAAATTTAGAAATTACAATTTAATCTGCAGCGGTATTTATATTAAATAAATTTTTTCAAAGCTAAAAATAATTTACTGCAATGTTTCATTTTCAGTGCAAATAGTGTTGTGTATTGTAGTGATAATTTTTAAAATAATGATTTATACTGTCTTCAGAGTTGTAATCGGCAAAACACAACATGCCCACTTGCTGCAAAGTGCGTTATAAACACTAATTTTAGAGCAATTTAATTGTGTATAATAAATTACATGAATTTATAGGAAATTTTAAAATGTTTGCATGGTATGTGGTTTTTGACCATTACAAAATTGCCATGCATGTTAAACAAACCAATATACAGAAGTGATGGCACAAGGAATCTAAAGTCGGAATGTACTTTTTGGCGGTCGAGCATACTCAATTTTTCAAAAATTATTAATAGTAAAAGTTTACTTTTATTAATCGAAATTAAAGTATGCGGAATATAAGAAATATTACAACAATTTCACTAGAAAACAGAACTTTCGCAAATGCTGCAAATTTTATAAATTTACTAATAATCTGTTCATTGTACTTTTCGTGCCCTTCAAAGCGCGAACGTACTGCTAAGATACAATTTTACTGAAAATTCCATCACTGAAACACACGTCTGTTGATATCCTTGTTTACACTGTCTGAAGTGGTGATGTGAATAGTGAAAACCAACCAGAACGACAAGGCTACAGTAATTGTAAATTGCCATTATTTATGTATTTATAGGACACTGCGTCTGATTTCGCAACCACAACAGTTGGGTCATTTCTGTGGTCTACCACCATAATGAAATGATAAAAATTCAATTAAAATTTTTTACTTTGTTTTGGTAGCAATATGTGGCAAACATCATTGAGAGCTGCATTTAAAATGACCCAACAATACATAATATCCAGCATATGAAATGAGCACGTAAAATTGTTATCCTACATTAAGGATCGTTGATTTTAAAGTTTTCTCAGATTTGCCACTAAAATTTTCGCTATTTTTAAATCTTAAAAGTTTTATATTTTACATGGAAGATACAATTTTAGCTATATCTACCTTCTCATGAGAATACAATCATGCAATACTCAGTTTTTCCTGCAGTAGCGTCTCTTTGGAGAAAGGAATTATGGAATTGAAAAACCCCAGTGTACCCAGAAAGCATCCGATCAAGAGTTAAAGGTGACAAATGCGGTGGTGACAAATGCGGCAAAGCAGTATGCTGCATTTTTATGTATACTGAATGATAGCGGGAGTCCATAATGCTACCCAAACGTTCGAGTATATTTCTGGTGGTCATATCTGCGAGTTGTGCAGATTACATGTGGCACGGCAAAGGGTTGACCGTAGTTATAGCTCTGCTGCCTTGTGGTTATGGACAAAGAATATTAAGGTGCTGGTATGTTTGAAAGTTTAGTTAACTAATAGTTATCAGATAACAATTTCCAAATTATCATTCTATCCAAAAAGTTTATAAAGAAAACTCAAATGTAATAGCCCCTCAATGACGATAATATGCAATGATCGATGGATACGATTTCGAAAATGGAAAATCTGTCAATATAATAAGCTAATCAAAAATTTGTTAACACTATTTCAACCATTGACTTAGAAAAAAGAGAAAAAAAAATAGTTCGGGCAGATGAAGTCAACTGGATGGAAGTTTCATCAAATCAAATGCAATAAGTGTGAAACCACCTGCTCTCGTGATATTATATGATAAAAAAAAGAGCAAGTTTCTAACATATGTTACCATATATTTGACGAGGCTGTGAACAAACTGATACTTAAACTTTTCAATTAAGTGACTTACTTAGCTAAATATTTCACTAACTTTGTGGCATTCATGAACTTAATCGTTTTCAGTCAAGAATTCAGTAAACGTTCTGCAGTCTTGATTGATCGCTGTATTTTATAAAAGAAGTTTCGAGAAAACATTTTTTTTTTGTTCGAATCGATAGAGAAATGTCGACAGAGGATTTTGGACAACCCTCAGAGTGTATTCGGACCATGTAAGCCCATTTTTAAGCTATTACCATCACTCGAGCTCACTTCAAGTGGTATCCAAAATCCATTTTTGGACTTTCTCCATCGATTTGAGCAAAACAATTTTTCTCACAAATAAGACAATAACGGTAATTTTTATGGTTCGTGCACATCTCAAGTGATGTCCAAAATCCTCTTTCAGACTTTTTCCATCAATTCGAACAAGGTCGAAGTTTGGTGATATTCTGTGCATTCACAAGTGCATTGCATATATTTCTTTCACCAATGAAAACTTCAAGTACGTAAGCACTCTATTTTTTCAATTTCTATAAAACTTTATTTTGTCTTCTATATTTTGTTCGAGTTCTTAAACAGCAGCTGTAGTTTTCTCGATTTTTGTGGCTGAAGTTATTTGCTTACCCTTGTTTTAATGTTTAATTAATCTGATGTGTTCAAGTGCTTAAGCGCAATTTAAATTAAAAGTTTAATTGACTGAAGCAACTTTAATAAAATAATTCCATTGCATTTGAAATATGGGTACAACAATATATAAACCTCACTTAAGAATTTTTTTTTTCAGTTACCACTGAAATCAAAAGTTTTAACTTTTTTTCTCTTTTAATTTTATTTAAATAAAGGTGGCTTCATGGGTGATATCGCATTGCCAGACATTAACTATGGTAATACACCTGAATGGCAGGCACAAGCTGATGCTCTAGCAACAATGCCGCCAGAGACAACGACAAAGTTTAATAAAACCTTCCAACAGGAGTTGGAAATACTTAAACAAGAGGTTTATCACGAAGGTCTACAGGTAGAGGAGGAGGGGCTGACAGATATAATTCGCAAGAAAACAAAACTGCCAAGTACCAATAATGAAAACCTAAATGAGCGTAGTCGCAATGATCCAAGTCTGGTAAGTAAACATTTTTGGATAGTTAAAAGTTTTGTTGCTTTGTTGTTGTTGTTGTTGTTGGCAGTTTGTTTTACCTTTTGTAGTTTAAAGAGATAAGTGGCAGATGGAAAATAATCAACTTGACAATATGTTCAGTTGAAAATGGTGTGCTTAAAGTTTTAAAGTATTGTAAGTATAGTTATGGTATCAACTGTTGCGTTCAGGAGTGGTAAAAGCATTATAAACTTTGAAGAATATTGTGGTTAAGTTCAAATAACACAACTTAAATGGCATTAAAAGTTTATAAGAAGTTACAACAAAAATAAACCAAAACAAAAAAATGAGTTAAGAAGGTGAAGAGAGGGGGTCCAAGTCCATGCTTTGGATTTTTTCTTCTTCCATTGATATACAAACCTTCAAAAATGCATCACACGATTTTGAAATTGATCGTCTATAAGCCCATACATGCCAATAATGCCACTTAGGAGAGTAGAGGGGACAAAAGTGGTATTTTCTGAACCACATGGCTTGCGCACAGTCCCTAATAGAGATAATCTTTAATGCGGGTAGTCTTAATCAATTAAAAATCAAAAATATGGATATTTTTCCGGCTCAATAATGTAATGCCGTAAATAGCCTTAGAAAAATATTCTTTATCACAATTTTAAGGACATTCCTCACACTCTTCAAACGTTACGGACTTATAAAATAAAAAATATTTGTCGCGTTGAAAACTTCTTCAAAATTAGGATTTATGAAAAGTTTCCATTTACTTAAGGGATAAGAAACTTACAAAAAATTATAAATTGCAAAACTGAAAATACATTGGTTACTTTTTAAGTTTTTGCTAACCTCATTTTAACTTAATTTCCAACTAACACAATTTCTTGCCCACTTTCTATTTTTTCTTTGCTTGTAGTCAGCCAATGAGTTGGTTAAGCCAACTGGTCATTCAACGAATTTTGATTATTTGACGAAGAATTTTAAAAACGAAATTATAAGCCAACATTCTGCACAACAACAACTATTGACGGCCAAGGAAAGTACATTCCCTACGGAAACCGAATATTTCCAACCAAAAATATCAATACGAGATAAGACCATCAGTGTTGTAGTTGACGAAATAACAAAAGGAAATAATCGAGGCGGAAGTGGTAGTACATCCGCATTTGATACTGGCAAATTGGAAGCATTTGCTGGTGCAGGTCACACAGGTGGAAATGCTGGTGAAGAAGATGTTGTAAAGCAGCCGCCAATGAATATTGTCCTACGAAATGTTGACCATCGAAAAATTCAATCGAACACAAAGGATATCGAAGATGACTCAGGCAACAATTTTGTGTCAGAGCGTAAAGTTATCATTTTGCCAACGTCGCAGCCAACGCAAAGATCAACACTGCCAAATGTTTATAGCAATGCGGGTGGCAGTGGCTTAAAGCTGGACGATGTAGAATTGCTGCATTCAGAGGGTACGATAGTGAGACGACGACATCGACGTGGGCGTAAAAATCGGTAAGTGATTTGAGTATGAGGATATGAGGAGAGGGTTTTTTAAATGCTGTAGTGACATAGCTTGTATGGAAAAATTATCATCTTCAATTGAAAACTTAACTGTTGTTTTACCATCAAAACTATATATATGTACATATGTGTATGGGACATTTCACGCTAAGCGTACGACAATAACTGTAAAATATAAATTTACGATATCTCGGGGAAATACAAAGATTTCGATATGATTCAAAGTAGTTTTTGAAGGGATAAGTTTAAGCTTTTTAACTATGTAATTATATATACATGGAAAAATTTGCTGTCCCTAATATTAATATGACTAAAATCGACGATTTTGAGACATAAATCCTCATATATTTTGAAAAAGCAGAGACCAACAGCTCTACCTCAGCTTTTAGAGGCAATACAACGAAATTCTGGAACTACCAGTTTACTTAAATTTAGCAAGTCGGTTTTTTCGTAAGATTTCAACGAAATCGGACAGAAACCCTCTCCGCGCCGTTTTCAGGTCTGAGCTAGGAAGCTCATACTTTGGGACAGTTATTTTTAAACTTGAAGCTAAAACGCAGGAAAGAAAGAATAAAATGCAACTACAAAATTTTCAAAAAAACACACCCTAATTTACAAATAACATGGATCAAACTTTATTGCGCGTACATGGCTCCAAATATGGCTGTGGAAAAAGTTGATAATTTTTTGTGGCTGTGATAGTTGGCTGATTTGAAACAAAATACATTTAAATGTTCTTACATCTTTTCTTTATTCTTTTTATAGGCGCAACTCAGATAACTTGCACGCTTCCTCTGATTACACCAACAGATTGCAACGTTTGAAAGAGGAACTCAGTCGTCCTGTACGCACTGTAGATGATTTTGTAAATATGAGAAATCATTACCGATACAAAGATAATAAGAAACATAGTGATTTAAAGCAATTTTACAACGAGTACAACAATAAAAACAATCACAACAGCAATAACAACAAAACAATTACATCTGAAATTCCAAATTTGAAACACGACCAGCGAGAGGATTTGCACCAGAAAAACATTCGAAATGCAACAGCAGCAACAGCAACTGCAACAGCAAAAAGTTTTAATTATTCGTCCGAAAACATCGACGAGATGGAGGTTTTAACGAAACGGAAATTCACAATGGACGCCATTAATGCTGAAGTGCATCGTACATCGTTGGAAATGGAATTACAAAACGAAGAGTGAGTTTAGTTTCCCGGATTTAGTTACGCTCAAATGTAGAGCTTTGCATGAATATATAGTATATCTGTATCTGTTTTTAGTTTTCTGCGTTAAAAATACTTTTACAATCACAAAAGTTTTTTGTTTTTTTAAATTTTGTGAAAACTCATTCCACGTTTAGTTTGAATTGTTTGAACTTATCACGAAGCCATAAAATTTAAATTGAATTCGTTAAATTAGTTAAATGAAAACTTTTGTGTAAAAGTACCTACGTACATAGGTTATCAACCTTTACTTCAAATTGGCTTGTTTCAATATTAAAAATAGCTGCAAAAATATAAAAAAATATCTATTCCGTGTGCTAAAACCAAGTATGGACTCGCATAGTCTTTATACTTCTTCTATGAAGTTTTTTTTTTGTCGCTTCCCATTTAAGCGTTGAAATCGGTTGGAGCATTTAGTAGTACTGTTGTCACTTTGCTAGCTCTTTTTTTTTTTTTGAAGCAAGTCCACAGTATACTTTCACTGACCGACTTTCCTTATATCTCGAAATTAAATCTTTTTAGTTTGTTTGACACTTGTTGCAGTTTTCCAAAACATGTGTATTGTTTCATCGAGAAAATGTTTTCTAATGTTAAGTCTATGGAATTACAGAGTTTTGTTTCAGTTCTATTAAATTTGAATCAACATCAATTAAACATGCATTTAGCACCTCAAACAGGGTTTCCAAGCTCAATCGAAATTGGGTGAGCTAACAGTTTTCCAAAAATATTTCTTTTTTGATAAAAAGATGACCTCTTTTTTTTGGTCAATGCTCGTCACAAAAAAGTGTTTCTCCAATTAACGGCAACTAACAGCCTCATCACATCAAAAGTGGTTACTTATCAGCCCTGACCTCAAAATTCGATTTGCATGCTACCGAAACATGTGGATTTACCCGTATGGTGTTACCACTTGGAGAGTTCTTTCCAACCAGCGTTTTTAAATCAATAATAGTTGAGGAAGAAATTTTGCGCTGTTTCATGGAATAAGTCGTAACCCTAGGAATGAATCTGGTTGGTGGCACAACATTTGGTGAACAGTTGCACATGTACAGACGCTAACAGATGTAGAATTTATACCTCAACAAGCCAACATGAAACAGATGCTGAAGCATACGCCCACTCTGAATCAGACGCATTCTGGATTCACTAGTGTCAGCGGTGTTGCTAGTCCTAAAAGTGTGACAGCCAATGAGTAGTTATACTGCGCTAATTACTCTCATCACGCTTCAAGGATCATTGACAGTCAGAATTTGAGAGAAGACCGATACCATTCGGAAACCTGCTGAGAAGCTACACTCGAAACCGCTGATTATCCGCGACTATCAATGTAACAACTCCGCTTCTCTACGGAGCGTATCACTATCTGCAACCTGTCTTGCGTTCAGTATCACTCAACTCTGCACTCCATTAAGCAACGAAAAAGTCATGTGCTAGCAAGCTATGCCACAATATGCTTTATTCTCCGCACGGAGAGTTCATAACCTAAGGTTGACATTTGTCAACGTCGTTTCTTAAATTCTACTTTTTTTCAACGAAGGCCTCGTAAATTTTGATTGCTTTGATTACATAAATTGTTTTCAATATATCAAAAAGTATAAATATTCAAGCATCCTACGAGTATTTGCAACATCAAAAAGATTTTGTGTTAAAGTTCTCATATAACGCAATTTGGCAGCAAATTGAACTCCTACAATTTTTATTTTCTTATATATATAAATTTAAATTTATTTCTTATTTATTTCATACTGACACAAATACATTCGTCCCACACACATACAAACAAACAGCAATTTCAAGCATTTGGAGCACCACCATCGTATGGCACGCGCTGTTACTGCAAAAAAAGAACGAGTTTGGGATTATGGTGTAATACCATACGAAATCGATGGTAACTTTAGTGGATTGCACAAAGCGTTGTTCAAGCAGGCGATGAGACATTGGGAGAATTTCACATGCATCAAATTTGTGGAGCGAGACCCGGAAATACATCCGAATTACATTGTGTTCACGATACGTAGTTGTGGGTAAGTGGAAATATTTAGAAGTTTTTCAGTTATATGGCTACATGTCGTTTGTTTGGTTGCAAATAAAACTAAGGGATTAGATCCTTTTGCTAATTTACTACTGCTTAAACTAGCACTTGTGGCGTGATGTGTAAACATAATGATATTTTTGTATGTTACTTAGCATAGAAAATGTCATGATAATCAAAAATATATGGAAAAAGTGCAAAAATTTGGATTGGCTATGAGTTTTTCGTATTGCTTTCTATAAAAAATATTGATTCTCATTAGATTATTTCCTTAGTAAGTGATTTATATACAACAAAAAAAGGTATTTGATCATTTTCACTCCAGCCAATCCGTGAATCTTTCTAATTCTATTTTCTTAATTAAATATTTTTTTCTTGTGCACAAAAATAATATAAATAACGCAAATAAACTTTGGCGGGAGAGAGTAGGATAAAAGTTGAGCTTTAGCTCTGCCGTAAATTAAAATTTTAAGTTCTTTGCTTTTTATCTGACATGTAACTAATATCATTTTTAAACTCCATCCCCTAAATCTTTGTTGGAAAACAACAACAATATATTAAATAACGTGCCAACTATGTGCCAAAATATTTTTCAACAACACCATTATGGTAACCACCGCATGCATGTTTGGCTATGTGTCTGCACACACACACACACACGCATCCCACTCGCCTGAAACTATGCTACAAAATAAAATGGAACGAACAAAAGGTGTTGCTCATTTGTTGGCAAACGTGGCAACGGCCCACAGGCCATCTCCATTGGGCGCAATTGCGACAAATTTGGCATTGTTGTGCATGAACTAGGACATGTCGTCGGCTTTTGGCATGAGCACACACGTCCTGATCGCGAGAAACACGTTGTCATTGAGCTGAATAACATTATGAAAGGTCAAGACTACAATTTCAATAAATTGAGTCCAGAAGAGGTCGATTCATTGGGCATGGCCTATGACTATGATTCTATAATGCATTATGCGCGTAATACATTCTCAAAGGGCACTTACTTGGACACGATATTACCAGTTGAGATAAAAGGGAAGAAGCGACCGGAAATAGGACAACGTTTGCGTTTAAGTGCCGGTGATATATCACAAGCAAATTTATTGTACAAATGTCCGAAATGCGGACGAACGTTCCAGGATAGCACGGGTGCATTCGCTAGTCCGTCGTACTATACAGTTGGCGCGCAATCGAACGAGACAGAGCGATGTGAATGGCGTATAACAGCAACGCATGGTGAACGTATTGTGCTGAGCTTGGAAACACTGGTAAGTGAACGGAGTAGAAGGAATACTCGGCATATCATAATGCAACTTTGGTTTGGCGCCAGCTGACGTTTTAAAATTAATTTTCATTTTATGCTTCTCTCTTCCATGTGTTTTGTAGAGTCTTTTTAAGTCTGACCGTTGCCAGACGGATTATTTGGAAATACGCGATGGCTACTATTTTAAATCACCACTAATTGGACGTTTTTGCGGTAGAGCCGTCGCTGAAGTTATAACCACCGAATCGAGCCGGATGCTGTTGACATATGTCAACTCACATCGTTCAGAAGGATATCGTGGTTTTAAAGCCGAATTTGAAAGTAAGCTAGGGGGTATTTAATATTTGTTTGCAAACAACATATGCAAAATATATGCACTTAAATTTAATACCATGCAAAATTTAACACTGTAAAAAGCGTAAGGCTTTCGCATAGCAACCTTAAGTGTAAGTTTAGATTCTGAATTGATTTTTTGCATTCTGTCAAGTTAAAAGGTATATAAATGTTCCGCTTGGCTTTGGGCTGCATTACTAGTGAGATTGATAGATGGTAGAAATGGGGGCTAGGACTTAGCATACCCATATATTGGTGTCATGCGCATAACATATAGTCGACTAATACTTATTTACTGAATAAAGACGCTGTTAATTCTGCCTCACAGACTCTCACTCTTGTGTTTCCTAGCATTGATTTGAATATCGTATTTTTGAAAACTTTAAGCTCGATTTTCTCAAAATTTTAATTTAGATTTAGATTTTTAAGACTTCGTAACACAACGTATAATTATGATAGACAGGTATCTGTTTGGCTCTAAATTCCTTTGTTCTAAAATGGCTCCAGTTAAGAAACGATTTTTTCATAGCTACTTAAGTGCTATTGCCGAATTTACGTACAGGCTCTTATTTTGCAAATTGTAGCTCTAAAGAACTTTGCAAAAAGTAACTAACTAGAACAAATTACTTTGATAAAACTGCATTATACTGAAAACGCAAAACCGTAATAATTTGCAAAAGCATTCAATCAGAAAAAGTGCCAAAGTATCCTATTCCTCAGAAATTTTCCACAAGCAGTCATTAACCTAACTGGCGTAACCAATTACTTAAGATCCTATGTGCTTTTTTTACACTTAAAAATGAAATTTTTGCTACATTTTTTCTTGGTTTGTCCTCTAAAAGAAACAACCAAGCGTAAAATCCCATTTTATTACGCAAGAAGCTTAATTCACTTTTTTCTGTACTGAAACGAAAAAACGTAAGAACTCTCATCATTGGTTTCATACTTTTTTATCTTTTACAAGTGCATCATTCCTTAGTTCTCAGTTTAGTTGTTCCCTTTTCTTTTACGTTTTTTGTTTAGCTGTTACTTTATTTATTTGTAAATTTTTACGAGAACATCATAGTTCATTGGTCTCTTTTTCCTTTTTTTTACAAAACTGTGTTTTTTTCCTTCTGTTTCATTTGTTTTTAGCCATCTGTGGCGGTGAGCTGTCCGTAGACGATGCTGAGGGACGTCTTGAATCACCCAACTATCCGCTTGATTACTTGGCAAATAAGGAATGCGTTTGGAAAATAACCGTGCCAAAGGGTTACCAAGTGGCACTAAAGTTCCAGTCATTCGAAGTGGAAAATCATGATAGTTGTGTCTACGATTTTGTTGAGGTACATGATGGACCAACGCAGGATTCACCATTGGTTGGTGTTTTTTGTGGCTACAAACCACCGCCGCACATGAAGTAAGTAGAAAACATTCAGTCGGGGAGAATATATTGCCAGTAGGAAACAATTTGGATCTAATTTTTGAAATTGGTTACAATATGAGGCAATTTTTAAAGCCTTAATATTCCTAAATATTTCCATAATATAGACACCTTAATAATACCTCTACTTAACACAATGCAACCAAATTTCACGCAAATACTCGAACGATTCATTCTTACACCAGATAGCGCATTTTGAGAAGAGATATTTTTAAGATTCCACATTAAAGACGAGATAAGACGAATCGTAATACATAATCTGGCATTACATATAAAAAAGTTCAATTTAAATTATATTTTTTATAATTCCTAAGCCTATTCCTTTGAAAAATATTGAAAAACTTAATTGCAAATATCAACTTCCTGCGACCTGGGACACTTTATTCCTAACGTAATATTACTACCCAATGCTGCACCAGATGCAGAGATATCCTCAACGGGTTTTATTTCCTGACATTAAATACAATACCGACAATATTGTCATCACATCGAAACTTTCCACTGGGTGGTTGTATGTCACTTACAGTACAAAATGCTGTATCAAAGGACTGCTATGAATAGCACACTAATCCACATAAAAGTGTTCTCGTCGTCTGATTTAGGGTCTTTTCAGATTTTATGACTTCCGTTTTTTGTTGATTTTGCTTTTCTTTTCTTTTGCTTTACGGTTTTTTTTTTTTTTGTTTTCTCTTATAGGTCAAGTGGCAATACCATGTTCGTGAAGTTTGTCTCGGACACATCAGTGCAAAAAGCTGGATTTTCAGCTGTTTTTATGAAGGAGGTGGACGAGTGTGAAACACAAAATCATGGTTGCGAACATGAATGCATCAACACATTGGGCGGATATGAATGTAGCTGTCAGATTGGTTACGAGTTGCATAGTGACAAGAAACATTGTGAAGGTAAGTTATTGTAACTCGAGTAGTTTTTACTATTTTGTATGCAAATTGTGCAATAAAAAGCCATAGCTTCAATTGAATTCGCGGCCAATAACAGCTGATGTAAATAAATCAACTTTTACTCTGTCAACAACAGAGCTACTTTGACTTTTGTAGCGTTAGAGATATTTTTACTATGTTAACAACAGAACTACATCCATTCTATGTTATCAAGAAAGAGGATGAGTTTATGCTGTCAATAATATACATAGCTGATTTTAGCCTACAACAACAACAGAGTCAGTTTTACTCTGCCATAAACAAAGATGCTTCTACCCTTTCAATAACAGAGTTACATCTACTCTGCTAAAATCAGAGCTGCTTTGATTCTTTCAACAACAGTGCTGCGTCTTACTCTGTTTTACTATATTCAGTGTATTTTTACAATCTTGTGTGTAAATTAAACATTGAAAGACCACAATTTTGAACTTGGGCTCAGTCCTAAAAGAAATTTTTTTTCCAAGTCTTTAATACAAAAAACTCTGTAAATCACTTCAAAAATATTTGCAATGAACTTTTACATGTCTGCGCACAGTATCAGAGCTGTTTTTCCATGTTAAAAACAGAGCAGAGTTTGCTCTGTCAACAATAGAACTTTTTCTCTGCCAACAGCCATTTTTACACTGTCAATAACAGAGCTGCTTCTACTTAATCAAAACTGCTTCAATTTTGACAACATAAAGATTAATTCGGCTTTATCTAGCTCCTTGTTATCTATCAATAACAGAATTTATTTTGTTCTAAAAATGGCAGAGCTGCTTCAAATCTCAATAACAGAGATTCTTTAGCTCTGTCAATAACAGAGCTTCTTTCTTCAGTCAGCAACACAGCTGTAATTGCTATGTTAGCAACAGAGTTGTTGTTCTCAGATCTGCTTGTTAATAACATAGCTACTTTTGCTATGTTTTCAAACAGAGCAGCCACACTGTCCAAACCTGCGTGGCTCCATCAATAACCGAGCTAATTTTACTTCTTCAAAAACAGCGCTGGTTCTACGTTGCCAACGTTGCCACGTGCTGCCATAACATGAATTCAATGCACTTTTCACAATTTCTTTATTCAAATACTACAAAATTTTTTCGGTTTTTATTACATACTGATTCTTGTAGATGCTTGTGGAGGTATTATTGAATATCCCAATGGCACAATCACATCACCATCTTTTCCCGACATGTATCCAGTTCACAAAGAATGTATTTGGGAAATTATTGCGCCACCAAAGCATAAAATTTCTCTGAATTTCACACATTTTGATCTGGAAGGTTCAACACATCAACAATCGGACTGCGGCTATGATGCTGTCACCATCTACTCAAAGCTGAGTGAGAATCGCCTTAAGCGAATCGGCACTTTTTGCGGAACTTCTATACCGCCCACTGCCACATCTGAAGGCAACGCATTGCGTGTTGAATTCCATTCAGATAAATCGATACAGCGCACTGGTTTTGCGGCCGTTTTCTTTACCGACATTGATGAGTGTTCGTTTAATAACGGTGGCTGTCAGCACGAATGTCGCAATACGATTGGCTCCTATGTTTGCTCCTGCCACAATGGATATTCGTTGCATGACAACGCACACGATTGCAAGGAGGGCGAATGCAAACATGAAATTTCAGTGCCCTTCGGTACCATCTATAGTCCTAACTATCCAGATAAATATCCGCCGAATACAGATTGTGTGTGGCATTTCTCGACGACGCCAGGACATCGACTTAAATTGATATTCAATGAATTCAATGTTGAGCCACATCAGGTAGGTGGTCGTTAGAGCGTAAAGGAATTTTTGATGTATCAACGGGCGTTTGAGTTTTGTAATTTAAATTTTATTTCTTCTTTTTTTCTTCATAGGAATGCGCTTACGATAACGTGGCGATCTATGACGGTGACTCAGAAAGCAGCTCCATACTGGGACGTTTTTGTGGTGACAAGATACCGTATCCGATTTCATCGTCAACCAATCAATTATACATGGTACTGAAAACCGATAGAAACAAAGAACGCAATGGTTTCACTGCTATGCATTCAACTTGTGAGTATTTTTCAAGGAATTTCTTGCCGATGATGGTTGTGCAGATTTGTGGGTTTTGTCTTTTTTATATTTTTGATAGCATGCGGTGGTTATTTGAGAGCAACAAATCAAATTCAACAATTCTATTCACATGCACGCTTCGGTAATCACCACTATAATGAGAACATGGATTGCGAGTGGACCATACAGTCACCAGCCAGCAGTAATGTGCAGTTACTTTTCCTTACTTTTGACATTGAGAGTAGTGAAAATTGCACATACGATTATGTGCAGGTATTCTCGGGCATGGAAGACACCAGTGGTCCAATGTATGGGCAATATTGTGGAAACTCTGTGAGTAAAGCTATTTAATTTACATTGATTGAATTGTTTTAGTAAGAGGTAGAAAAACTTAAGCCTAAGCCTTAAAATGAAAACCTATGTAAACTCAAAGAGCTTCCGACAGTGCTTATAGAAGTTTTCTTTGGGTAACAAATCGATTGGGCATTGAGTTTAGAGCAAGATAAAGTCAATTATCCTCAAGTTTCACGCTGACTCCTAGGACGATCGTCATTATAATGATTTCCATCATACCGCTTGACCTTGGAAAATTTAACGTTTTCTACTTTTCATAGTTTACCATTTAATCCCTCAACCTGGCATCCATAATGAATTGAAAACACATTATCAACGGTCATCTCAGACCAAAGTTAGGAATAACGTAAAGAAGTGACGACCTTAACTGTAGGTACAGAGGTAAATTTCAGAGAACGGAAAGCTTCGATCGCTAGATCTTTTCGTTTCGTTGTTATATGCTTAAAACAAAAATGCAAAAAGGCTGTGCTATGAAAACTGGCCAAGAAAATGTACAAGAAACTTTCACACTTAAAGTAATCGGACTTGCACCACCTATACACGCAAAGAACTTCAAATATTATGCTTAGAAAACTATTCAAGCAGATGTTGCCAAACTCATATAATCCAGCTTTTGGTGAAATAAGCAACCATTGCGCAATAAGTTGGTGGGTTTGAAAAAATGGGTGTGGTGCCACAAATTTTCGGAAACGCAAGTGATACTCCTCTCGGAACTGGAAAGTTTATTGACGCAAACAGTCAAAAGACCTAAAGTGGGTGGGTTCTTATAAGTGGGCATGGTATTTCTTACCTAAACACACATTTGGAAATACTTGAATATGAAAATTGCTAAAGCAAAAGAGTTTTCGATACGGGGACGTTTTGATGACACAAGAAGCCTACGACGGGCGCTGTCGAACATATATGTAGGTGGGGCAATTTCTATAGAACCTCTGAGCCAATGTGAGTGGTTTCAGTTGCATAAGCTATAGGCGATTTCAGACTATTTTTTTCGATCACCATATCACCAAAAATTTGAATGTTGAGACTAAAGAAGCAGAATTAAATTAATACTCTAATTTCTCTCATTGTAGTTGCCGCAGGACATCATCTCATTGACTGATTCGCTGTTGGTGCGCTTTAAAACAGACAGCACCATGCAAGTGAAAGGTTTCTCCGCCTCCTACGTAGCTGTCGATCCTTTTGAGAATAGCGATGAAGATACAATTGAATACAGCTCAGAGATGGTAACACCATTTCCTGGCTCTCTAAAGAGCAAATACGAGGAAATCGATACTCATGAAACAGATGACTATAGCGATTTCAGCGAAAACAACTTAATGGTTCACAGTCCGTACAGGCTGCGCAATAGATATTCGAATAGATATTAAGTATATAGATGTTAAAATATGTAGGTGGAATATAAACGTAGTAATAACAAGCCACGCAGTGTGTGTAGAGTGGGGCACACAATTTAGTGGAGCCAATGACAATAGATAATAATAAAAAAGAAGAATTTAAACATGCATTTCGAGATCATATCAAAAAATTAATACCTTACATACATATAATTGAATCATTAGAAATCATATGAAACTTAGAAAAATCATAAAACTATCGTTAAAAACTTTTAAAAAAAAATATTGTATTTTCTCTAACTTTATATATCTTATTAATACATACATATTTGAGTATCTGTTCTATGTAGTTATGAATTCAAATTTTTATAACTTTTATTGTGCAATTGATAGAGATCTTCAGGTATTACGAACGTTTCGTTCGTGACACAAATACATTGTGAAATTTGTGTGACAAACGAAATGTTTGCAATATATTTTTTAAGATCCGATTATATTTATTAAGAAATTACTTTGTCGTTTTTTATACTCAATACTTATACTTAAATATTTTTTACTAATGATTTGCATAATGTTAAATTAAAAATAAAGAATTTGTGTTATAGAAAAAAAACTTTATCTGTTTTTTACATTTAAAAACAACATATGTTTTTACTATGTATTTTTAATATATTGTCTATGAATTAAAATTAGTTATTTCTCCAGTTCATCAATTATAACGTGAGTTTAAAATGTAAACTGTAGCAACAAAATTTCGAATGTTACATTAATTTCAAATTAATTTAATTTTTATTAAAAACTATTTCGTACATTATGGTTAGAATTTTTCAAAAACGTAAATTAGTTGTAGTTACGTTGAAAAATCAATAAATAAGTGAATAAAATAAATAAATTGTTTATATTTGTATACTGGGGGAACTTTTGTATTTGAAGAGTAAACGATATGATGTTTCGAAGCTCGACTTGTTGTCCACCTGCGCCAGTGTAAAATTTATTTTCAGAGCGAACAAAATCTTTACTTGATGAGTTATTGTTTCCGAATCCATCATGCTGTAGACGGAGAATTAACTTAAAATGAGATTATTACAGAATTTTCTTGAATTAAACAAAATTTGATGTAAAAACGGTCTCTATATTCGGAATCAGCGATCAAAAATTCATCAAAAACAGATTTATTTCTTCAAAAAAAAAACAACAACAGCCTTTGCATCAAATCATCAAAATTCAATATGAAAAATACAAGCGGAGCAAGTTCCGATACAAGAAAATATTTTTCACGTGAATTTCTGATGAACATAGATGGGCAAGTTTTTCGCGCTACCTACTAGAAGTCACTCCATAAAAAATTTAGATTTCGACACACTCTGCACATTTTTTATAATATTTCTCACTACTTAAGAGCATTTTGGGAAGAAAAACTGATTTTTCCCATAGTTCTATTGATTTTAATCTGATCTAGTCACATGGATATAATACAGGCATCAGTGGTTAACAGCAAAACTGTGTGTCTGTATTTATGTTTTCCAATGCGTAGAGAAGTTTATTGGAAAACTATTTAATAAGAGAAGAATACGAGGTTTGCTACAGCACGTTAGCATATAATCTGCAGATGATCAGGGCAAATAGTGACTATAAGGTATTCTTAGAGCACAGCAACGTTGGCGAATAAAATAAGAATATGACCGATCAATATAGAAATATACAATTGACAAAGAAGTTGCAAATGGCAGAAATCGTTAGAGATATATTATAAGTACATACATAGTGCTCAGTAAAATATGGCGCTTAAAATCACTAGACTTCAAGCAGAAGCATAGGTGAATCAAGGAAAAAAAGACTAAAAAGTATCCCCTTATTTTGAGAACATCATCATTCCACACTGAGATTTTATTGACATGCAGTAACACCTTTGACTTGTGACTTTTATTACCCAATATAATACTCTCAAATTTTCAAAATATTTCTTTTACGACATCAAAACTGTCAAAACTCACTTAACTTTGTATCGAACAACTAAGTAGCGATGAAATGTTGATTTTTGGATTTAGAAAATAAAATTTTGTGGCGCTGAATAATTTTTGATGTACCACTACATATAAAGAATTACGTTTTCATCCCATAAAGCTATGTATTCGTGTGAATTGAATTGTAGCAGAAATTGGTATTGTAAAGTTGTATCGAATATGCCATCAATCAATGATGATCTATTTCTTTCTTAATGTGTCAAATAATTCCTGCCTAAAATTGTACGTGTTCCTCATCATGTTAAAAACTTATGTCTGTTTGTATTAGTCAAAACTGAAATTCTCATTCAAATTATTGGCACAGGTAAAAAGCTGAACACTTAAGTCTAAGACACGACCAATCTTCCAAATCAATATAATGCCTTGCTGTGCCCAACTTCAGCTACAGCGTGAGTTCTTACAATGGGAGGATGCCAAAGAGCTAATGACGACAACGAAACCGATACCGATACTGAGCCAAGATACGACTGCATACAATTTTATGTGATTAAATTCAACATTTGTTATTCTTTGTGTGCGTGTTTTTTTTCTCTTACCTTACTGTGTGTAGGTTCTTTTTTGGGTACAAGCAGTATAGAACCTTCTGAAAATGATTTGATTGTCTGTATGTTCAGGGCCGGCTCTGATCTTGCTACTGGGAAATACAATTCATGTTATCATATTAATCGAACAATTCGGTACTTTTATAAATTGTTATGCTGTGTCAACTTTTCCCATTCCACCCATTCGAAGAAGTTCTTTTGCTGAACTGACCATAAGCTCAAATAAATAGTTTGAGTAACAATCCAAAGTCGAGACTTCGCCCGAACATATTGTGTATTGATCAGGGTAATAGCGTTCGCATTATCGTTTAGCAGATAAATGAGTAAAAGGCTTTGTTACATTTTACTTTCACCGATACGAAGGTTTCAAATATAGAGCATTACATCACAGAAACTTTATGATCCTTCTGCTTTGGTGCACTTCCACATGCCCTCAGGTGTCGTCAAAGTTGCTTGGTGACACCAACGTTGTTTGTGAATGTACTGAATGCTGTTCCAAGCAGAGCTCCATACGCTACTAATCGTGGTATTCAGTGGACACCCAGCCAGTCCCAGGAATAGCTTAATGATTATCCAGCTGTGAACGCCGGAAACAGTTTGTTTCGTATCACATTGATATCGAAGAACTTTCATTTTTACTAAAGGGTTTCCCGCATATAAATTATAATGAGAAATAAACTGCTTGTGCCGTTTGAAGGTTTGATCTAAGTAGCTGAAATTTTGGGAGAGTTACCTTCAAACTCGATTCCTTAATACAGGCCCATGGAACCGCACGAAAAAAAAAGACCAACACTCCCTCCGGGTGTTCTTTGTTCGCATTTTCAGCCACGCGAAAAATGTTGGTGTAGTTGGACAACAGTGGGTGGCACCTTACATACAACTGAAAACACTATATTTTGGCAGATTTTTTCAACGATTTCGTAAGTCGGTTTTTTCGTAAAATCTCAACGACACCGAACACATATTCTGTACGACATGTTAACAGGTTTAAACCACATGCTAAAACATAGGCAAAAAGCAATATACAAAATTTTCAAAATAATCATCCTAATGTTGGCTGTATTACAACAGACATTTTATTACAGTTGTAACTGTCGCCCTAGCACCTTGCACACTTTGCACCACAGCTTAAGCGCGCCGGCAATGTGTGTGTCCGTCTGGGTATAGATACACATGTGTGTTCATGTGCCTTTTGATCGAACGCACGGACGGACGTTGGATCGTATGGTTGACTGCCTGACTGCTTAGGTCGTTTGGTTCGGTTATTTGGTATCTTCCTTTTATACTGCGTTGCGCATCGGCTTAACTGCTCTTCTTTGTCAAAGTAGCTGATGACGCCGGCAATCAAGCAGGCCATTGTTCTGATCTTGTTGCTGGTTGATTATTGTTATACCCTTAAGATATTTGTTTGATCCAGAACACGTCGGTATGCATGAGTGTTTTTGGGTATGAAATTGTGGTTGCCTTTGGCTTTAGCTTTGCCACATTTGTACTCAATCTGAGAATAATTCGTATTCGTTCCTTTGCTTAGTATGCAGTATCCGTATATAATTTGGTAAAAGGTCCATTTATGTGCTCAGTAAGAATTTTGTTATTGCGCGATACGGTCCGAACGGTGCAATTTGAAGATATTTGTATTTAAAGCGCATGCGTTCTTGATTATTGAGTTACATATCTGTGAGCGCTATTATTAGTGTTGACCGCAAGTGAAATACTGGTGGTAATGGTGTGCTAACACCGTTACGTACACGAACAAAATTGAGTGTTACATTGTGTAATTGTGTAAGAAAAATACAAGAAAAAGCCCTCATAAGCAAAGAAATGAATATATCAGAAAAGAAAAATCACTTGAGAGCTGATGTGTGCGGAATGGGAAGTAAAATAACGTTGATTTTACTCATGTTGTGTATTTGTACAAAATTCAATTATACATCGGCAAATAAGCAACGGACGTTGCAAAGTGCGTCAATTTCGTCAATCGAGAAGCACTCAACGCTAAGTGATGGTGATATAAGTGATGGTGGTGTCGGTAGTTTGCATGATAGTTATGGTGTTCAAGTGGAACCTGAAGGATATTTCGATGTTATTGAAAAACCGGAACAGTTTGTCGAGGTGGATGCGCAAGTTGTACGTTTTCCTTCAGAAGGCTATTAATATTAGCTAAAGAAATTTTTATTATTTTTTTCTTTTTATTTTCAAATATGTGTTGCAAAACGTATATGCTGTCAATATAATAGATTTTAAAGCTGTTTCAAAAATTACTAGTCTTTATTATGAAATCAAAGCAAAATAATTTACATTTAAGTCACGTGTTGGGAGACTTTTGCATTTTAATATTATGATTTTGGCAATAACTGTTGATGGCAATTGTCCACAGTTCCATACATATATCAACATAAAACAAAAACCTTTCCAAAAATAATAATATTCATAAATGTTGATCCTAATATCAAACATAAAATAAAACTTGACATCGCATGGCCAAAAAAAAGGGAAATTGCCATATAACAAAATTGTATTTTCTAGAGTTTAGTCAAAAACAATTTTAAAAAAATTCACATTATTCTAAACATGTGTTCCCAGCAGCTGCTTTTTGCTCGCTGAATCCAAAATTAAGATCCATTTTGCTCATATTGAAAGTTAAATAAGTATGTCGAAAACTGTATTTTTAACATATTCATTCATTAGTTTTAGAGACACCAATATTTTTGACTACTTATCGCCAAATTGTGTTTTTCCCTTTAAATTCCACACCTTTAAAAATATTATTTAATACTTACACTCAAAGGAAAATGGAATTCCAAATTCGAAAATTTTATTTTTGATTTAAGCGCGGAAGTTTTGAAGCTGAAAATATTAAAAATAATATATTTCTCCTTACTTTTTAATACAAACAACTTCAAATTCATTTTGAATTCGAAAAGTACTGAAAATATAATTTTATAAATTTACTTGAAGCGTAAGAAACTACATTTTGTTGAAGTTGCAAGGTATTTTGCAAGGTATTTTACATAACACTTGAACTCAATATGGACTGCTTTTAAGTCCAAACCAAACATGTATCTCTTCAATTTAAACGTTTTCGGCTTTGGCGCTGTGTCAGAAGCGTTTAGGGATACATCAAACATAAAAACAGCGATTTCTTCACTGAGTGTAGATGTGAATTTACAAAGCCTTCTGAGACCATTTGAAATGGGTTTTAAAACCTTAAATAAAACTTTTGACATATTTCACATTAAATATCTCGAAAACTTAAGTTAATAGTGCAAAATTGAGTGTAATTTCAGATAAAGTAAGCCTTAAGCAGCCTACAGTATATCTCTATAAGAAATCATATTACTTTTTTGTCAATCATTGAGATTAATAATGGCACAAATATTTGAAATGGAGCAGTCAACTAAAAATCTCTAGTCACAGTGACCCAGACTATGAACATTTTTTACTTTTGAATTATGGCTCAAAATCAAATGTCCCACTTAAAAACATTTCTTTTGAATATTTATCCTTTTAAATTTTGTTGTACGAAAAATCGCTCAATATTGAAATGTTGAAATGACCCAAAAAATGGCAATTTTTCTACTGACTCAATTTTTGATTTTATAAAATTTTTTTTTTGTTAAGAAAAATGGTCAAAAAATTTACTAAGAAAAATACATTAAATTTTTCTTAAATTAATTTGATTTTAATGATGTTTGCCATACATTCATTATGTTCGCGTCGGTTTTTAAATAATATAATAATTAAATTATTAAAAATAAACCGCTTTTCTCACTTAAAATGGAATTCTGTGAAAAAATTTGTAAGCATTCCCATAAGATTTTGCCAGTCATTGAAGTTTTAATTCTTAATCCTAAAACCATTGGCTCATTGATAAAATTTTGCACACAAAAAGTTCGAAATCTCAAAAGTTTTTTTTTTTCATGCAAAAAATATGCATCCTTTTTTAGGCGCCAAATACCAAAGGTAATCATGACGGCAAGTCACCGGCACATGTGCAACATCTTATGGAAATAGCTGCAGCCAACGATGACATAGCTTCCGGCGATTCGAGGAATAAAAAGAAGAATGTGCACAAAAATTTGCCGGGGTTTCTTTTTAATAATGATTTCAGCAAGATACAATCGAATGCCAAAAATATCGAGAATGATTCGGGGAATAACTTTTTCTACGAACGCAATATAATCGTTGAGCCTGAACTGCCGCTTGAGAGAATTCGTGCTGAAAAACAAGAAAAAGACATAGTTAAAGGAGATGACTCCAAAGGCATATCGAAGGAGAAACTGCGGCGCTTGTCATTTAAAAGGTAACTAACAAACTAAGCTTCAAAAGGGTACTATGTTGTTTGTGGTTTTTCTTTTCTTTCTTCAATTCAAACTCGTTTAAGGTTAAAATTTATTACAGTTGAAAACACTTGTCATTGTGTTTTGTATGCTAGAAACTTTATTATTTATTATTTTATTTATTTATTTATTTCTTATTATTGTAATATTTACTATGCATTTAAAATAACATTTCAAGTAAGAAAAATACAAAATTATAGTAAAAGAAATATTACAGTAATGAGACTACATTCTGTTGTTTATAAAGAAAACAAGTGTCGAATGCAGAACAAGTAGTTCTATGCTAAAATACAAAATTTTTTATTTCATTCTTCATTTCCAGTTAGAGGATACAGAAATTTCAGCATGAGTTCGGTTTGGCGCCAAATTGTAAGATCTTTTAAAAAATCACATTGTTGTTAGCGAAATTTTGTTTCGTCGAACAAATGAAAATATGCGAAAGTTTGTTTCTTTTTGACTCTTATTTGCTTTGTTGTTGTAGATTATATTTGAGCATCGTTTTGAATTATTTGAAATTTAATTGCAACAATTTCAAGTTATTGTTGGTTTAACTGTGCGCAGAAGTATGATTTCTATTTGAGGCTATATGGTAAATGTCGGAATTCCAAAATATATCGGATTTTGTTAACTGAACAGTTTCTTAACAAAATGCTTTGATGAATTTGTGGAATTTCTTCGTACCAGGTACTTGTCGCTACTAATACATTTGCCAGTGTACAACAGGTAGGATACAAAAAAAATTATAAGACTAGGCTCTAGTGCTTACTCTTTGTTTAATGATTTTATGATACCTCTAACAATGGTTAAGTTATTCAATGCAAAATACGTGCGGAATATCCAGATATTTAGCAATTACTTACCTACCTTAAGTTCGGTTTTCAAGGAATTTCTAAATTATTAATCCATAGAAGAACAGGTGTCTGAAGGCTATGCGAAATTTTCATGATTTTTCGATTAAAAAAAAAGTATGCTTAACTTTCCTACACTGTCTTACAAAAAAGTTCAAACCGTATAATTAAAAAAAAATAGTAGTAGTTTTTCGGAGCTACATATACAAGCCCTCTAATAATTTTTAAAGGAAATACATAGTATGAAGATACATAGGTATGTAAGTATGTAGACAAAATCACAAAAACAAACGAAAGTTTGTAAACGGCAAAAAAAAAGAAGATATAAAAATACACATATATTTACGCCTAAAAGTTGAAAATTATAGAAAAATCAATAGAAAAATACCCATTTGGATTTTATGGTATACATATAATACACTGAAATATTCTCTATAAACAATTTTTTTTATGTTCAATTTAGAGCTTAACTCATGATTTTTAAAAATTTTATTCCATATTTCAGGCGCCTATTTAAGCAGCTCAAGGGCAAAAGAGTGGGCAGCGGGAAGAAACATACGAAGAAAAGGGCTAAAAGTAGGCATCACAGGAGAGAAAGCGGAAAGTTTAGGTAATCAAGAGGTTCTGAATTTTTTTCTTTACTTTTTCGTAGATATTGTCACAATTAATGGTAATTAATCTAAATAAATAAAACGAATCATATTATCAAAGTGATACTGTTAAGAAATCTTTATGTTAATTTTAATTATGTACAAATATGCACGGTATTCTAAAACTTGACTAACAAATTTCCGGCTTGGTTAAAGAATCCTTTATGCATTATTCATTAACTATATGGTATTAAGGAATATTTTTCTGAAATGAAATTGGGCTAAGTTCGAAGTACATATTATTATTTTTATTATTAAATTGTAGGTGCCTGCCATTTTGAGAAATTAAAATAGACACAACCATCACCTTTAAAATGTTAAGGCATTAAACCGAAACTAAAATTTTTCACCATAATTTCTAGAAACTCAAATATCTCGATAGCTATGAACGGAAACATGGACCCTTTTCATGGACGCTGTCACAATTATTTGTACATTTGGCCACCTATAACGAAAAATGAGTTTAAAATTAATTTAAAGCTCTATATATATTTATGTCACCGGCCAGGCTAGTTTTTAGAATATACTAGTTTTTCCTAGGCCAAACTAGCTTATTCGAAGCGTGTTAGGACAACCCAGTTTCGCCAAGGATGAACTAGGGTTATTATTTACTTTAAAGGCCTCACTCCAAATTTTCTTGAAATTTTAGTTTGCTACGGTAAGTGGGAGGCCTTGAACCGCGGCTCAGGGTTTACATACTCAAATATATCCAATGCTGACATCGCTATTCTATGTCTACCACAGGCTTTGCCTATACACCGGTGTTGGATATACCGCAGTGAACCGAAGCCGGTGTTGGACATATTGGAGGACGTAAATCCTGAGTCGCGAAAGAAGGCGGCCGACTTAACCTAATGTGCTAAAATTTTCTTAGACTAAACTGATTTATCGTACCAAACGTCGAATAGACTAGTTTGGCCTAGGAAAAACTAGTTTATCCTAAAAACTAGTTTGCCCGGTAAAATATATGTTTTTCCCCCCTTTTTTTGCCTTTCCTCAGAAAGTTTTATAAGAATAATATGTGGCCTATTTTAAGGATGTTTTTCTCCTTAGCATTCAAGGCTTGAATTTCAAGTACATAGTCAAAAAGAAAAGTTTTGGATAAAATATTACTTGTGGGTTTTTCCAGGAGTCATCACCCACTTCCAAAATGCAGTTGACTACGGAATTTTATTGAATGTAAAAAGAAGACGATGAAATAATGAGTCATATTCTCGTCGGAGTTTACGCTTTTTAAGTTTTTTTTATTATATTTATTCAAGCGCTGATGGTGGAGTAAATCTTTTTATTACGCAAACTAGTCATTGAGTGTATTCCTTTGATCCTGGCTATTCCTATCCATACCATATTGATTCTTTGCTAATTAAAATCCTCTACTCTTTAATTTCACAGACTTAAACACAGTCCTAACTCAGCATTACCCGAGTCATATACAGCTTTAATGAGCCGTCATCGTCGTGCCGTAACAGCAAAAAGGGAGCGAGTTTGGGACTATGGTGTTATACCCTATGAAATCGATCACATTTTTAGTGGCTCACACAAAGCACTTTTTAAACAGGCAATGCGTCATTGGGAAAACTTTACGTGCATAAAATTTGTAGAGCGTGAACCTAAACTACATCCAAATTACATATATTTTACAGTTAAAAACTGCGGGTAAGCTGGTAGTTTCCATATACTCGTACGAGTATTGTCTTTAGTTGTCATATCAATTTTAATCTTACATTAAACTTCTAACCCAAAAGCTGCTGCTCTTTCGTCGGCAAACGTGGCAACGGCCGACAAGCCATCTCAATTGGACGTAATTGTGAGAAATTTGGTATTGTTGTGCACGAATTGGGACATGTAATTGGATTTTGGCATGAGCATACACGTACCGACCGCGACAAACACATCATCATTAATAAGGCGAACATTATGAAGGGACAGGAATATAATTTCGATGTGCTCTCGCCTGAGGATGTTGATTCACTGGGTCAACCATACGATTACAACTCAATTATGCACTATGCCAAGAATACATTCTCAAAGAGTGTCTATCTTGAAACGATACAACCGATTGGTATGGTAGAGCATGAACGCGTAGATATCGGGCAGAGGAAACGTTTAAGTCGTGGTGACATAGCACAGGCAAATTTATTGTACAAATGTGCGACTTGTGGCAAAACATTCCAACAGAATACTGGCCAAATAATAGCACCTCACTATTACTACACTGGTGGCGGTAGTAGCGGAGGTGGTAGGAATGAAGGCGGCAGTGATGGTGGCGTCAATGGTATTGCTACAAATGAGGATTGGGTTGGCAGCGGTGATTATGATGGAGACTTCGATACTTCCCTGGAGGTATGTGAGTGGCGCATAACAGCAACTAATGGTGAACGAATTATCTTGCAGGTTCATCAACTGGTAAGTGGTGGGCAGATTGTGCCGATGCCAAGATAAGGGTAACGTTCATGTAACTAATATTTTTTCTTCTTTCTTTCTTTACTTTTGCCTTCGGTCAAGCGTAGAGTCTAATGCAATTGTCTGATTGTGAGGGAGACCATTTGGAAGTACGTGATGGTTATTGGTATAAATCGCCTGTTATTAAAAGAATTTGCGGAAATGTGACAGCGGAAACGATTAAAAGTGATTCAAGTCGAATGCTCATCCGTTATGTCAATCGTAATGCGATCAAAGGATTTAAAGGATTCATTGCTGATTTTGAAGGTAGGGTGATTCTTATCCTGACGAAAGACTTAATGCAATATATGCAAGAAAATTTTGCGTCGCTTGATAATTGAAACTCTTTGCTATCGCCAATAACTTGAAATTATTATGACATTTATGTCATGGTATACAAATGTACATAGAGAAATTTAAGGTATGTAGTTAAATTTTGAAAATTGGTTTTAAAAATTGTGCAAGTTAGAGTGGTTACCGAATTTTCGAGCAAAAAGGGGTGGCTTATGGCGTTTACTTTGGCGAAGAATTCAAGTTCGTGACTATTTTATCTTCATCTTCTTGTTTCTTAAAAGATCAAAAAATTAACCGGCAAACAATAGAAAAATACGGATTTTCTATTTGAAAAATGCATAATCATCCACTTTTCTTTCACCGCGACACCCGTGTGACATTAGTTTTTATACACATACGTACATATTTTTGTCCGCTTAAAAAAATCTATTAAGACATAGATGGGCAAAGTTTTACAAACAGTAGCTACAAAAGCAACAGTTACAACAAAAAAAACAGCCCCAACATAAATTCTATTTCGAAAGAGGAAAAACAATTTACAACAAACCAAACCCCAAGAATCAAACCAAACCCCAAAAGTCAAACATGAACAACATGAGTGTAGAAATAAAAGTACACTGATCAAACGAAACGAGAGAAGCTGTCCTCACTGTCCGCATTGTTGATTCCTTGTTCGATCGCTTTGGTTTTTTTTTATTTCTTGTGAATGTTGCAACAATACCACTAATACAAAGCTCGTGCATAGCGCTTATAAAAAAACACAAAGGTCAAAATTCGCTTAGTGTTTGTTGTAAAGAGCTAAATTGAATCACTTTTCCTATTTTGCCCATCGCTGTCTTAAGCCATATAGCATAATCTTGTTTCACAACCATGATATCTGTATTTTTCTAAATTATCAGACCATGCTTTCTTCGAATCGGAGTCGACAAATATACCGATTAGAGTGGTTAAAATTTTTTTTTGTTTCAAACGTGCGAAATATTTAGGCATTTTTATAATGCATTTCCTTAATTTCAAAATATTTCTATTTTAATCGTTTCAGTTGTATGTGGTGGTGATATCTATCTATTTGAAGACCGCCGTATTGATTCACCCAATTACCCATTGGAGTATATGCCGGACAAAGAATGTATTTGGCGCATAACAGTACCAAATAATCATCAGGTTGCTATAAAATTTCAATCATTCGAATTGGAAAATCATGATAATTGCATCTATGATTATGTGGAGATACGAGATGGAAATCGTTCGGAATCAGAGCTAATTGGCATTTTCTGTGGCTACAAATTGCCGCCAAACATAAAGTGAGTAATGTTGAGGATGCACACATACATATGTACACATTAAGTCATAAATGAAATCAGCCAAATGTTAATGGTGATAATGTTCATAGTGATAATGTTTATTGTGATGCTTTTGCTGCTTAAATTTGCCATTGGTAGCAAGTTTGCACATAAAATCATTTTTATTATACTTGCAGGACCAATTCAAATCAAATGTACATTAAATTTGTATCCGATGGTTCAGTGCAAAAAGTTGGTTTCTCTGCGATATTTATGCAGGAAGTAGACGAATGTAAGTTCGCTAATCATGGCTGCGAGCATGAATGTATTAATACATTAGGGAGCTATCAGTGCGGTTGCTATGCCGGTTATGAGCTACAAGCGAATGGCAAATCCTGTGAAGGTTCGTATAAACATGCACACATACACACACACACACACACAATCACATACGCCTATCCAAAATATCGAATAACCATTTGAATTGCGAATGTGATTTAAAATTATCACCAGC
This sequence comes from Meiosimyza decipiens, assembly GCA_963680825.1. Lineage (NCBI taxonomy): Eukaryota > Metazoa > Arthropoda > Insecta > Diptera > Lauxaniidae > Meiosimyza > Meiosimyza decipiens. Next base: position 87,334,722 of record OY804259.1, on the reverse strand, counting down.
TAAGTTTTCATTATTCTCTTAATTTTGCAGATGCGTGTGGTGGTATTATTGATGCGAGCAGCTCCCACGCTGCACTAAATTCACCCTCATTTCCAGACGTTTATCCCATTTCAAAGGAATGTATTTGGGAGGTGGTAGCACCACCAAATCATGCAGTATTTTTGAATTTCACACATTTTGATTTGGAAGGCACAAAATTTCAATACACTGAATGCAACTATGATTATTTGGTTATCTACTCAAAGCTGCGGGATAATCGTTTGAAAAAGATTGGTGTTTATTGTGGTCATGAAATACCGCCTCTGCTGAATTCGGAACAAAATATTTTGCGCTTAGAGTTTTTCTCAGATAAATCAATACAACATACTGGGTTCTCAGCACGTTATGAAATTGGTGAGTGTGATATTTCTTTTTTGTTTTTAATCAATCATAATATTAGGTAGATAGATGGCTTTAGAGCCGCATAGCGTTGGTAAGGTCATGGCGATAACTTGAAAAAAAAAATGTGTGGTGTTTATGGTGAAGATGTTTTATCAAAACTATGCGACTTTAATTATAATTTCGGTATAATCGAATATTACCCGCGCCATTCAGGGAACAGATGCAGTAACACTTGCATTCGAGCTTCCTTGAAAACGTAAGAGAAGTATTTTGTTCCCGATGTGGGAAGAATTCACCGGCGCCTATACTCTTTTCTTTCAATTACATGCATTCTCAATACTTTTACATATTTTCTACACTTTTTGTGCGATTTATAGAAAAACTCTTATCACATAATGTAGAAGATAATTTTTTAATAATTCATAGCTCTTCTTTCTCATAATTAGTGAACCATTTCATGTCTTATCATTTCTTGCATTACTTACGCAGATAGCGATGAATGCAGCATCGACAATGGCAATTGTCAACATCATTGTCGCAACACTTTTGGCTCCTACATTTGCAGTTGTCGCAATGGTTATACACTACATCGGGACCGTCACAACTGCACCGAAACTAAATGTAAATTTGAAATATCCAACTCGTACGGTGTCATCTACAGCCCAAACTATCCGGATTATTATACGAGAAACACTTATTGCTTTTGGCATTTCCAAACGGTGCTGGGCCATCGTCTCCAATTGACATTCCATGACTTTGAAGTGGAAAATCATCAAGTGAGTGAAAATGAAATTGACCAAAGAGAAATCTACACTGTCACTAGCACTTCATTCTGTATAACTTAATTTTCGTTCTGTTCGTCCTTTCATGTGATTTTTTTTTTCCACTGCAGGAGTGCATTTACGATTATGTTGCCATATACGATGGCAGATCTGAAAATAGCTCTACGCTTGGAATTTATTGTGGTGGTAGGGAGCCTTACGCTGTACTGGCGTCAACAAACCAAATGTTTATGGTGCTCAAGACTGATGCAGGATTGCAACGTAAGGGATTCATGGCGACTTATTCAACAGGTGAGTTTTTGTGCTAATGCCGAGTGTGTACGTTGTTGGTTTGTGTGTGCTACGTGAATGGGTATGATCCAAGTATCTGAAGGGTTGAGGAAATACTTACTTCTACTTAGATTTAGTTTTCGCCTGGCATTTAGTGTTCTGTTCCAGTGCTTAAGTGTGGCGCACGTGCAAGCAAACCCACATATCAGTGATAAAATTGAATTGCTTTTAACAGTTCAAGAAAAGCAGATTTTACCTGTTGGAGTACGTATGAAGAAGAATTGAAGAAGGAGGCGTTAAAAACTCAAAGTAAATACATACAGTCATAATTTAAATGTTGAATTTGTAAGAGGGAAAGCTATGTACATCTTAAATGTATATATGGGTGATACTCCTAAAAGGCGACTTTTTCGACGTTCTGATGTATTCATATATTCACTTAATTCAATGGCATCTAGAAAAAAAGAAGATGAGGGAAAACTAATCACGAATTCGAATTTCTCGCCTGAAAATAGCCCGAAAACCACCATTCTTGCACTATTGTATTTTAAGTTTTCGGAGGTTAATTTAGGACCATTTTCGTATATTTTTACCAAAAATATTTTTCTTTCATAACTTTTTTTCAGAATGTGGTGGATATTTGCGTGCTACAAATCGTACGCAAATGTTTTTTTCGCATCCACGTTACGGTTATCGCCCATATAAACGCAATTTGTATTGCAATTGGCGCATTCAATCTGATCCAGAGAGTAGCGTTAAAATTAAATTTCTTAATTTTGAAATTGAGTATTCCGATCGGTGTGATTACGATTCTGTGGAAATATCAGAGGAGCTCAGTTTTGCACGTAATACCAATCATGGTAGATATTGTGGAAATCGGGTAAGTACGATTTATCCCTAACTAATACAAAACTCAAAGTCAAAAAGCAAAATTGTGTAAAAAAATGATGAAACACAGACTTGAAATCAGAATTCCTTAGCTCTTAAGCTGTTATCCATAAGCAGCTGCCTAGTTACCAACAGTGCTCTCGAGCATTGGGGAACCCCGAAAAAGAAACGTAATATTTGTATCCTTTTTGCATTTTTACATCTCTACTTTAGATCTCCACTAAGATATTGCCTGTGGAGTAAACGTTTACTCCTATAATCATCTGGTTTTTATCATTTTAGTTCAAAATAAAACTTTTTATTTATTAATTCCATCGCTTGTTCGCTTAACTATTTCAAGTGAATCTTTTCCATTTGTTAAACAAAGTGATCAAGTGTTAGCGATCGTTAAATTACCAAAACTAAATTTGGGGTTAATTTTTTTCGACCAGTGAGGCTTTCAGCTGAAGATTTTTATCTGGATCATTAGTTTCATTCATTCGATGTATCCAAGTTCTGCATTCGACAGAGTTTCACCTTTGAACCACATACATATCGACTTCATACCGAACATCAAGCTAATTAAATGCCTTCCACAGCAATTATTTTGTATTCCGAGATCTTCCATGAAATATTTCTAAGATTTTGGTTACATCGTCATATATGTAGCTATATCACCAATGTACTTTTCACTCCCTCGAAGTAACAACCATCGATGGTAATACCACAACAGTGAAAAGACTTTAAATTGTTACTGAGCAAGGTCGATGTTATTTTATTGATTACTTATATGGTCTTTAACATTACGGTGCCAACATCGATCAGATCGCGACAGAGTTATAGGGTTATATCTCATTTATAAAAAATTTTACAAAGATACAATTCCTTTAAAATAATGGAAAACGGCAACTGATTAGATCAGGCCAGGGGTCCCCAAGATAGAGCAAGAAAAAAAATATATGTGCATCGACCTGGAATATAAAACAGCAAGCTGAACTCATTTCGTCTTATCTTCATTATCATTCACCCACTCATTAGGATGATTCGTAAGAATTAGTGCCCTATATTTTTACTTTTGGCCTGCGCACTATTGACGTTATCCTCCTAAGTCTTATGCGCACACAAATTATTCATGTTATTTTATAATTATCCAATTGCAGCGACCACCAACCATAATCTCGTACTCAGACACAATACTGATACGTTTCCAAACAGACGAAAGCACCTCACTAAAGGGCTTTGTAGTATCGTTTGTGGCAGTGGAACCACCTGACGATGATGTTGGCGATGACTTCGATGCGGCCACCCCTTTTCCTGGCTACATGAAAAGTGTTTATTATGCGGCGTCAGCAGATACCTCTTCTACCGACTACGAGGATTACATTGAGAGCAATCGAAGAAAGCCCTATCCCGCCAACTAAGCTGATTTAACAAAACCGATTAAGAGGGGAAAAGTAAAAGCAACGCATCAACATTCATGTAGGTGTCACCATTAAAGTTATTGTTCTGACGGTGATGCTACGCTCTTACGTTATGGAGAGAGTGGCAAACCAGTTCATACGTTGTCACTCAAAAAGGTTGTAAATAGTTTGGCTGCCGCTACTCATTTGCTGCCTATAGTTTGAATTGAACTTCTTATTAGCACTTTTTTTTTCTTTTCTAAAAGTTTTTATGAGTTTTAGCTCGTCAATGTCTTCAATTTTGATACTTGTTACCTATGTATGTACTTTGTAAATAAAACTTTCCAAATTCACATTTCTGCACAAATCAAAAAATAAATTGAATATTAAAATCTAATGTATTCCATATAAAATAGCAGTATTCAAAAAATACCTGTAATGAAAATTCAAGATTTGAAATGGACGAGTACAACTGGTCACCTAACACCCAAAAAGCAGTAACCACACTTTTTAGTTTCTTGCAGGAGAAGCAAAAAACGATGTATGGTGAAAAATATTTTGATTTAGAAACCATTTTTTTCTAACTTGCTTAAAACACAATGTCAGACATATATCTGAAACAAAGTTTTTTGTTTTTAATGTCTTGCGAGTTATGTTTGTTATGTCCGTTTGGATTCTTTGGTTTACACGAGCGTTTTTTGAACGCGCGTTAGCTAACGCTTTGAAAAAACGCTCGAGTAAACCAAAGAATCCAAAAGGACGTAACAAACGAAATCCGCAAGACAACCGAGCTTTACAAATTGCTTTCTACGCGACTTAACGCTACACCTACACTTTCGCTGGCCTCTACTTCATATGAACTGTCAAATGCCGCCCGTCAAAACTACAAAGGTGGATGACCAATGCACGAATAATGTGAAAATATTCTGAATGTAATAGATTTCATTCCATTATACTTGGGTACATTTTGTTTCGTACATTAGCTGAAATAAGTCTGCTCACATGCGCATTCTGCGTGCTCGCGTAAGTCTAAGAATTGGAAGTGTATGTAAAATTCCATCACTGGTTGAAAGTTGTATCTGCCTATAGATAGGATGACGTTTCAGTTGACACTCGTGTTCTTGTACACAAGTGCTGCCAGGCTTAAGTGATGCCCATAATTCAATAGTTAAATCGTGGTGATGCCAAGTCTGACTGTTAAAAAATCAAAATGAACGTTTAACGCTTTTGGCTTGGATTGCAATTTTTGTTTAATGTATTATTTAAACGGTGTTAAGTTTTAGTTTGTGAACTGTTTTTTGTATTATTTGTAAAAAACCTTATTGTTAATAGAATCATCAAAATAAAGTGTGTTATATTCGTTGCAGCAATTTAAGCTGAATTGAAATCCAATTGAAATGAGTGCATTTCAGGTATGAAAGATTTATTATAAAAACAATACAACAATTAAACATTTTTCTGCTAGGTCATTGTTACGCCACCGAGTCGCATACGGCGACAGGAGTCTCGCGAACCCACTGATGTCATTATGGCGCCTTTCTCGTCTAAGGCCATTATACAATTCGAAGACGTTCCCGTGAGCAAAATTGCCAAAAGAATCTTACGAATAACTAATCCAACAGAAAGTCCTATTGCGGTGAGTAATGAGCGGAAAAAGCCGAACTCGGCTATTTCGTTTGACCTGAAACAAAGCAGTTGCAGCAGCAACATGCACAATCGCATGCAAATGCTGTTGAAAGTAAATTTCAACACATTCGACCTGATTTCTAGTTTCTGGCTGCTATCTAGCTTAACTTGGTCGTTGTCCGTGGCAACTATGTACCCAGATAAGGTTCTTCATTTGTTGAAGTTTGTTCGATTCCAGCTGTGGTTGCGCTTTATATGCAGGCAACAAAGTCTACATGTTCGCATTTATGCATTATATTAGAACTTATTCTTAAGAGCTAAATTGAGCTCTATTTATAATTTATTTAAAAACTTATTTCCAAATGTAGGTTCGATTTACGGGAAAATGTTTAATAGAGGTGAAGCAATTGTTTTTCTTTTGGGTTATGTATGTATAATTTCGAAACTTACATAAACTCTTGCTTTTTATGTTACTAAAGAGTTGATTGCATTTTATTTGGCTACCTCAATTCATATTAACATTCATTGGGTTAGCTTGCGTTTGTAATATACTGATAAATATTAATGCTGACAGCGATAGGCCGAAAGGCGTCTGTAGAAAAGTGGCGCGAATAAGATTAACTTGGGTAACCAAATGATAAAGGAACAATTCTAGGACGGTTCAAAAAATTTGGATTCACATTCCACTTTTGAATAACAAAATGTTAAGAAATTAAAAATTCTTGGTTTATTTTTCTCAAGTAGATACAATTGGAACGATCACTGCTGGGAATTAACTAATCTCTCCAGAAAGAGTTACGTCTACATTAACACTCTAGTTTATCTATTACGCGTTTTAGTCCTAAGCGAAATTAAGTGTGGTCTTCTTATATACGGAAATTTTTCAAAATATACAATCAATTTTTTTAAACCACTATACCACCACCGATATGCTTATCGGACAACACTAACAATACACTTACTGACCGAATCCGGCCTGCCTTCAAGTGAAGAAAGAATTTACGGAATTAAAACACTAATAATTTCTAAGCTGCATTTTCAGGTAACCAAAAGAAAACCACGTTTACCATCAGCAGTTTTTATTTCTCTAAACCTAGCGGAAGATTTTATCGTTCAATCTATTCCCAATATAAATATTTGTTATATACCTTGGAAATTCAAAATAGAATCCTGTGATACTGAGTTCGCGAAATTTAAAAACTCTAACTGCTACCGAAATATCCCACTCTTTTTCTCATGAAAACAAAAGGCTGCTTGGAACTTTCTATATACAGATGGATCTAAATCAGATAACCATTGCATTGTTTATGCAGTTGTTGATGACAATAAAAAATGCTTGGTGATAAAACTGCTTACAAAAGGAGCCTTGGTTTTCGCTGCAGAAGCCGCTGCAGTTTATCAGGCGGTCTTTATAGCACAATCAACACAAAAAATGTCATCTGCACCGATAGTTTATCAGCAATGTTGAGCACCAACATGCACGCAAAACTTCGTTTTCATTTAGTGGTACAATAATCATATGTTGTTCTACTTCTGCTGATATATAAAAATTAAACTTAAAATAAAAAAACACTAACTGGAACAGAAACCAACATCATCATTTTTAAAAAGTATTTTTATGACTAACACGAAAGAAAACAAAAGACTTTGTTCTGTTCGATATTTTATTTTTCTATAACTCTTAATTTTTTAAGGTACAAATAACTAAACGTGCTGAGTGCAACATAAAAACAAATTGGTCAGAAAATACAATTCCAGCTCATGCCACTGTCGAAATGGAAATGATATGGAGTCCCTTAGTTGTTATATGTTGTAAAGAAACCATGCAATTGACAGATAGTCGAAATTTTCGTAAAGATGTGGCGATCATCTTAAAATCTGTTTCCAACAAACCAGCAAAGGTATTTTTATAAAATTATAAAAAAAGCTTTAAATAATCGTTTTTTTTTTATTAGAATGTACATAAATTTCCGACTCTGTCCTCTGGTGTTGGTAAAAATATCAAAACATCACGTTTTAAATCACCTACTAATACGATTAAAAACAAAAAATCTCAACCACAACAGAGGAGGCGTTCAAGTTCACTTTCTGCAGTGGAAAAACAAGTGCATAAAGGAAAGACTGAAATCTTATCTACACCTCCCAATAAAAAGCAATTGCAAAATGAAGTTCTACAACGTACAGTAACAAAAAAAGATAAATCCCAACTGCATGGTATTCCACTTATTGAAAAAAACTCTTTTGGATTTGACTGCAATGGCGTCAATGTATCTCCTATTATACTGAATCTTGTAACTCATAAAGAGAACATAAGCCCGCTTACGCCCAATAATGTCATGAATCTGATTGATAAAATGAATTTCACGCCAGCTACAGAAACACGTAAAGCTGTAAAAGATAAATCTGAAAATATGGCTTCCTGGCCTACACCACTTAATCACAAGGATGCTAAGGAAAAATTTAGTGAAATATCACGTGAATTGCTTCCAAGATGTATAACAGTAGATGTAGCAGCAGAGGAAACAACTGATAAACACCAGCCAGAAATACGCATAGAAGAATTGTTAAATAATACAAGAGATGGCGCGTCAGCAATTATAAGCAATAAGACCTTTGAAGTGAAAACGTCTGAAATATCATTTGCTTACTCTCCAGATGAATCTTTACCAGCGGGTCGTTTAAGTTCTAGTGGCATTAGTAATATGAACAAAACAGAAATAATATGTGCAACACCTAAGGTGCGCCCTCTAGAAATGATACAGGAAGAAGAGGGAAATAGCAGTATTATGAGCAATAATATCTTGATTCAAAAAACGTTTTCTAAATCACCGGCTGTTGTTAGTGCTGAAGAAACTAAGGTGTTTAAACGTGATTTTAATCGTGTGCTAACCCCACTACGTAAATATTCTGAGTCGATGAGAGATCTGTCTTTAAGTTCTCCGACATCGAAACTTGCAATACAAGGCTCAATGCCAAACCTTAATGAAATGGAAAACATACGTTCCATAGAACAGAACCGTTACTACTTACAGACTGCAAATTCAAAGGCAAGTAACACTATGTTTTTAGAGAAAAGTAATAGCAAGCCGTCAAAAAATGTCATTGTTGAAAATTCATTAGACGATTCTAATGATAATTCTAGTTCAAGCCAAACAAGTCTGGTTTCACATGCAGATAATATGTTTAATCATAATGAGATTTTAGCACAATCCAGTCGATTTAATATAAATGAAATTGGTTGCAAATTGCGTAATCAAAGTCCTGATAAAAATAAGATAAAAAAGACTCCGAAGATAAACATCACACGCTCAACCCCTCCAAGCAATGGTACAAATCAAAGACTTATGCGAACTGAACTGGCTCGATCAAAACGTAGTTCGCGAGAGCTATATTTCTCTGATTCCTCACCAAGCAACGAGTCCATTGCCAGTTCTTGTGGTACAACGAAAACATACAGTAAATCAGGTAAATTATTGTAACAAAAAAAAAACTTGTGTATTACTAATTAACTTATTAACAAAGTTTCAGTATGTTGGGGAAACAAAGATTTTATGTAAACAACTAAATAAATCACTCAGTTGCTTCGCAGCAGTGTGTTCTATTGAGAACAGGTCAAACTATAGGATAGAGCTTATTTTTTTAAGCTGTTTGACATCATAATCTTGTTTTCATAAAATTTAACTAACATATTGTTGAGCCAATGGTCTTTTTTATTTTACTTCAGTTTTTCTCTTTCAGGTTTCATGAAAGTTTCACCATCAAAACGATTACGCATCGATTCCGAATCATCATTTCAACGCCCAGCACCAGTAAATACTTCTTCAACGCGTGTTAAAAATTGGTCTGCAACTAAATCGAATAAATTTAAACTTGTTAAAACGCTGTCACTAGTAAGAAAAGCTGTAACACCACAAAGTCAAAAATGTGATGAACGTATAAGACTATACGATTCAGATTTATATATGCAGTCTTTCATAAATCCAGATCCATTTGCTGCTACCACAACTTGTGACCCATTTCTGGCATCCAGCATGTACTTAGACGAACACGCCGTTAATAAACATCAAAGAGATTTTAAAAAGTGGCTGAATGCATTGGTTACGTTACCTGCCGATTTAAATGCAGATTGTAACACAAAAATTGACGTTGGAAAGTTATTTAATGAAGTACGAAACAAGGACCTTATATTGGCACCAACAAAAGAAGAACAATCTATGAATTATTTGACTCAATGCCGTTTAGAATCCTTGCGGAAGTCTGCAGTGCTGCTCTATTTAAGCCAAGAGATGCGTGAGCCATGTTCGAAAGTTGTAGTCTATGTTAATAAAAATGCATTACGTATACGTACTGATCGCAATCTACATTTAGATGTGGTGCTGCAGCGCTTTATACTAGAACTTTTACTATGCTTCAACCCGTTATGGTTAAGGCTTGGTCTGGAAGTTGTATACGGTGAAATAATACATTTGCATTCGAATAATGATATCGTTGGACTGAGTACATTTGTTATGAACAGGTAATTAAATCGTCATATATATAACATTAGTTAGAACTAAGTTTTTTTTCAAATATTTAATCAAATAATTAATTATAACTTTTGGAATTATGAATTTATTGTATTTTATCAATACGACTAAATCGAAGTAAACTGATTAACCATTAACTAAAGTAGTGTCTGAGTACTTTATATACAGAATATAAGTGATCGTAAACAAAAAATATTTTTAACGTAGATGTAACAACACTTCTCAAATCGATGAAATATTTAATTGTTATAACAAAACTTTGTATAACATAGAGTTGTTTTGCTTACGAAAGTTTTGTTAAAGAATTCGATATCATTCATACTTTGCAATTAAACTAACGAAATCCTTTTTTCTGAAGACTCTTCCGCGATAAATTACTGGAACAAACGTGCATAAAACCACACATGATCTCAGAAGAATATGCAGAAAAAATCAAGAAGCTTACATTACAAAAAATTCTTATGCTTTTACTTTTCTTGGACAAAGCAAAAAATTTACGCATAATCAAACACAATCCATGTCTCTTTGTTAAGAAATCACCTTACAAAGAAACAAAAGAAATTCTTTTAAAATTCTCCTCCGAATTGCTGGCCAACATCGGTGACATCACACGAGACCTTAAGCGCTTTGGTTACGTTTTGCAACATAAACAAACGTTCCTTGATGAGTTCGATTATGCTTTCAATAACCTTGCAATTGATCTACGCGATGGCATACGTCTCACACGCGTCATGGAAATTATACTTCTACGCGAAGATCTCAGTAAGCAACTACGTGTACCAGCTATATCGCGCTTACAGCGTATTTTCAATGTAAACTTGGCTTTGCGCGCTCTCAGTGAGGCAGATTTCCAATTAAGTGGTAATATAACTGCTGCTGACATAGTAGATGGTCATCGTGAGAAAACCCTTTCATTGCTTTGGCAAATTATCTACAAGTTCCGTTCGCCTAAATTTCATGCAGCTGCCAAAGTTTTACAAAACTGGTGGCGCCAGTCATGGCTGCGCGTAAATATACAGCGACGCATACGTCGCAAAGAGACAGAACGTCGTGAGGCAGCTGCAACATGTATACAGGCTGCATTCCGTGGTCATATAACACGTCGTTATTTTGCAGTTTTTAAAAAAGAACGTATCAGGGCGGTTACAGTGTTGCAAAAGCATTGGCGTCGCGTTATGGCACAAAGACGTTACTATCAAGCCGTGAATGCTGTAGTGATACTGCAACGGAAGTGCCGTTTGTGGCTAAAGACCAACTACGTTCGGCAACATTTTCTACTATTGCGTAATGACACCATTTTCTTACAACGCTGCGTTAGACGTTGGTTATTTGTAAAAAAGTTGCTGCAAGCCTCGATTGTTATAAAAGAAATTCAAGTAAAAGCGCGTGTGCGTCATGAAAAGGCACTCATTTTGCAGCGTTCTCTGCGCTCCTACATGTTACATAAAAAATTTCAAAATGCAGTACATGAGGCGCTGCTTAAGAAACGACAAACAAGTATGGAGTTTAAAAGTGCAGCAAAGTTACAAAGCTTCTTTCAGTCTATACATTTACGACGCGAATATCAGCGAAAACGCTCAGCGGCCTTATGCATTCAACAATATTGGCGTTGCTATCGTAAGATGCTTTACGCTCAAAACCAATTTCAACTGCAACGCCAGTATGTAATAGTGGTACAGCGGCGCTTTAGAGCCAAATTGAAAGCGAAACAACAGCAGCACGAGTTTCGAAGTTTTCGTTTGGCCACAGTAAAGTTACAACAACGTTTTAGAGCTCAACAGCAAATGTTGCAAGGACGTGATGCTTACTTACAGCTCAAACATGTGACCATACAAGTGCAGCAGCGATATCGTGCAAATGTAGCTATGAGAAAGCAGCGTGCAAATTACTTAAGGCTAAGAGCAGCAACCATACGCATACAGCAAAGTATTCATGCTACTATAGCAATGCGAAAAGAACAGAGTGCATACATCAGGATGCGCAAAGCTGCTTGTTGCATACAGGAAAGGTATCGTGCGCGTTTGCTAATGAAATTGCAACGCAACGCATATTTGCAAACGCTTCAATGCGTCACACGAATACAGCGAAAGTGGCGCGCTACGCTTTTAGGAAGACGCATTCGCGTTGATTTTATTAGCTTACAATATCACACGACAGTTTTGCAGCAAAAATATCGCAGTCGTAAATTAATGCATTTTCAATTAGCGACGTTTCAGAAGCTTAAGAAAACAACAATATTTATCCAAAGGCATTTTCGTAGCAAGTTGCAAGCTCGTGCAATGCGCACTGCCTTTCTACGCAAGCGCAAAGCTGTTCTTACGTTACAACGACACTATCGTGCCAATAAGCTGATGCGCTACTGCCGTGCCAAATATAAAGGTACACGTTATGCTACCATATGCATACAGCAGCATATGCGTGGTTATTTCTTAATGAAACGCGACCGTGAGGTTTTCAAGCTTAAACAGCGTGCTGTCCTTATACTACAGCGCGCATTTAGAGCACGTCAAGATATGCGCGGAGCAATGACGCAATATCAACAACTGAGAAGGTGCGTTATAAACATGCAACGCCGCTATCGTGCCACAATATGCATGCAGCAAACACGTGCCAAGTATCAAAAACAGCGGCATTTAATTATTGCAATGCAACAACGCTTTAGAGCCAAATTGCTCGGCCGCTTACTGTGCCAAGAGTATGCACATACTCGTTTCTTAATTGTACAAATGCAACGTCGATATCGCGCTACACTTCAAATGCGACAACATCGAACCAATTTTGTACATATGCGCTTAGAAGTAATAAAAATTCAGCGATTCTTTCGTTTGTATTTGGAAATGAAGAGAGCACGGCAAACGTTTCAGCGTATTCGTCAATCCGCCAAGTTCATACAGACCTGGTACCGATCTAATTTGCAAGCGCGTCAGCAATATTCCGGGTATCAGCTCGTACGTACAAGCTCATTAACCATTCAACTCAAATGGCGTGCCACCTTGGCGATGCGTGAAGAACGTCAACGCTACAGAAATACAGTAAATAAAATTATTACCATCCAACGTTTCGTTCGTGCCACGTTGCTAATGCGGGAGCAACAACTTTCTTATCAAAAGCAGAAAGAAGCAGCTATTGTGATGCAACGTCGCTATCGTGCTCGTCTTCAAATGTTAAAAGTGCGTAGCCAATATCTGCTTATACGTTCGCTTACTATTTGTATACAACACAAATTCCGTGCCCAACGTGCAATGCTTGTCGAGAAGCGGAAATTTTTGTTGCTTAAACGCATTAGCATACATTTGCAACAAAAATATCGTGGCCGTCAGCAAATGCTGGTTCAACGTGAGCATTTTTTGCAGCTTAAACAATTAACGTTAAGTTTTCAAGCGCATGCACGCGGTGTTCTTGCACGTAAGCGCTTTCAAGCTTTGTTAACACCTGAAATGTTGGATTTAATGCTTCGTAAAAAGGCTGCTATAACGATTCAACGTCATTGGCGAGGATATCGCATACGAAAGCGATGGCATACTGCACGTATTTTAACCATTCGTAGAAATATAAAACTGCTTAAAGAAACCAAATCGTCCGTTGATTGTGTTGCGTGGAAAATTAAACATGCTGTGTATATTTTGCGTGGTCGCCACTCTACTCCTGAAGTGCATAGTGTTCTAGCTAAGCTAGGTAAGTTAAAAAAAAATTAACGAGAGGTATTTATTGATTTGGTTTAGTTTTATGTTAGTCCAGTTTCTGCAGGATTAGGTCTTTTCACTTTTATTTTGCTCTGACATGTTGAGTGGGTGATGTATGTGCATTATTATAGCTCGAAATTATGATGATTTATTTGCAAGAGCAATTTGTATAACCTAAACTACATGAATCACTTATGCCAGCGAGTCTCTTGCGGTTTTTAAGTCTTCCAGAGTGAAACTCATTTCCCACTTTTGACGCCACTTTTGTATTTTGACATTTTCCACTTCTGTCTGATACCACTTTTTTATTTCAAGTACATATAATAAAAATGGAATAATATTACAGGATACTCCGTTCAAACTTTCTTGTTTAATGCTTACAATAAGTATGTTCCAGTACAGTAATTTTTAAAAAATTAGTTGCCAATACATCTGAGAAAATTAGTAAAATATTTCTTTTACTTCGTCAAAAACTGAAAAATTACAGAAACAAAATTGCTTAAAATTTGTGATTGAATGAACTTTGACAGTGGGCAGCTGATCGCTGATTAACATGTTCTCATTCACATTACTGACGTAAATCGCATATACACAATACCCCAAGTTGACACGCCGGCGCTTTAATTTAGTGTGTTAAAAAGTTGTATGAATCGCTTTCGGCGATTGACAAATGAAATTTTTTTGTTAGAAATTGTAACTTTTGTTTGGAAAGGAAATATGATTTTTCCTCTCTCATATAAATTTTTTTTTGCGTACAGAAACGCTTTTTTATTAATATATATTTTTTCCATTTTTAAGAACGTATGTCTCGCACCGTACCCCATCTTTTAATGGGTAATTCGGAATTTATTTGTAACTTCTGTTATGCTCTAATGGCGCAAACCATACGCTCCGTAGTAGACGCGAAGATAATTGAATGCTGTGGAAGCGTTATTCTAAATTTAGCACGTTACAACAGCTCAACAGCAAATACCTTCCAAAAAAGCGGCTTAGTTACTATCGCTCAAATGTTGCTACGATGGTGTGACAAAGATTGTGAAATTTTCAATATTTTATGCACATTGATTTGGATATTTGCCCATTGTCCTGAAAAGCGCAAAGTAAGTCGTAATAATGATAATACTTTAAACAAGCAATAATTTTCTTCATGAAAACTTTCTTTAGATTATACGTGAATATATGGTAGCAAAAGATTCGATTTATGTTGTGCGTGAAATTAAAAAACTTGTTACACGCAAAGAAAAAATGAAGCAAAATGTGCGGAAACCTCAAGTGACAGCAGCTACGGTACGTGGACAGCAGATTTTCAATTTCTCTAGTCGTGCTCTACCGAGCTTAGAGCCAGATTACGGCGTTATACGCAACAAACCATATACGTTCATATCATCTGTTTATGCTTTTGATACGATATTGTGTAAATTAGAGATTGATTTATTTTGAAATGAAAAAAAAATCATTGTGTGTCTATTATATATATAAGTTTTTGTAGTTTTGTTTAGTTTTTTATAAATGTTTACATCTTATTTCATTTATTTAGCTTTGTTTAATTTTATGGTTTTTATTTACTGACTGAGACTTTTTTTATAAAAATTTTGAAAATTAAAACTATTTTTCGAAAAATTTTTGAGGAAAAATTGTTCCTTAAGCTTTTTTTGGTCATTTCTGGTAGGTGAATTAAAAAACAAAAATTTTTTTTTAAATCAATTACCCGACGTTTCGCCCGTTGGATCCAGGCTTTTTCAGGGGCTTATTATTTATTTGAAGAAGCCTGGATGCAACGGGCGAAACGTCGGGAAATTGATTTAAAAAAATTTTTTGTTTTTTAATTCACCTACCAGAAATGACCAAAAAAGCTTATGGAACAATTTTTCCACAAAAATTTTTCGTAAAATAAAAAATATACTGGTGAAATAAAATCTGCATTAAAACTATTTTTAATTGAACTCATCATAATCAGTAGCACTTACAAATCTATATATATATATTTTTTAAGCAACATGACAATACAGTTGATGACATGTTCTTTCTGCTACTATGACATATGTTTGTCTTACCGGCCAAACTTGTTTTTAGGATAAACTGTTATGCTTTCCAAATTGTAACGTAAAAGCAAGTAATCCCGATTTTTAGAAGTTTTGAATTTACATATGAACAATTATGATATATTGCCCATCTGTAGTCTTGTGACCTTTGTTTGGATCAGTCTTTGCTAATGACTGCAAGTTCAATTAAAAATAATTTGAATTGAAATTGATAATCCGTCAGATGAACTTATATTTCTTAAAATCGGGCCCCTACCGCAGATCATAATTAAAAAAAAAATCTTTCTCGTCTTTGAGCCGACGCGCAATTGTGCCGAATTGAGTTTCATTCCAGCTCAATACAAAATGCAGCTGAAAAGAAATTCACTACAGATTTTATTTGAAAGGTAGGCCTTGAATGAAAAACATCAAAATAAAAATTGTAGTCGAGGGTGATGTTAGCACGATTCTAAAAAAAAATCGTTTGAAGATTATTTGTCCTGTATAATCTTTATTCTAGGCCTTGTTTCCAGTACATTGACAAAAACTGGAAAAGTATCAATTTTGTTCGAGTTCCAGCGTCCATATTGTATCTATTCCAAGTTTCATCTAGCTACATTTCGTATTGATCTGGAAACGAATTTTATCCAATGACACTGAATTTTGTGTCACAGTGCTACGGTTCGACAGCTACTCGCATACCAACAAAATAAAAATGTCAGAAAGTGATAGCGCAATTGCATTAACAACAAACCGCACTTGTAACAACAAAATCCATAGGTAATTGAAAGCAAGCTATTTTTTTTCCAGTCTTTCTTTGTCTTTAGCTTCATGTACCTTGATTAAAGCACTTTCAATACCCGCTTTTTGTAATTCTTCAATGAGGTCACCACTCTGATGCAGTTGTAGTAAAATATCACAACCACCAACGAATTCGCCATTTATGAAAACTTGTGGGATTGTGGGCCAGTCAGTAAATTCTTTGATGCTCTGTCGCAGTTCTTCGTTGGCCAATACGTCGTGTGCATCATAGTGGACACCGTGCATTCGCATAATCTGCACCACTGCGTTGCTGAAGCCACAGCGTAGTGCTTCTGGATTGCCCTTCATAAAGATGACAACTTTGTTGGTACGTTCCAGTTTAGCAAGTGCATCCTTGTCGAAAGTGAGTGATTTCGTCGGTGGTGTGCAAGCGCTTCCTGAATTACTATAGCGTGCAAGTTGTGTGATATTCGCGCTCAATGCCGAGCGTGTTGCAAGACTTTGACGCACAATTAATCGAAAAGCGTTGTTCATATCTTTTTTTATATCTTGCACAATTTATATATTTATTGGTTCTATTTGATATTTTTCAAAAAATAAATGAAATAATTTTTATCACACATATACTTTGTGAGTTTTTTATTTCTGAATAAATACGGTATGGCCTATGTTGCCATCTGGTGATGCTTAATGGTATTAATTCCAACCATTAAACTATATCTATTTTTCTTTAGAAATATTCATAGTTTTTTCCGCATGTGAATGCGATGTACTTGTGAGTATACGGCATACGCAATGTGCATAACCCAACGAAGATTCTGCATGATATTCAAATTGTTGGCAATGACGAAATAGATCTAGTGCTTCTTCCTCTTCACCAATGGCCTCAGAACATATGAATAATTTTATTATAAGGAATTCAAATGGAATCAAAACGTAAGACTTGGAAGATATGGAATTACTTGAATTTTGCTCAATTTAAGACATAAAAAATTGCGCCTTTTTAATTTTTTTTGGTGATGCTTAAAAATCACGGAATATGCGCAGATGTATTGAATTTTAGAACCGTTTACATTATGATTAATTTGAATAAATTGTATACCCGTATTATGTAAAGCGAAATGAGTACCAGCCGTTTGTAATTTTCAATTGAACTTAAATATCATAATTAGAAATAAAAGTTTCGATTAAGGCTTACACTTTCAAGATATAGCCACACGAAAATCAGTCACTTGTTTCGCCGTACATAATACCGGGGTAAAGGATAAGGCCTTTGAAATTATATTTTTCCTCTTAGGACATGCCACCGATTACCAGGTTAAATTAACCCATCTGTTGTCATTTTTGTTTGAGAAAAGGATTGTATGTTGATTAATTTATTTAAGCTTAAAAATATTTTCAATTAGTAAATCAATGTTTTCATTAAGTAGTCATGTAAATGGGTGATTTTTAAAAAAACACGAATCCGCGTTAAACAATAAAAAACAAAATGTCAACAGGCTTCGACAAGAAATTCCGGGCATGGCCGATTCAAAGCCGGCCACTTTGGCAACCCTTGCTTAAAGTGCATAGCTACTCTACTTCACGAAGGAAGGAGCAAACTTTCACTCCCTATGCGCCCACCCAACCTGAGATGCCATGATTTCATTTTTGCTTATTTTATATCTAGCATTGTTTTTGTATGACAAATAACGATATGGAAAAAAAACTCGGCTCTGAAACAAAAAGTTGAATAACTAATTAATAAATAATAATAAGATTAAATAATTGTTCTTTTTTGTCCTATTCGCTGCTTTACTTTCATATTTTTCATATTGACAATTTGAATCTAAAGAAATTCTTTGTTTAAATCTTGCCAACTATTTATTGGAGAAGAAGCGATCAGTTGTTGTTTGTTTCTCTGATTTTTGAGCTCTAATTTGAATTTGTTTTGAAAGTTAGTACGAAGCCACAGCAATTGTGATCTTTTCTGATTCGAGTGTAGCGATTTCAATGAATTCATAATAATAACTTGAAAAAAATAGTGCTAACTAAGAGCTAAAATTGCACCTTTTTAATTTTTTGGAATTGAAACGAAACCTTTTTAAATTTTGCTCCAAAGAGCCTGATATCTGCCGGAAACTGTATCCCACTCGCGCAAGTCTCCACTTAAATTTCCCTTAATTGTCAGATGTTACTGAAACAATAAAATAATGGCAATTATTTTTCAAGCTTTAGTTATTTATTTGCATAAATGAAATTAATTTTATAACTTGTAGTGTTATTTAAAAAATACATTAATTTGCAATTTTCAACAATGGTACGATGCGTTTGCCAATACCAGCGTCGTAATGAGGAATAGTTGTGCCATTTTTATAATAGGGCTCACAGCAGGCAAATGACAGGCAAAAAGCGAGCAGCAGAATGGGTGCATAGGAAATATTCATTGCGAACGTTGATTGGTCCAGTTGACTGTAAATCAAAAGGGGGGAAACAGATATTAGCATAAAATATATGTAAAATATAAATGATGATTATTTCTAAGAAAATGTTTATGTAGCAGATATCAAATTTTAATATTTGCTGTGAATACAAAAGAAACATAAACATTGGCAATATTTTTCAAAATATGATGATGATTTCATTGTTTTCCATAACCTGTCAATTTTCAATTATGAACATTTTCAAAAGCGTGTTTTACATATTTACATATTTATTTTAGTTGCCATAAAAGTCTACAGCTTCGTTGGTGGCCTTTGGTCAAGTTTCAAGGCAATAGATTTCAATCTGATGTATGTATGTGCCATGCAGCGCGCAATGTTTCAGAATGGTTTTCCATCGGCCAAAACTCTATATCTCTTGATCCAGTGATTTTTTCTTTTAATTTGTTTTGTAGATTGCTTAGATTTAATTATGGTACATCATTCATTATTACATTCTGAGATTTTTGGAGTTAAATTTGATATTTAGAGTTTCAGTTTTTCTTATGTAAAAATGTATTTCTTTTTTTTTTTTGAGCCATAAAAAGTTAGCGAAACCGGTGTTGGGGAACAGGTTTACTTTGGCTCCTATTGTCCAATATTTTAGTAATAGGCGTAATAGGAAGTTATATGCTAACAAAAAAATTAAAAACAATTGTCGTGAGGGTCTAGTTTCGGAAAGTTGCGACTAAGGATTTTGTTAAAAGCATTATAAGTTCGCAACTCCTATCAAAAATATGGATTTCACAAGAAAGATAATTTAAAAATACATATTATATATATGGTCGTTGTCATGCCCTTGTATTATTCCTCTCGGAACATAGTCTTAAATATTTTTTCTTTTGGGGTGCCACGCCCATTTTCATAAAATCAGCTTGTTCTTGACCAAAACTTTTCGAATCATATTTGGATAACCAGATGTACTAAGCCCGAATATTGTGGAATGTAGAAGAATTATATATATTAAGTAAACGAAACTAAATCACTTTTAAAACAAAGAAAATCATAATAAAGAACAAGCAAAAAATTACACAAAACCCAAAATAACAGAATTTCACTTGGATTAGTTAGATTTTTAAAACTTACAGAATTATTACACGACACTTACTCAAACAACAACAAAAAAAAAAAACGTATGCAACTCATCGTGAGTGTTAAACTACATTAGGATACACCGCGAATATTGACACTTTCCCCAATACAAGAACAGCTTTACAAAATACGTACAAAAGTAATTTAACCACAACTCAAGTACACACTAAATTAGCCACGTTAACCCAAAGAAATAACACAGTAACACAATTTAAGGATAGACATTTAAACTTCGTATCAAAACTAAACAATTTACAAATTTTAAAATTGACAGGCGATGAAAATCAGAGAAATTTCATCCTTAAAATGAATGAAAGTTACGCGTTAACAATCGAAACATTGACGGAAGCAACAAACTTACCACTTGAACTAGAAAAGAACAATAGTAACCATTGCACAAGTAACCATATTTATAATGGGAACAACAATAGCAATTCTGACAATCACGAAAACTCAATCAATTACAAGATGTTCAAATATTGCTACCAATTACCATGACAATCGCAAGAGATCACTTGAACTAGAAAAGAACAACAGTAACAATTAAACAAGTAATCATAGATATAATAACAATTACACTTACAACAATCGCGAAAACCCAATCAATAACAAAAATTTCAATAATGATCGAGGATATTCAAATAATGCTAACAATTAACAAGACAATCGCGGATATACGAATAACAACAATAATCTTTATAATAACTCTAATAAAAGAAATAGTAACTACAATTCTATCAATAGAAATAACAACCATAATGGGAGAAACAATAATGTACATAGTAACACAAGCGATCCAATGGTAGGGAAGAACTAGAGTATATAGGGTTGCTTTGTCGTATCTTGTCCCTTGCCACCCATGACCCAAAAAATGTGTGGATTTGGGACACGATTCGACAAAACAGCCCTATATATTTTATTTAGGATCTTCGAGCTCTATCATTTGGCATACATTCCAAACTATTAGTCTATGTACATAATAAAATTAACACAATTGGCCAAAATTTTTGCATTTTCGGACATCGGGATGGGCTTTGGCAAGGTTAACCTGGTTGGTTAGTTTCACCAACATGCATCTCTATCTTACCGACGACACCGAAAAATGGCGACTAGTTGTTGACTTTATGAAATTAAATGACAAGTTAGTAAACGACAAATTTCCACTAAATAGGAAAGACGATGTTTTAGATAAATTGGGCTGAGCACAGTAGTTCTCTATGTACACTCGGTATAACTAGTTCTTTCTTCCAGTTACGTCTAGACAAAAACTCAAGACCACTTAAACCAGCATAAGGTATTAAGTCTCACTAGGTTAAAAAAATGGCATGCAAAACTGCCGGTCAGTACTTTCCAGGCATTGGACAAGGTTGTTAACACGTAAATTTCTTAAAGAAGGCAAGAGCATGAGGTTAAATGATAATAATAAATTCGTGCATTACAATATTTAAATATGTCTAATTGAATTTTTATAATCATATAAGTTTTGTTGTGCGTCCAACTCTAATCAGATAACCAGAGTAATATGGAACTGCGAAAACCAATTACATATATCCAATGTAACAACATGGTGTTCCGACGTAGAACTTACAGCAACTATGGTAGTACAAACTCGTATTTCTGAAGATTTCGAGAGGGCAATTTATATGATTATGATAAAATTCGGGATATTCATTAATCTCATGTCATTAGCAAAGTAGATAAATCAAGAATGACTGGTGGTTCTGATTTTGACTAAGTACTGAAACGCAGGTATTTTTGATGGGCCACAGGTAAGGCAAACTAATAAAGGATCCAGATTTGTAAAAGCAATGGACGGCGTGAAAAACTGCACTTGATCTCATTTTGTCGTAGTTCCACAAAACTCTCTTGGTAATGCAAAGGCTTCTTATAGAAAACTTTGACGACCTTGGTGAAGAACGAGATAAACGATTTCAAAGGTAGCCAATTTGCGCCTGGCTAGCGCTGATCAGTAGCAAAGTATATGTTTCAGCGTTTATTCTCAGGGTTGGCATGTCACAAACGCCGCGCGACTTATACGGCTGTAGGTTGTAAACGTCGTAAACCTACGAACCTTTGTGACAAAACTGAGTTTGTGACA
Organism: Meiosimyza decipiens; assembly: GCA_963680825.1. Classification (NCBI taxonomy): domain Eukaryota; kingdom Metazoa; phylum Arthropoda; class Insecta; order Diptera; family Lauxaniidae; genus Meiosimyza; species Meiosimyza decipiens. Next base: position 87,312,755 of record OY804259.1, on the reverse strand, counting down.
AGGACGAATTCGGAGTTCAAACTGAGAAAAATTATTTCATTCATAAATTTTTGTCTTTCTAAACATTAAAACAGCACATCGTCTCGTACTAAATTTTATTCTAAGCCATACCATTATATAATGAGGTAAAGTTTGGCTTTTTTTTTTTGGATGTAGAGTGTAATCTCTTTAACTACTGCTCCGATCCGAAAAAATTCTTCTACTAGAAGAAAGCTACACTATCCCTGAGTAACATAAGCTATATTATTATATATTATTTTGATAAAAATATGGGGTGTGGCACTTTCCATGCAACGAAAACACTTTAAACGCTATATCTTGGCTTTTATAATGGCAATAGTTTTGAAATTTGGTGTAAGGATGTATTTTTTCTATGAAATATGGACGGGAAACGCAACGGGGCGTGTCGCTTTTCATACGAGAAATCACGTAAAACGCTCCCATGATAAGAAGAGCCGTAGAATTTGGTGTTTAATGCGCATGATTTACGCCAATCATATAGACGGGATTACAGATGTCTTTAATAGAAAAATTGCACTGCAGCGTTTAGCTGCATTAAATGATAAAGTTTAGATTTTTCAAATGCCATAGTTCGGGTAGATGGGAACTGATGCATCCAAAAATTAAATACCGTGGGACTTTCACCTTGGAACCATGGAGAAGATTCTCACAAAGTTTGAGTGTATTCTAAAATATGTTGGGTGTACCGAACAAAAGCTTTCATTTGAAGTGACTCATATTAATTTTATAGCATTTCAAATCAACTGTTAATTGATACCAGTATTATTTAAATCACTCTAAGATTTCTCAAATTATTGAAGTTTTCATTTTTTCGTCCTAATCGCTGCTTTATGCTGGACAATTTAAAACTAAAGGATTGCTTTGATAAAAACTCATTTTGGGGAGGAAGTGAACAGCTGAAATAACACTTTTTGCATTTTCTTTGGAATGAAGCAAAAAGAAAAGATCATATGATTTCTTTGGGAAACTATATTCCAATCGCTCAATTGTCCGCTTGAATTTTCTTCAATTGTCAAATGTTACGGAAACAAAAAAAAATAATGAGAATTATTTTTCAAGTTTTATTTGAAAATTTTTAGTTTTTAAAATTACTCTTATAACTTTTAAAGTTACAACGAATGCACTTATGCTTTTGATGTGTATTTGCTGTTGTCTCTTTATTTAAATTGTTAATAATTTACACATGAAATTGTTTTTTATAATACTTTCTTCATCGAATTACATTAAGTTATAGTATTTGTGTTATTTTAAAACACATTTGCCATTGAGCTTTACATTGATTTACATAGAATGTATGTTCTGTAAATATGCATACGTATGTTTGCGTAATTGAACATTATATTGACTAGTGTATGTTTGCAGAATATTTGCTTTGTCTCTATTTGGAAGATTATTGAAATATTGTTAAAATAGTCTTAAGTTTTCAACTGTCGAATAGTCAAGTTCCAAAAACAAAATATGACGAAAAACCTATAAGATGGCACTCATATATTTTTATTCAGCGGTTTCTAACAGGCGTCTAATTTATATGATAGTTTATATGTTTATGACATAAGTAATAATTTAACATTAAAATTTTTCTGTCAAAATCTTTATAAAATATAGTTTTTCAAAAAGATTTCAATTCACAAACTTGAAGCACAGTTATTAGTAATTTTTTCATTTGCGTCCTTATATAATCTGCAGTTTTTGCCAAACCCCCTAAATTGTTGGATTATTAAATATTAACACTATTTTAGAATGTGACTTGGCTGGATAGGTTTTTGTTTCTTTTGAAAGTGTATAAGTTATATGTATATATGGTTTATCATTTTGTTTTTTTTTTTTTTTGTAAGTCACTTCTCATTAAAAAAGCAATAATAGTAATAATCCATAATTACAATTCATATTCAATAAAGCTAAATCATAATTTGTAATAAATTAAAAGTCCTTTTGTCACTTGCGTTAAACTTAACGTCGTCCTAATCCAAAACCATATCTGTTGGGATATCCTCTTCGATCAACATCTTCCAGAGTATCTCGTTTACCAAGACCAAAACTGTAAGGCCGATTGCGTTTTTCATCTGTAAGGAATTGTATATTAGATTTATTGAAATCTTAAATTAAATAATAAAAATACCCATAAATCCTTGATTATAGCTATCGCCATCATACTGATCGACATCATCGAAATCCGCACGTTTGCCTAAACCGAAAGAATAAGGCCTGGCGCGTTTTCCCAGGCCAAAGTTGTAGACAGGCAAACGTTTGACACCATTTCCGTTATTTGGATAAGTGTAGGCCCGTCTTCCCAAGCCAAAAGCATAACGTTCCACTCGCTTGTCATAATTTGAGTCGCCATCTGAACTGCGACTATCGCCTCCAACATCTGCTTCCGAAAGTAAAGTGTTCGGATGGTTTGCTGCACCCGCTGCCGAACTATCTGAATAGGGCTCACAGCAGGCAAATGACAGGCAGAAAGCGAGCAGCAGGATGGGTGCATAGAAATTATTCATTGTGAACGTTGATTGGTGCTGATGGCTGTAAATTAAAAGGGGAAAAAACAGATATTAGCACAAAATATATTGTTAAGTTAAATTATTTCTAAGAAAATGTTCATGTAGCAGATATCAAATTTTAATATTTGCTGTGAATACAATAGAAACATATCGGAAGGCATATTCAATATGGAATTACAGATGATTTAATTGTTTTCCATGGCCTGTCAATTTTCAATTATGAAAGTTTTCAAAAGTGATTTTTACATATCTATTTATTTTAGCTACTACGCATAGCTACAGCTTCGTCGGTGGCCTTTAGCCGAGTTTCAAGGCAATAGATTTCATTCATAGATCATTCTGATATATCATCCATTCTTACTTTCTGAGAAATAATTTTATATTGTGTTTATCTTTTTTTTCATATTATGTAAATATGTATGTATGTATTTTAAAGTTTTGAAGTTTTCGCTTGTTTACACCCTCGTCGAAATTCATCAACTTTTTGTCCAGTGCTTGCCCGAGTTAGTTCTAGTATTTGTGAGTATTGGGGATACACTACGATAAATAACTATCCAAAATAAAGTTTTATTCGTCTGGGAGGTAAGAGTGTCGGTGAACGTGAACCAATTTCAGTTCCAATCGAAGAAGGTGTAGGTTGTGTACTCAACTTCATTCACTAATCTCTCTTTGTTGTCTCGTAATATCTCAGTAATTTCCACAGACAGACTTACGGACATTTCTAAATTGACTCAGGTGATGACGTAGATCAAGAATATATATGCTTTTCTATAACTTCCACGCCCCTTTCAATGCGTTACAAACTAAATGACAAAGTAAATATGCCCTAAATGTATTGTATAAAAAGTATGTCGAAAATTTTTTTGGTTACACAAAATCGTTTCATCATTTCGATACAAATCAGGATGTTCATTGTATTTTTGCAAATTACACGTATTCTGGCGAATAGCTAAAGTTCCCCTCTTTCAAATAACTAATATTTTTTTAGAATGTATAATTTTGAATAAGTTTCTAAGCAGAAATTAGGAAGTTGGCATACCAAAAAGATTTTTAAACTATGCCACTCCCATCTTAATTGAACTTAATTATTAAAAATATGTAGGGAACCTGGCGAAAAACACAAAATAAGGTTATCGAACATTGAAGGATATGTAATTTTTTGTCTGGCAATAAATAAAGGGTGATTTTTTAAGGTTTTTTGTTTTTGAAAATTGAAAAAAGAATAGAAATTTTGCAACAGTGAAAAAAATACTTTTGGCATACTTTTGCCAGCATTTTGGTCGGTATCGCAACAATGGCAGCTGTAATATCGTCTTCACGCAGCCCCACAAAAAATAGTTTAGTGGGGTCAAATCCCTTAATCTTTGCGGTCAATGGACTGCACCAAAAGGTGAGTCCATGGTAACCACATGTCAACCAAGTCCAATTCTTCCATTTGGGCCAAAAATAGCCGGTAATCATCGCACGGTCTCTTGCTCCATTGACTGTAACGATGTGATTTTCATAACATTTGAAAAAGTATGGTCCAATGATGCCGCCGGCGGATAAAATGCTGCATTGGCAGCTCTTGAACTACCTCTGGCTGCTCTTCAGACCAAATTCGGCAATTCTGCTTGTTGAAATACCAATTGAGCCAAAAATGAGCTTCGAAGCTAAAGGAAACTTTGTTGGACGTAATTTGCGAAACACAAATTTTGACAATAAAATTCAATGATTTACAAGTGCTGTTCGTTTGCTAGTCTATTCATGATAAAATGGCAAGCCTTTGTAAGCATTTTTGGCGTTGACACATATTACGAATCACGCGTGAGGTGTCAAAAAACCTACACTAAAAAAAAACAAATAGCAAAAAAATTACCCATTACAATTTTGCTAACTTATTTTTAATGAAAAATGCAAAACCACATGAGCTTTCGAGTTTCCTCTATTAGACAAGAAATAAAACTTGCGAAGGCGTTAGTAATTCAGTGCCACCCTCATTCAATGTCTTTGAGCAAATAACAGGCTATAGCCAAAATGCTAGTCTATTATTATGTCTAAAACTTTTCTCCTTGTAATTTTAAACGCTAGTAAAATAAAATTTTATAATTAAAATTCAAAATGCAACATCACTTCTAACGCCACAAGCGTGACGTTTGCTACGCCAACAATGACAAAAGCAATTCTACCATTGAACAACCACTTCCTCATTAAATTTGCCATGGCAAATGCATTGCAATTTTTCCTTTGCACCAGAAAAATATCTGTATTTTCCTTTACTTGTAAGACTTTTCAACGCTCGTCAACATCAGCTTTTTGTGTGAGTTATTTTCAATTGATTCCAGTCACGCTAAACGTAAAAAAGTCAACGCGGTCTGGATGTACTGTTTTAGCTCTCATGCCAACTACCACAGTTTATCATTTAATGGTACCATTTGAGTTCCAGAGTATGAGTAGCCTGATTTTTTTCTTTCTTTTTGTGTGCGGATGCGTTGACGTAGAAGATTTATGGAAAATGCTACGATAAGGAATGTGATAACTTGCTAAGTCGTTGTCATATTGAAACAGCATATCCTTGTAAACCATGGATAAGGTTAAACATTGGAAAAAATTATGTGAGAAGAATCATTCAAGCGCATCTGCAATATAAAAGCTATTCTTGGGTTAGAAAAAGTAAATATTATGAAGGCCACTCGTTGCTTGAGTTGTAGCTACTTAAGACAAAGGGATATTTGCTTTCTGGAAATAAATATAATATTTACGGTAAAATTATAGCATCCAATGTAAGAGAAGACTACGGAAAAATAGAACATATGAAATATTCGAATATGGAAATTATTATTATTAAATTATTAAGATAAATAAGCAAGTAATTACTCTTCTTATAAAAAAAAATATCCTTTAACTAAATAGGTATGTTCCTCAGCATACATAACATAAAAAAAAACAAATAATAATGCCACATTGCTATTTTATTGCTAAATTTAATCAATATTGCTCGCATTTATCATTTCTGATTTCATCTCTGACGCATTTAAGTATAAAATCATTTAAAATTTCCTACTTACAGACATTTCATGCTCATTATTGAAATACCAGCATATTCCTGTCATCAACTTGACACTTACAATCATTCAAAGTGTAATCAGAAACAGTAACATTAACGAGAAAATTCATTTATATGCCGCTTCATTATTAATAACTCCGAAAATCCTCTATAATCCCTAAAAAGGACAACGGCAACAAGTACTTGTTTAACATGTTGGCTTGTGTCTCTGTTAAGTACACTTGTTGACTTCTACGTTTCTTCCTTAATTCTATTATTCCAGCATTTGCTCATTGATGTTGTATAAAGTATCTTCATCAATATTTACTTTAACAAAACACCTAAGAGGAAAAACATTTTGTAAATACTTATAGCCCCAGAGCCCACTGTTGAAAAGTCGTGTGTTTTAGATTACAAGAAAGATGGTGATGCATTTTGGTGAAACTTACCAATCAGGGCTGCCTTGCCAAAGCTTGTTCCGATGCCCGATAATTCTCTGAATTTTGGAACATATTTGTTTTGAATTAAAAGTGTTTAAGAATGTAGCTTCAAATGTATGTCAAAGATCCTAAATAGATATATATATAGGGTTGCACTCTTGCATCCTGCAGCAAACATGGGTGTCACCGGTTTTGGGAGTAATTTTTATAATGAAAATTACAGCTCGAGATGTGTGCCAAATGATAGAGCACGAAGAGTGTAAATTGAATATATAGGGTTGTCTTGTGGAAGCTCTGCCCAAATATTTTAGGGCATAGTAAAAATTGCGATAACTGGTTATAACTCTCCAATGCACATAGTCTCAAATATGACTTTGGGACTTATGTTCGATTTTTGTTTCGGTCATAATTCTCTATTTTTTGTCTAGCTATTTTTTATTCACTTTAAGATATTTTTTGAGAGTTTTATTTACTTGCGACCTCCTAACCTGAAATGCAGATAAGAAAAGTTAGGACATGCTGGACTATAACTTTGTTTGGCGAAATTAAACAGGAAAACGTTTCCTTTGATAAAAAAAAAATTTCCAAATTTTTGGACTTAGCAGTTTGCGCTATTCTGTATTGATGTTATCTTAGTAAGTATAAACTAAAAACTAATTTTGAAAAAGTCTGACGCAACCATATTTTTTAAATAAATTTAAAAACTGAAAAAGTATCGATTTTGTACTAATTCAAGCGGCTCGGGGAAACTTAGTCGACCGTATTTTAATATGAAATTAACAGTTGATTGCAATACCAAAACGATCAAATGAATTTTTCCCAATAAATCTCCGCTTAGCACCACTGTACAATGACATGATTAATCAGTGTCATAAGAATAGCGATATTGATTGTTTTACATTACACGTAAGTATTTATATGTACTGGTCACTAAGGACTTATTTCTCGCAAGGTACAAATCTCATGCAAAAGTTCTGAAAACACTCTAGTTACAAAAGCACATTTGTTTTTGTTTACTTGGAGTAATCAAAATCATTGCTGAGCATGCTGTTAGTAAAAAGTGAATAACTTTTTTAGATTCAAATTGAAGAGTATCTTTTATATCGATTAAATGTCATAATTTTCCACGTAAAGTTTTTTCCAGGTACCTGAAAATGACTTGCAATGACTTGATTTCTAGTTTTCAATGTCTTTATTCCTGAAAAATTCAACGTCGAAGAAATTTCTTAAAATTGTTCATAAGACATTTTTTGAGCATTCCACTTGAATGGTAAAGCTTCCCACTCCTTAATCTTTTTTCGTGTAAGCCGAACGCCAAATTTTTTGGCACTTTCCTGGAGGTAAAATTAGGGACGTAACTATTAGTTAAGATATTATTAGGAACATTTTCTGATAACTATTATTCATAAGAAATTGGATTTCCATGCGAAATCTACGAATAAGCTTGTATTCAAGACAACATAAAAATAATGTTTTCAAAATAATAGTTATTGGCAATGGAAAAACAATTTCGTAAGGATAATTGAATGGACGCCATGCAAAAAAAAAATTTTTAAAATAATAATAATCAGCAATCATTATAATTGTCCTTACAAACAACAAATACAAAGCAACTCAAGAAATATCCCTTAATGTTGGTCAATTTTTTTCTATTACAAAAATCCCTGGTTGCGATCGATTTTAAAGCAAAACCAAAAAAACCTCCCACAAACTGTTTCAAGATATTTGTAATGACTTTTTTATTCAACGCTTGGTTTGCCTTTAACTTCCGGTCAAATAATACGCAATTGTAGATTTCGGTTGTGGCGTAATTTTTCTAGTAAAAGGTATTGGTGCGATTAAATTGCTGGTAATGTGCTAATGGCCCTTAAAGTAACCACAATGCAGCGTATAACAACTTGAAGCGATTGTCCATTACTAAATTCAAAAAAAAAAAAAAAAAAAAAAAAACAACACACATTTAATAACATATAATAATAATATAAAATAATATATTAAAAAGTGTATAAAAAAGTCAAATGCGTTAGTAATTCCGGAAACGACAATGATTTAGTTAACGGTACAAATGCTAAGATTTCAAAATTAGAGTTTCCTCTACCTAAGAAAGCCACGGTTGCTTTTGTATTTCTGAGTTTACAATTTACAACTTAAAGATTCTTTGATATGCAAAACCATATTTAATAAGCTTTCCATGACCTGAGCAGCTGGCAGCGAATTTCCTCTATAGAAGCAAACAAATAATAACCTTCAGGCTCTTACCCTTTTTTTACTACGATAATCTTAAGCTTACGAAAAATAAAAAGATGTGAAAAATAATTTCAGCTACATAAACCTGAAATTAAATCTAATTATGAACCACAAATAGCAACGTCAGCAGATTTTAACAAAACTCTGCACTACGACAGCAATTCAAATTTGCGTGAGTAATTAAAAGTTCCTTTACACTTAAGGCGACTGTCCTCGGTTACTTCTAGATAAGCTAAAGAAAAATAAAAAATAAACATCTTGCATACTGTAAACAAGCTATTTCAAAAAGGATGAATAAGAGGAAGAAGGAAAAAATAGCACTAATACTCGCACACCAAAGGGTAATACTTGCGACACGTATTTGACTTAACTTTTTTTTGCATGCCGGTTGTAATACGACCATTTGCACGTAATATAAAAAAGTTAATGGGAATGGTGTTCAAAAAATAAGTTTTTTTGACTAGCGGATACTCTGATGGAAAGATTGTGGCTACCTCCATAAAAGAGTTGTAGTTAAAAACTAAAATACCTTTGAAATTAGAAACATATACCTTTAGAATCGAAGATAACTATATGAAGTAAAACTCAAGTTGAAGCTGAAGCTAAAGCCCCCGTCTTTGACATGCAATTATTGGCTTGGCCGCATCAAAAGCGGCCACTTGGCAACCCTGCTCCGTATGTTTATTTTTTCTAGAACCATTGTGAACTTAGCACACATACTTTCTACTCAGACTTCCACGAGATGTTAACTTTAGGGCACGACACTTCAAAACTTTTAATTCCAGGGGTGAATATACCCTCCATAAGACCACTTCTGGCCAATGGATACAAACGACATTATGCAGTCATTATGCAGCTTTATCAGTTAGGAAAATAGTGTCTCCGTAACTCAAGGAAGCGTCATATCCGCTTACAGTAAAATGTGGTCATAAATCATATCCAGAACTTGTTCACAACCAATGGCCATTCAAGAAAATATTTTTATAGGTTAAAAAAAGAAAATAAAAAAATACATCTTTCTTTAATACTAAACTGATAAGCAAACTGATAACACAGGCCGACAAAATTTCCCATAACATCAGATTCAGAAACGAGACTATACTTTTCCGAAAATTTACGACGAGGTAAATCCGAATTTGATGTCGGATTCAAAATATCCTTATTTAAAAGAGCAAAATACGTTGTTTTTTGTCATACTGGACGTTATGTTTCGTTGTAGGATGAAACTTTTCGACATGAGGCAACAGGACATCTGAAAGTACATTGAGATATCGCTTGTGGAAACCATTTGGATCATATGGGTAAAGCGAAAAAAGAACTCTCGATATTGTGAATAAAATAATAATTTTTCGAAGTTGCAAAATTTTGATTAAAAAAATCCTTAACTAAGTGTCCTTATGTACGTTTCTTTTTCAAAGACCAAATGGTTTTTGTTCCAACATGACTAAAAATGTAAGACTTTTGTAAAGCATTATCTAAAACTATTGAAAAAATGAGGAATGCAAAATGTTGACAAGTTTATTGTTATACCATCGTGCCGTCACAGCAGGTACAACACTTCAGTTCACAGCTAAAATTTCAAAGTTATCTATCTGGGATGTGGATGCACAAAAGTAGACAATTCGACTTGTGGGAGTAGTGGGTAAAGAGACAGACAACAATGTGAAGGAATTGAGTAAAGCAGAAAAGAAGAAGTTACTGCCTGTCAAAAATGTTACATGAAAGTGAAAACTTTTCGCTCCTGGTAGACAAAATTGTTTACTTAAAGTTATGGAAAATAAGATTGTTGCAGTCAGTTTTATTTGGTGTTGAAATTTATGTGGCCCCAAGCAAAAAATTAGTTCTTTAAAGAAAACCAAAATCCTTGTCAACGAAAACATATTTTGTTTGGAAACTTCTTGTTTTAAAGAAAGCTCATTACCGTTTAACATCCTGACCGCGCAATCAATTAACTTATTAATCCCGCTAGCAAAGAAAAATGTCAATTGAAACTTTTATGCGGAAAACTTTTCAATAAAAATTGTGGTTTGTACACATTTGGGTAGTATTTATATAACAGAAAGTAAACAAAATGTTAGATTTTTTGGAATAAATCTCAATAGTATTTTATATTGTAAATAAATTGGGCACAGAGAAAGATATAACCATTGGTTGTTGCGAATATATCATTTCCAAAAATCGAGCCCCTTCAGCACTCCAATTAGTATGGTGTATAGATAGTTAAATTAAAATCTAATTATCTAATGAAAAATTGCATAAAACTTAATGTCCCTTCTATAAGAGTACTTTTTGAGTGGATACTCAGGACTTCAAGAATGTCGTCCCTATATCTGGGTGCAAGATTTCGATAAATAAGGAGATACAGTGACTGTGCCCCTTATTGGTATGACACAATATATAAAAAGATTGTAGCAGTTTCTATCTACTCTTATAGCGATTTTTGCAGCAGAGCTTCCGATGTCTACATCTCTGTAGAGCGTGGTATTCGCTCGGAACATCTGCATTATGAAATAATTCAGGAGACTTTTCTCTATAACTTCACAGTTCGTGATTCGTGAAGCGCTACACGAAAGAAACGATTTCATTGCTGAGAAATATTTTATAAATAATCAAAGTTTGGCAGCTAGAGCTCGCAAAAGGGATGAAACTTCATCCACTGTGAAGAGATTAATTACAAAATTTTAGGAGACTGCTGCTGTTGGACACTCTTGTCATTCTTGAACAAGTCATTCAATACAAAACATCGAAGCCGTTCGTGGGAGTGTTGCTAAGACTCCAACAACATCAATCGGCACCATTGTCAAGGATTGAACATAAAAAGCTCTCCACAGCGTGTTCTCAATACAAATTTGTATCTTCATGCTTACAAAATACAATTGACTCAGAAACTGAAGCTTACAGACCACGGCGAAGAGAGTTCATTGGATTATAATATGTGGATGCTAACTTTTCAAACAAAATTATTCTCAGCGATAAGGCTCATATTCATCTTGATTCGTTGATCGTCGAAATTGTCTCATTTGGTGTTCAGAAAATCCACGAGTGATTATTGAGAAGCAAATGCATCCATAACGTGTTGTCACTGTTTGGTGCGGATTTTGGGCTAAGGCGTCATCGTTTCATTCTTCTTCAAAAATGCACCTGGTCAGGCCATAACAGTTAATGATGCTCGCTATCGTGATATTATAATCCATTTTTTTCGGATCCAAATAGCCTGCGAAACTATATAACTACTGCATTAGTTGTATGTAGTATATCCTGTCCGTGTAATTTTCCGTTTTGGTTATCAGAATCGGCTCTCCAGATCATGTGACTTGACGCCGTGAACTTTTCCTTTGGTGTTTTTTGAAGCTAAAGGTTTATGCCAACAAGCCCATGATCAGCCACGCATTGAAGGAGGAAATTGAGCGCTATATTAACTAATTTCAGCTACATTTTTGCAAAAAGGTCATGAAAATCTCGACAAAAGAGTGGATATGTGCCAGCAAAGTCGTCGAGGCCATTTACAGCCTACCCAAAATTGGTGCGTATACTTGATATATCCGTTAAAATGTTTCAATGCACATACAAAATTTATGGAGGAGCCAACCCAAATACGCAGCGTACGTACGCAATGCTATTCGAATTCACAATTTTGATGCGGTGCGACCGGAAGTGAAGTTGGCTGCAGTTGTTGTCTGTCAACAGTTGTTGTTTATCTGCATTTATTTAGAGTTAGCATACAACAAATTTTCGAGCGCACGAGTACGAAATACGCACCAATTTAGGGTAGGCTGTTACTCGTTATGATATACCATTTATAAGCCTATCTCTTATGAATCAATAAAAAATCTACAGTTTTTAATATTTGGACTTATTTTTAAATTAATACTATTAAAAGAACTTAAAAATTTTTGAATTTGTTTCGAAATTGTTTCGCAACTTTCAAATTTGTCTATACAGTTCTGTGCAGAATTGATTATCACTTTGATTGATTCTTGATGGATGCCAAACATTTTTTTAAATGATTAATTTCTTACTCAATCTATCATCAAAATCTGAGTAATCTCTGCCTAACGACCACATCTACAGATTTACTAATATATGCATACATACTTTGTCTTTTAATGTTGACAAAATTTAAAAGGATACAATTTACAATGCATGACAATTTTCGGATGCATGAGGAACGTACATATATATGTATGTATGTAAGTATATTTATCTGTGTATGTCGGAAAATGTACGTCAAGTTAAGTCAATTCGATTTATCTATTGCTAAAAATAAATTAAACACTCTGCTAATTCATTTCAGTTTTCTGGGCCGATATTTATTTTATATTGAGAAATAGGTTTCAAATCACTTAAACTATTTTTAATAAAAAAATATAAAGGGACCAAATGAGATATTAAAGTCAGTGTTACTTAATTCGGTATAAGAACGTTTGGTGAAATTAACATTTGAAGAAAAGACTGAAGGACCTATGCACAAACCCTGGAACGATATGCTGAAACAATTACTTATTTGTATAAATTAAATCAAATTCGAAATGGAAAGTCAATGGAGAAAAATTAGGTGGAAATATATGAATAAAATTGAAGAAAACCTTTTTTGTATATGTTTCGTAATAAAGTGCTATAACATGCCAAAAGCTATACCGAATCGGGAAATGTTATTCTAATGTAAGCTGTGACCAGAGTGGAGTCCAAATTTGAGATTAAGATGTCATAACTACGATAAACTTTACCGCAATCAGATTTAATACCACGTGCCACGCCTTCTTGTCGAACTTCATACAATTTTTGCTTAGAACTTTTCCAAACCATGTTTGCTGTTTTTATGAAATTTGGATTCATTGCCTTAAATAATTCTGTCAGTATGGCGTTATGAAATTTTTGCTAACATATTAGGTAGCATGCGCTTTTGCTTAAATTCTGAAACTTTATGTTTAGAGCCTGTCTAGAATTTGGTTACACGACATCAACCAACTCTCTCAATATTAGGGTTGAAATGTTTCGTTTGTATGGGCGGGAAAGGTGTCAGAAAACCGTTTTCTCCCATTTTAAATTCCAAGAACCTTGTTTGAAAGTATAGCCTGTGTACAAAATTTTCAATGCATCATTTTCATAATTTCCACAGACAGACAGACGATCATGGCTAAATCGACTCAGGTAGTAACACTGATCAAAACTATAAATCCTTCGATGCGTTAAAAAAAAGTGGATATACCCTGAGTGTAGGGTATAATAAAACTGAAGTCAAGGTCGTTTATTCCTCATCTTAAGAAATGCATAGTTTTAGTGTTTATTAAAAGACACTTTATCTTGTTTACTTGTTTATAATTTCAATTAATTTTTTTTTAAAATGGTTTAATGCTTCATATATGGGAAGTAACTTCAAGATTTTTCAAGAAAAAACATGAAAATTTGCGTTGGAGGCCCTTTAACTATTCGCCAACATCACGAAAGATGTTGCATTTTGATTAGAGATTATTTTTTAAGGCCGGCCACCATTTGTATGTTTAAAATAGGACATACAAATTGAATAAAACTTTTCCTCTTCACATTGGTGGAAAAATAAATCTGTTGATTTGCATAATCTGTTTGTTTTGACAAAAACGGTGATTAAAAATAAATTATTATTTAAAATGGAAAACAAAAAACAATATACAAAATATTGGAAAGTTTTCTTATTTCTCGTTGTTGAAATTAAGTTCATTCAGGATGCTGCTTGGTAAAAGACAAAGAAAAATCAAGTAAAGCGTTAACAGCGAATTTGTAAAAACTTTAAAGAACAAAAGGATTCTATTAGATTTTCGCATATTTTGCTTTCACCTTGAGGATATTAAGATTTTTTTTCTGTTTCTTTTTTGTTTTTTCATAATGTCAAGATGATCCATGTTAACTTGTGTGTATTTCACTTCAACGTCAACACTTTTAGTTTCAGCAAAAGTTTCAACGACGTTGATCGAAGCCATGTTGTCGCCATGTTTCCCAGCGAAACATTTAACTTCCGTTTAAAATTACCCGCTGACTTAAAGCAACGGCAGCGGTAACAACAGCAATGTGCCCTCGGCATCAAAACTCATCGACACAACGGATATGAGAAATGCGCTAAGAATATTAGGAATGATATTCAAGCGGATGCCTCTAGGAATAGAGCGTCACGCAGTTCGGCACTTTACAACTCGTTTGCTGCCCATACCCATGACCAGCTCCTGGCACTTGTTGCGTATGTCCAAGGCAGACTCGTCTGCGACTTAACGTCAATGATTGTTTTCTGTGCACCCTATTTATCTCTCTTCCATCTCTCTCATAAATTCATAAATAGATAATGTCATTGTTAAAGTCTCATTTGTTGGATTGTTGTTGGAATTTGTCATTGCACGTTCAAACGTAAAGTCAATCTGCTTTTGCCTTGGACGCAATGCTGTTGCTCCTGTTCTGCGATAACTTGTCGTTGTTGTACATTTTTATTGTCGTTGTCGTTATTGTTGTTGTCGGGATTTATCATAAGACACGCGAGCTTGGTATGTCCTGGCGTTCCGCGATATCATCAGCTTGGCAACAACAAATGCAATGAAAGCAACAACAGCCAGCCGTATGCCTTATGTTTATTTACAAAGGTGTTGCCGCGTAACTGTTGGGTTCAAATTTGTTTTAGCTGAGGTGGCAGAACATAAAATAAACAGCAACAACAACAACAACAACAACAACAACAAGAAAAAACAGCAACAGCAACAACTTTGCGTTGTGTAACGTAACGCGGTGAAAATCTGCGCTGCGTTACTTAAAGGTGAGTTTTATTATGTGCCGTAGATACTAATAATCTTTTTTATTGTTTTTAATATTGTTGCGTCTTTAATTTCAGCGCAATCAAGAAGTTGGGAATAGTTTCCAGCAAAATTAAATAGCTTTAAATTATCTTTAAAGATTTTAAATCCTTTTTTATATTCTTATACTCTTAGGAATTATATTTTTAAAAATACCTGATTTAATGTTGGATATATTCTAAAGGGACCATATCTGCCAAGCAACATGTTTCTATGTCAAGCAATTTGGTACGAAAAGTGTAAGAATATGAACTTGGCTTATAACTTTTTCGAACTTTTTTTTAGAGAGCCTTAAACTGAATTCAGTAAAAATTTAAAACATCTCTATGATTTTTCAAAAGTTAAAAAATTCCACTTCAAACTGCGACTAATATGCTCCATTCTGAAGTTCCAATTTTCGATTAAGCATTGAAGTATTTTGAATGGTGGGACGCTAATAATGTTGGCGTTCAATCCCACAATCGTAGCTGGCTATACTTTTAACTTTACGTGAACTCAAAAGAAAAAGTTTAGAGGTTGGATATCACATGATCTAGGCGTCGAATTTACTGGTCCGAAGAATGAAACTGTTCACCAAATTGTTCTCAAAATAAAACCATGGTTTCATAAGCAGTGTGGCAAGTAGCGTCATCTTGTTGGAACCAAATGTCGTCGAAATCAAGGGACACATCATATCTGGATATAATGGCAGCTCTTGAAGCTCTTCGGGCTGCTCTTCAGCCCAAAATCGGTAATGTTGCCAGAGTGGGCAAAATGGAGAAGAAAAAATATTGATTTACGTAATTCAAAGTGGGTTTTGAAAAGGAAGAGTAGTAGTTGCAAAGAACCACATACTGATTTCGTAAACTCTTAAGAAAATTAGAAGATGTAAAGGCTTAAGTTGTTGAGAGTGGAATGGATAAAAAAACATTGTAATGCATGTTCAAGATTTTAAAAAGAAGTTAAAATAGATGTTCCTCCGAAAAATGAGGCTTTAACTAGAGGAAATATTGCAAACACTACTACTTTTTCTGGCAACATTCTGCTTGAAATTGGAATCGATTTTGCATGCAAAATCTTTTCGAAATGTTAACAATTTTTCGGCGTATAAATTCGAAACATGTGAAACAAGATGTCCGAAAACCTATTCAAATTTTAGAGCAGTTGAATAATAGAGCAACGGAGGAAGCCTGTTGAAAATAAGAACCTTGTTTGCAAGGATGACTTATCTAGATGAGATACTTTAAACCATTAAAATCTTTAATCAATTCTTAAGAAGCGTACATTTTAAAGAGTATGGAATAATCAAACTCAAGGAAAATTTTACTATGTTCTATAAATTCTAACTTTGCCTTAAAACTCTTTATTAAGTACAACAACAACAAAAAAAATTGAATAAACCTATAAATAATGTTCAAACATAGAGACTAACGCACTCGCGAACAGGTGCTCACATTTAGCATATGAAGCGTATTTTGGTTTATAGTCCCCCATATTACATCGTCTATCTACCACATAAATCACAACCACGCTGCGTCCCAACCATAAACGTAGTACACATAGCACAGTACTACGTTGATGTGTTGGCGTTGCTGACGATGCAATTGACGATGTTGGCGCCTCATGCAACACTTTTCACACCAATAACTGACAGCGAAACCTTTGAGATAAGAGCACACTCGCATGTACTCCACTTTTAATGGTGATTTTTCGCTTATTATCAGCGGACTCATTGTATCAAACAGCGACCGCTTGCACATATTCGCGGATGCTATTAAAAATATGAAATAACAAAAATATCTTATCTTTATACGAATTCCACAGGTCTGGCAACACTACATATAATAAAGTCAACAACAATAAATTAAAGAGCGTAACAACAATGGCTTGCGATTTTGTGGTGTTTTGCTGTAATAAAAGGGTTGCAACAGCTGTTGCAAAGTGCTAGAATTCCCAGACACAAACACGTCCTGTACGTACGTACGCATGTATGTTGTGATGGCCAGAACCACAATGTGCCATCTCTTCTTCTTTTTGTTTTTCAAACACACAGCACCCTGTAATTGATGACAACCTGTTGAATGCGTCGGTTGTTGTACCTGCTGTGCAATTTATGTTTACATGTGTACTTGTGTGTGTGTGTAGGAGTTTACAGAAACTTTTTACGATAATTTCTAAATGACAGGACATGATTTCACAAAAATTCAAATGCATAGCACACAGATCCGGCTTAAAGGGGCACTATATCTGGTAACTTAGATGTTGTAATATTTAAAATGAAAAAATGCCATAGGCATTTGATACTTCATGCATTAATTAAATATCACAGCTACTGCTGCTGATGCCAGTAGCCTCATCAGCCCTTTTATTGGTACCACTCTGCTTGGTGCAAATATCTAATTCCATGTGAAAGCTCATGTAGTGGAAAGTGCAACGCCAGCAGCTAACACTTATAACAACTGCAATAACAACAACAATGGCAATGGCAACTGCAAAAGCAACAAATTGTGCGGCGCGTTGACAGCTATTGAAAAATATGATGACAGTGTCGGTGAAAAATATTTCGACATTCAATTTACTAGCAGCTTTTGTACCCACATGAAAACGAACGCTGCTAAAATGTTCGCCACAGTAAAGGTCACCCAAAATTAGAAATGAATAATTGCCCAATAAATAGTAGAACTTTTTGGGCTATTGCTCATTTTTGGTTTTCAAATTTTGATATGTTTTGACTTTGACAATTTTTCATAGTTCATGAATCAATGAATAATTCTTTTTTAAGCGATTATTAATTTTGTTGAGAATGAACAATCGTTTTGTTTCCTTGCACAAAATGTAACCAAAAGTATTTTCATACAAGAAAACTTATTTTGATTTTAGATTACAGAATATATTTAAAAACATTTTGCACAAGGCAACCAGATTAGAAATTAGTCCATGTTCGAATCCAATCCGGATCTGATATACGTGAAGTCTGATCAGTAACGGATCAGACTTTCGAATCCGATAATAACAGTAGTAGCATGCTGAAAATATGTAATCTTCAACATGATAATTCACTAACGGACTTAGTTTTAACAGCTTTCAATAGAATCGCAGCATTTGGTTTCGTTTGTTAGCCAATTGTGCTAAGAACTGTTTCAAAACCACCAGTTGAGTTGCCTACTTTTAAAATCATAACGCCGCCAAGAAACACACATATCCGGATAGTTGCGCAACACATAATTTAGAACTCTAATACTGAATCGTACTGCATCAAAGTCAAAGCATTTTATTAACACTCTAATAGATGACAATTGGCTGCATTTCAAACAAACTTGGTGACCTTAACATTTGTTAATCCTATATGTAGATTCAATCTGTAAAAATTCCTTAAATCTGGTGTAAATGAAAATGATCCTAAGACTTTTCGAGAATAAATTATCTTTATACTTAGGGGATAATTATGTGAGGTGTTTTTTTTTTTTCAAAAATCGGGCCCCCCTCCCCTTGGTGGGATTTGGTGTGATCTGACGGGATCCCCCCACTCTTCTATGAGAGTTGTCTTTTAAATAATTAAATACCTCAGACTTAGGTTAGGTTAGACTTAGGTCTTAAGTGTTAACCCTGATGTACATGCCACACGTCTTGCAGCATCTGCTATGCATAGTTGAAATATTCACCAAAAGAGATGGGCAGAAGTAGTCATATCGAATTTGGGTATAGCCCGCATGTTTGGAATTAGCCGTGAGGCATTATCGAAGCGAAAAATTTCCCATCTTTTTCGCCAGGCTCCAGCACAGTCCGTTCTCTGCTCACTTGGAGAATCAGTTAAGGTGGAGACATAAAGCGTTCGCGAGTCACGGTTTGCAGCCCACTTCTCCGCAGCAGTCGCACAGATGCACGATGCGTTCAACACTAATTGCCGACATGCCGAGCATACCGAATTGATATGATATAAAATACAATCTGCTATAGTAATGTATATTCTCTGCTTTAAAAAGTTGACATGAGATTTTCATTGACCCCCAAATTTGGACTCACGTAATTAATGGATGATCCCTTGTTTAAAAATTTAGTCATTGAATGCTAAAAATGGCTCAAACACCATTTTACCCTAAGTTATAAGTTCTCAATGCTCTAACCAGAACTAGAAAGTCTGGCCGATATCTCGTTTTCGGTGATAATGTAATTTATATCGTACCTATATGCCACTACATCGTACGGTAAGCACTACATTATCGCCGAGAACAAGATATCGGCCATAACTTCTCATCCTCCTTCTCGGTCAAACGAAAAATAATTTTTTGAATATCCTCTCATTATCGAGTTCCGGAACGACACCTACTTAAACACGAAGTATATTAATTTACGCTCACAATCCAAGTATCCCGTTCAGTATTAGTGTAACACTGTTACCTTATGATACTTAAGCAAATGTAATGGGATTTTGAGAACCTATTCGAGCATTTATCAAATTCTAGAACTATGCAAATATTAAGAAGATTTGCTTGTTTTGCTTTAATTAAAGTGGAAAGATTTTTAAGTGTTTTTGTGGTGTCCCATTTCATGTGATTTTATTGCAGCCCCTTTTGTATTCCAGCCGATTGTGTGTTTTGTATGGTTTTACCTGTAATGACGGCTGTTGCTCTAATGGCGCAAAGTAAACTGACTGTTGTGATAATAACAAGGCATAGCAAATTGGTGTTCCATTTTAAACATCCTTTTTAATGTGTTTCTTTTTTCTTGCCTGCAGTCAGTAATTTTCGGCAAATTGAAATAAAAAGCAAAACGTTTTTTTTTTTTGGTTTCTGTGTTAAGACTTTTATATAATGTTACTTAATTTTGGTTTTGCTCGTTATTTTTCAATTTTAAGGATGAAATTTAAATTATGCTTGTTAAGGCAACCGCCAACGTATGCTCCTTGCTAAAATGTGCTTAATGGTAATACATTATATGCCCACATAAATACAATTTCATTAGCTATGTCTTCCTATGGCAATAGCTACTTTTACAATCAAGCGTGAAAATTAGATTATTAAAACGCGCGTACACATTAAAATAATGCAATGTACAGCAAAATGAAAGCGAACACTTCACTTTAGGCCAAAAAGCTTCTTTTTTTTTGTTATGTTATTGGCGTAGAACTCTTTTAAGCCATTTGGACTTAAAATACGCATTTCGATTTTTATTCATAGTTAAATTTTCCAATAAATTTCCTATTGCCAAAATTGCTGTTCATTGATTTTTTTTTCATGGCCATATTCAGCTAACTTGGTCTTTTGCAAAATTAGCATCATGAATGCATGGTCACGTTTATGATTTGCTGTACGAACGCATTTAAGTACCAACAAATGTTATAAAATTAATTTAAGTTCTGAGCTACTTGCGCTTTTAATTTACGTCACGATTTGCTAATACTCTGCGCTGCTGGCAATCATTAAAGTCTACACGATATGTCACTTAATGGGATTTTTGTTGTCTATCTTAATCTTTTCTTGTTCTTCTATTTTATTATTCCTTCAGTGACTTAGAATGAAAGTCCTTATGACACACTTTTTTCTCAAGGATGTTATGTAGGATTTATTTCTTTGTTTTAAGCGAACTAAAGTCACTGGAACCAATGCGGAAAGACCACGTCAATGGAAGATCATGTGGCAAATGCCAACAGTCAATTACAAACATCATAAGAATGATGTCTTCATATGGATCACGAAGCGTTTAAATGTAAAAGTAGAAATTTACGGAAAATGTTGAGGACAACACTATTAAACCCGTTTTCTATTATCAAGTAATCAGAACCTTATCAGGTCATTGATACCGCAAAATCTCTGAAAAGTAATGAATGATTTCAATACAAAGGTTGCTACCGACAACAACAGAATAGAATGCGTAATTAAGGGCTATGACTGAGTTTTCTCATCATTATCCTTATGCGAAACCTTAGAATAACTGAACTGAAAATTGATGGTACATTACTTCAATATGAAGGCATCTATCTACTATGAGATCTAATTTCTAAGAGTATGATGCACAAAATCAATGGAAAATAAGCTGAGGATTATAAGCTGAAACCCAAGCGATAAATACATCTGCGATTAGTTGGGGCATGTTCTTCCAAAAAAACAATACGAGGAATACCACAACGCATTAATATATAATAAGCAAGGAAGCAAAGGAATGATTGAAAAGGATCGACGTCGGCTTGGCTTTATTCGAATCATTGTATTTCATCTTCCACATTTAATCAAAACATATGTTCGCAAGAGGATTTCTCATCAGTGATCGAAGGCTCAGAACCTAAAACAAATAAAACAGTAATGAGGAAAAATTGCGCTACTCCAAAGTTGGTTGCTGCCTTAGACATGTATCAGTAAAATAGAATACACTCTAAGTTTCTTCTTGAAGCCACTATTAAGGCACTTGAATTCAAAATGAACGAATTTCTGATAAGTAAGTCTTCAATTCAAAGGATTCGAACGGAAAAGCGGAAGAAACGAGACAGTTCGTTTTATTGGTGCATGTACGCTCCTCGCGTAAAATTTGATAAAGAAAAACTCGTATGCCAACTGGTATTAAAATGCATATTCGTAGTGAAAATTAGACAAGCGATAATAAACCCCGACATTCCACTTTTTAAAAAAAAAAAAGATAGTTGGAAAGACCTCGATCTCACTGAAATACAGTATTATAGAGCAACAGTGGAACCATTTTTAACCGTAGCTGAAATTGAAAATTTGCTTAACTTTTACCGTGCTGAACTTAATTATATAATTGTCGGACATGATAACCGAGACCTTACAAGGTTTTCTATTGTATTTTTAGGCGTAAATATAGAAAAAAACATAAAATGAGACCACATGTTGTCATACACCAAGCTCCGTATTTGGTCAGAGCAAATTTACTCCCTAAACAAAGTTTTTTGCTATGTGAAGTCCTTGGAAGCTTACGAAAACATTTATGACTGATGAAATAGTAATCTTATCACTATTTGATGTTGGTGGAAACCAAGAAACAAAAGTAAAAATGGTGGCAAGAGAAACGATACATTCCATTGAAGAACGAGCTTTGTGGTTCATTTTGTGGTTAAGTTGATACACTGATGCTATGTCTTTTTTTTTTCAGTTATTTACTTATTGCATTCAATTGTCAAGTATTTTGTTTTTATTTTACGGAATGACATTGATGCTTTCATGACAGACAAGAGCAAGTCATTGATGATAGTTTTCTCAACGAGTGTCCTTCTTGATGGGAAAATAATCTCTAAACGCTAAAAAGACAGTCCAAAAACTTACAGCAGTAAGCGATACTGCTGAAAGAGCGGTGTAGTTGATACAGGACTTTCATGGATTGATTACGGTTGTGAAGGAACAAAAACAATTTTTGATGCGTTGCGCTCAAGAACACAGAAGGATACATCCTGATTGTGAAATAAAAACATTAAAATGAAAATTTATACCATACAGTTTTTTTTCAATATAAATTAGAGCTCATTGCATGCAGCGTTACGCTAAAAATGTCAATCATGAAGCATGAATGCAAAACAAATATCTGCTTTGACTAAATTGGTGTCAAACACGAGTCGTACTCCCAGTACAAGGTCTCCAGTTCAGGCTTGACCTTAAATCGACATGGTTTATCGTTATGCAATAACACTTTTTATTTATGTGAATATATTTTAACTAAAAACTAATATAAAATTAACTTGATCAATTTCAATTTTCGGTGTGTCCAGTAATCCGATGATGGGATGATTAAATTCAATTTATTTGTCAGACGGTCAGATGTTTTTTGCTTTTCTTTTTAATTATTCATTTGATAGTCGGGTATTTTTCTTCTTTTTTTAAATTAAAGTAAGTTAATCATTGGGCTATCAGACAAAAAAAAAACCAACCACGTCTTCAATTCATTTCATTGAGCTATTGATATTTTGTAAAAAAAATTTAAATTTTATGTTTAACTTTGCACAGATCGACCTACATAATAATCAAGTTGAATCAACAATATTGTTGGTTGAATTAACAAGGCTCTTCTCACTTCATATGTTTTATGAAATATTTGAAAATTGTTTTCGTTACTCAAATAAATTTCGGTTATGGTATCCCGAATCATTCATGGAATCATTCGAAGAACTACGGCGTACCGTGTTTGTCAAAAACAGCGGCATATGAATGGTATAAAGCATTCAAAGAGGGTTGAACGTGATAGTTAATTTGTCTTATACTGGTCGACCTTCAACGGCTATGAGCAACGACAACATTGACAAAGTTAAAAAGTTCGTCGCATGAGTGATAGAGAGTTCGAAGAAGAGGTTAAGATTTCATGCAACATTCTGACTTATATTTTTAGGCTTTAACCGCGTCACCGCTCCTATTCTGCCAAAAGAGAAAAAATTTTCCCTGGTCGACCTTCAATGGCTATGAGCAACGATAACATTTTATATATTAATGGGCCCTTGAACTTAAATTCATGTAGTCGGAAAACTCAAAGTAACGACAACTTTTTTGTCATGTGAAGGCATAAATTTTTTGTGCAAAATTCCTGATGAGTACAAGAGTTCAAATGAGAAATGTGGGCCATTATTAGAATTCAGATAGATTAAAGTCGGTCATGTCCGCAAAGCAATTTTGCTCAAATTCCCAAACAACTTATCATGGCAACATCTGCGGCAAGTTAAAAAAATTCAAGTGAAATTTTAGCTAATTACGGCTATAACTTGTATGAATAGCAATCTTTGTACTGTGCGATACTTTAAGATAGTTTTGATTTAAGACAATTTATTTATAATATCTGTTCTATAAGAGAACAAGTTAATCGCGTCCCTTTGGCTGTATTTTTTTAATTTTATAGTCAGTTTTATGTAAATAAATGTATCTTTTGCAGAACAAATAAAACCTCTAGGCAGTTGTTGCTTCTATGGATGCTATCTGCTTTGTTATTCTTAAATAAATTGTAACTAAATAAAGAAAATTTCTGCGTCACTGGATGAATCCTTTTATCACTTATTTTATTTTTGGGATACATTCTATTGACATTGTTTGTACAGCTTGCGCAATTAATTGATCAATTTGTTTTGAATGTCCAAAATGTTAGTGGCTTATATTTCTTAATGCTTTTTTGGAATTTTTTATTTTAATTTTGTTTGTCAAAAGATAAATAAATAGCTCGAAGTGAACGGATAAAAACTAGCGAAAGAAATCAAAAAAAATAAGGGACATTTTATACAAAACAAACAACAGCATTATGGCATGATATCATATGTTTGTATCAAAATATTAATATATTTTAAATACAAGTACAAAATTTCAAGAACTGTTGTTATGTTAAGCTGCATTATACGCAGCATTTTTGCACAACGATTTCCTTTTTATTGCCGAAAATGCTTTAAGTTGAATGTGGGTAAAAACATAAAAAAAAATGATTTTACAATAAAAAGTATCGTAGAAAAACTTAACCGTTTTTAAAGAACTAACCGATGGTACTATTAGATTTAACATTTAAGGTTATTTTCAAGGTCAAACATTAGCTTTACAACTTCTACAGCTTTGTAACTTTTTAATTTTATGTATGCTATTTTTCTGAATTACTTGAATTCGTTTATGGAAACACAGATTGTTTATTAAAATAAGAAAGTTGAACCCAAATGTCCTTGAAAATTACCTTTTATATAAAATGTAATAAAAAAATCGGTAAGCTTCTTGCAAGCGGTAAAATTTTTGTTCGAAACTTTTTTATATAAAATTAATTTTTTTCAAGTTATTACTTAGCCGCAAGATATATGGAACAGCCAGTATATGTTTAGCATGACTCTGTGCTGGGTGAGAGTTTGCTAAAAATGCTCTAAGTCAGAGATACCCACAAAAATCTACATCGGGAGCTGATTTACTAAAAAAAAGTAAAAAAGGTAATCACTTCTTACATCAGAAAAAAACATACCAAAATGAAATGTTTTTCAATTTGACACCTCTTAATTAAATTTAAATCACCAAAAACAAATTTTAATTTAATAGTACGAAAACCATTTGTATCCCAGCTATGCTACTGCAGTTTGTGTAAAAACTCATAAATACTTTGCGCCTAGCTAATTTCATACAAAAGAAATAGAAAACCAACAACAAAAAGCAGGAGTTGAAGGGCAAATGACTTTTAAACAAAATTACACAAACAAAGAGCATGCAGCGATTGCAAACCAAAAGTGTTCACTTCAAGTAATTTAAAAGCTGAGCGAACCGCCGATTTGAAGACAAAATTATACAAACAAAAAAAAAAATGCGGCGATAAATATCCGAAATGGTTTAACGTGCATAACTGCCTTGAAGACAAAATTACACAAACAAAAAGCATGCAGAGATTGCGAACCGAAATGATTTAGATCGAATATCGGAGCGTACTCAAGAAGCGATAAATATTTTTTGTTATTGTTGTAGGAGCTGAACGAGCCTCGAGTTGTGCATCCTTGCTCTAAATAGATACTGTGTTTTGAATAAAATTTATGCAACAATGCAATATTAAATAAAACATCTATTTCTGAGAGATTCTCTTCTTGCTTTTTAAGTAACCACAATACACTCATTTTAAGATTTTGTCTCAAAATAAAGGTAATGAATTAAGATATCCGTACCTAAATAAAATAGCATATTGTCTTCGTATAAGGTTAGGTTAGAGTGGTGGCTTAGCAGACAAACTTGAAGCCACAAGTAGCACTGACTGTGCCGTTTTAATACCACATTACGTGACCCGGCGAACTGATGGATGCTAAAATAGCTATATCCAGTGAGCTTTATTAAGGTAGTAGAGCAGAGATCCGATTTCAAATTCAGCAAATTCACTGAGGTCAATAAAGAAAGGTTTGCCAAGACATCTTAGCCTGATTCTTGCTAAAGCTGAACAGCTGCAATGAAAGTGCTCGAGTAATTCAGTCTCGCTTGCGTTCAAGCAACTGCGGCAGGAAGAATTGAATGGAATACCCAATCTTTCAGCGTGCTTGCCGATTGTCCAATGTTCAGTGCAGGTCTTTGTGATTCTAGCGATGTCAAACCGGCTTCTAGACATTAAGTAGGTGGTTCTCAATTTGTTGTATGTAAAGATTCCCAGTGGTTTCCGGAATCAGATAGAAAATACGAGAAAATCTTTTTCTTAACTAAACCGAGAGGAATGATAACACTTTGCATAAGGACTCATTAAAATAAGCATTATATTGGATTAAGACTAGATTTTTTCATTGCAATCAAAGAATATTTATTCGGTTTGATCTCAAAGGCACAAATGGGGTTGAGTTATTCAACCTCCTTTTTAGGATTAATTGTAGTTATTTCAACTACATGCAGCATTTGAGTGTCCATAGAAATATTTTGGATAAAATATCTCTATTAGTTTATATATAGCGTGGCCTCTTGATGTATCAGAGCTTCTTAGCTACATTCATTCAATACCTAGTGGCAACTGCGGATAAAATAAGGGCAAAAGGGATGCTACAGCTCAGGGCCCAGAGCTGAAGAGGGTACCTAAGCAGTTGTATATAAACCTATTGGTTAGAGCTTTAAGATGGAACAAAGACCTTGTGGTATTTTCAAGAGAATCAAAACAGAAGGACTCTTTTTAAGTCACACCGTTAATACACATAAATAGCGGCTATTGGGAGTCCCTTTCCATATCTTTTGCGCGTTATAGCGGAAAAATTTAAATTCGTAATGTCCTTTTTATTTTTTTTTTAAATTTTTTTGCTGATGCATAAATAATTTTATATTTTATTTATACATTTGTATATAATATATCCTTTATAGTGATCATAAAATTTTTTTTTTAGTGGAGGCCCATTCTACTTTTTAGCCCAGGGGAAATTCTCAAAACTCTAATTCTGTCGTGGATCTAGAATACAGTCATGATGGAGGCATACATGTATTGTGTAAATATACCAGCCGTGGGAGGAGACTTAGCTATTTATATTTCAGTTAAAGTTTTTAAATCAGAAAGTTCCATTAACGAAGCATTCAATTTCAATTCAGTAAAACTTATTTCTTTTTTGCAATTTTTTTTAATTTGACATCTGCCGGAAAAACTCAAAAGCAATCTGATTCCCAATGCTACGTCTATCGACAGAAAAACGCGTACTTTTTCTAGGCATGTTTTAGCAACGTTGCTCTGCAGCCCAAGCAAGAGCAAAAGTTTTGGAAATCTTTTGTTCACGTAATCTCTAAATAATAGATTCCTTTGCCGATTCTTTTACGAATTAAATCGATTTTCTTAAGTCCAGGGACAAGGGAATCAATTAATTTGTCCATTTAATTTCAGGGATAAAAATTAAAAATTGAAAAGTTTTTTTTTCCATTCCAAGATATTGGAGATCGGGATTTACTTTTACAAATTGGATAGGTGCAAAGTTGGATGAAAAATATATTATTAACATGTTCCGTCTGAGCTTTAAATTTAAAAAATATATGCGAATTAAAAAAATGTATATTTTACTTTACTTTTCAAAAGTTTTCGTTGTTAATTTAAATATGTTTCGTCTTAAATTCGAGCATTCAAATGTTATATGTTCAATCTGTATTCAGAAGAAGTTTTTAAAAATATTTATTTAACTGAATTTTGAAAATGTCATTTTATTTTTAATAAACATTTTTTCTAACTGAAAAAGGAAGGTATTGAAATGCAGATTCCGCTATTCCGTAAGAATGTAATTAACTTTATAAAATTTTTTACAACAATGTATAAGGCTGTTTCCAAAATGTCCGGTTCAACATAATTTTGGAACTTTAGCTGACAGACTTCGTACTAGACTTTATGTTCTAGTGCCAGTTACAACTTAGCCGGATATTGTAAAAGTAACCCGAAATGATCAGAATATCATGAGAAAGTAAAACTAACACTTTCATGTGACTAATTAAAGTAGATGATCATATTAAAAAAGTTTTCAGAGTATATAATGAAAATTTTACGAAAAACACAAGGTGTCAATATATGCCCCAAAGAAATGTGTCATATTCGTGTTTCGAAAGTGGGCAAGTCCGAGTACATTTGTATTACTTATATGCGAAAATTGCAATCTCATGTCACTTATATTAAGTCCTTCATTTCCTCAAAGAGGAAAGGAAAATAGTTTATATATAATATAGGAAATTTATGTCAATATATTTTGATATAACGATGATCTTACATATTGTGTGATCAGATTCATTACAAAAAAATCTTCCAAACGTGTTATATATCATTGCAAGGATCCCATTATGTTTGTGAAAAGTAAGATATTGACTTATAATTATTTCTATGAAAAAAATGTGTTAACCTGTAAGATCTTAAGGCTTTGGAATGGTCCATTTTTCACTTTTTTGACCTTGTCTTAACAGTAGTTCGAAGATATGGGCTTGTTTTTTTTTCGCATATTCAGAGGCGCTTATAAAAACGATTATAGTTGCCGACGCCAAAACAAAAAGGTGAAACATATATCCTGCGCGCTAAAATTTAAGCAAGATCTGAAATTGAAGTTTCAAAATATCGTAATACATTGTTTGATAAAACTATCGCAATTTTTTTTTTGCATATTGTGCTTCTTTATAATCAGTTTGAAACATATATATTCATATATTTCTATACGTATGTAGTTTTTTTTAATATACATTAATTACTTACAGTGAAATTGACACTTGTTTCAAATCCAATATTTACCAAACCAAAGTAACAGAGGAATGGTTAAATATTAAAATATTTATTATAAATTCTTCACGCACTTTATCTTCACTTAATTGCAAATAGTTAATTGATTTTTTATGTTAATTCAAATCCCAGCACCAAATTTGATGCTCTATGAACTCCAAACAGGCAATAACCAATTTCTAATGTTCACTATCTTTTTCTGATTTTTGTGCGTTCTATAGTAGCTGCTACTTCAGTTACAAAGGAATTCAAATTCAAAAAAAATTGACTAAGGATACTCGGTAGTCCTTTTGTTTGTTTGTTAGTTGACACCGCTTGTTGTTTTACTGTTCACAAGTCAATTGTTGGTTAACGTTTAAAAGAGATCCGTTGAAATCATTGCTCTTTATATTGTTGCCAACAGCAGCAGCGACAGCAACAGCAACAGCTGAAGTACCATCAACAACCCAATTCACCACCAACAAAAGGCACCACCAACAAAAGGCACCACCAACAGACAGCAGTTGCAGGAACAACAAACAGTAAAAAAGAAGTTGCTGCGCGGCAAAAAGTCGCAGTTGTTATCATTCTCAAAACCTAAAAATGAAGAAGCAGAACATAAGAACGACCGGAATAAAATGGAAAAAAAAGCAAAAAACAAAAAACTTCATGCGTAACAAGTGGAAAATTCACCGAAGGCGCATTCCTATGTTGTCAACTCTATGGCGAACAAAGCGTCATCACCAATGTCACCACACCACCCACTCACCCATTCACTCGCTCACGTATTCGTTCACTCGCAGATGTTAAGCAGCGTGCACTTTGCAGATGAATAGAAAATATTATCCTTGCAATTAAAATTGCACTTTTAATATTTTCTTTCTTAATAAAAGAACAGTTTTAGTATGTGTTAGTGGACGTTTAGTTCAATTTTTTACAGTGTAATTTATGTAACTGACGAACACCAAAAAAATCGAGAGTTTAATTTTGAAAGTTTTTTTTCTTTTCAGTCTCTAGAAGAAAATTTTCGGGATAATTTTTCTGAGGGTAAGTATATCATTTATGTGATTTTTGTTTTTTCTTCTAAATTTCTCCAAAAAAGTGAAACCAAATACTTTTAAAACGATTCTACAGATTTTAATAAATCTTGTGGTTGATTTATCTTTAAGAAAAATGGGGATTGGAAGGAACTTAAAATTTTTCTTTCAACTACCGTAAAACCAAAAAAAAAGCCATCAACTTTTGCCCACAAATAAACTTTTTACTGTTATAGTAATAAATTTTTTAATATTGAAAGATGGATATTTTGCATTTGTTTTCAGAATGCCGGAAATTTCTATGTATGACTTGGTAGCCCTGGTGGTTAGTATCATATAATCACCATGGTGCTTAGCTTGCTTACATAGGTAGATGACCCACAAGCATCATGCATGACCAGAATTTATATTCCCTAAGATTGAAATTCTTTTTCGAACGTGCGGCTCCCAAACATAGAACTGCCACACAAAACCGAACCGGAAATAATCTCTTTACTTTATGGATGTTTATGTATGGATATAGGTATATATAAGAAGCTTTATGCGTAAATTATTTGACTTAATTGAAGAGCTTTGCTAGAATCACATCTTAAGCTTTTTAGAATTTTCAAAAATAAACCTATTGAATGAATATTAAAACTTTCCGAATCATTCTTCATTCCTTCCTACATGTTCCTCTGCCAAAAAAGTTTAGAGCTCAGGATGACATTTAAGAATTTGGCTTCATTTAAAATTTTAGTGGCACAGTTTGCAATTTACAGAGCAACGAGTTCATGGGTTTACTGATCGTTGTAAGGAATTTTCCAGTTATCAATATCACAATTTTGTTAGCATATTTTATGATCCTTAAGTCTTTGGTCCTTTCTGCAGTATTGGGAAGTTACGAAAACTAATGACTAATATTCATACTCGTATTCTGTCTGTCTTCTCATACCCCCCTACACAAAGGGAATATTGAGTTGTTCTCTCTGTTTGTCACTCATAAAAGGGGGCGTGGTAGGTATTGGAAAGACTAAATATTTTTAATTTAGCCATATCCATCTTTCCTCTCTATTTTGGTTAATTAATCGGGATAATTGAAAGAAATTCGGTACACTATTTACCTCTTCAGTTAAATCCTTTTAAAGACAGGTCTACCGCGCATACATTTCTAATCCTTCTTCAAATATTTTCCCTTACGCTAGACAGAGAGAGAGTTACTTAAGGTACTCAAGCAGCAGCTAGGTCAGGTTAATAACTTTTAAATTATGTGACTCATTTTTGGGCGGAATAAAGAGCTTAATGTTAAAGAAATTAAATCAAGGTGGTTAGAAACTGTAGATCTCCCATTAGCAAAACCATGCTGACATAGCTACATTCAATAAATTTCGTTCAAAAATTGCGGTATTAACGATATTTTAGCCACGGATATGCATTTTGAAACATTATTTTTACAACCTTCATTGAAAATAGGGCTTAGGTATGATTCTCTCCAAAATTAAAGGAAATAGCTTCACTCATAGATTTATTAAATATAAAATTGGATGGTTGATTCCGGACAAAGTAGCTCTTAACCAATACTATTGTTGCCGGAATACGACCAGGTCCACAGTTGTAATCCTTAACAATATGTATCCATATGTTTAAAGTAGTTTACCTTAGGGCTAAATAAAAGCCCAACAGCTGCTCTGAATTCAGATGGTAGCCCGTCAGAATTTTTCTTTTTAGTTTAGAAATCCCCAAAAGTCATAAATATTGATTTGTTAAACTTCGTCGTTTATGACTAAATTTGTTCTTAGAATAATTGTAATAATTGTGCCTTCGTATGATTGTAAACAGGCCAGTGATACCTGTAATAATCCAACAATCAAATAAACCAAGTTCAACACAACACTTGTGGCTGATTTTTTTTTAACGAATGTGGGAAATGACTCACCTCAACAGGTGACAAAATCATTTAACGCTAGTAAATTCTAATTTATTGGCATAGTTGTGGGTAGGGATTGCTTATATACGGCACCATATTTGGCTTAAAAATGTCTACAATGATGTTAATAAAAGTAGGTATGCAAACAATTTGAATCTAATCGAAAAAATATTTATGCTTTGAAGTTACTATCCGTTTCCATAATTCAGTTGCGTTCGACTTAAAATGCTGTTTTATTAATATTTTTGTATGACATTTTATGAAATAAAAATATTGCACTTTGTTCTATTGAAATACATCCTTTGTCCTTGACTTCTTTTGTTTGAAGCATTTTGTGCTTCAATGGCTTAAGTAACCATCCAACTTGTTTTACAGAGTTGCAACAATTTCAAGTGCCCGACTACAAAAAAAAAATAAAACGTTTTAGCTCAATGACCATAAAATCACTTCGCCTAATTTTCTAATTGCTATACCGCGACAGTGTAGGAAAGAAAAGACTTTCAAGTTAAGATGAGCTAGGGAGCATCAAGCACTACTTTTGAAATATTACGGATTTTTCCTAAAATTCACCAGTTTTTCAAATTTATCAAAACTTTCGACTGTTTTAACATTCTTATAATAAAGTGTTCGAAGAACGCCGCGAGTGCAATTTACTTTTTGCCAGATAGGCTTCTTTCGCCGTAAGCAGTCGAAGTCGTTATATTAGGTTTTTTACGTTATTTCGTAGAATCTATTTAACAGAAGTTTTGACGGGCGATTTTTGTATCCTTTGCAATGCTTACAATTACCCAAAATGTCAGCGAATGAACGCTGTTCCGGGCTCAAACACTACTCGAAGCAATGTGTTATGTGAAACCAATAGATCTAACTACTCGTACAATAAAAAAAAAAATATATTATTTTAATAAAAAGGATTTTTAAGGTCAGATGTATATATATTTAAAATGCGTCGCTGTCCAAATCTGACCCTAGGTTAAATATATTTGTATAGTGTATGCAACCAGTTTTATAAAACCCACACACATATGAATAATGTCCAACTAACAACAACTACAGCTGAGTTGACAGCAATCAACTAGTGAATATGGCAAAGGAAAATATTTTCCATAAAATACGCGCACGAGGACAGTTCTCTGATATGCGTACTCAACGGCTTTACAAATTTGTGGGCCATAGAAAGGCGGCGGCTTCTTATTATGCAAAAAGCGCAGAAAATTCTTTTAGCAGCCATTGTTAAACCAATACAAACACAAATACAAATAATACATTTGTTAACATGGGTCTTAGAAGAAAAAGCAAAAGACACCTAAGGATACTTGGGTGTCTGGTGAAAGTATAACAAACAGCAAAAGTTGAGACAAATTGAGGAATGTAACATATTGCTGAATAAGAAAAGAATAAAATGAAAGAAAATGCAAAAAGAAAACAAAAAAAAAATGCGACGAAAATGAACAATGAGCTGAAATTTTTCTTTTTCTATAGGTTTACATATGATACTTCTCCTTATGTTGAATAACTGACACATGCAATTCCAAGCCGAATTGGTACGCAATAGTGTCCATGAATGACGTATGTCATTACCGCTGCTTCTATTTTCAAGTTAAAACAAATAAAGTATTATTTAGCGCCTAAAAGTATATACAGCATTTTCTTTAATATGGTGACGGAAAAGAACAAATTTTCATTTACTTCGCATTGCTCTTGTCGTTAAGAAAACTCCCAAAGTTTTATCCTTAAAAGTTTTTTATCTTAAAAATTTTGACTTACATATGTTTGATCTTTATATATATAAAAGTCCTAATTTACTCAAATACATAAACATATCTATTTCTATGGCATTTCCATTTATGAACTTTTAAAAAGGATGAACATCCATGAAACAACCAATAAATATAACTCTACGTTCAGCAAAGTTTCAGAGGTCATTCTAAAGCAAAAATAATGATGACACTGAGAAACGTATTATTTTCCAACATATTTGTTTTTTGTGGTAAAAAAAATGTCCACATATCTGTACGTACACATACACATGCATGTTTCTTCATATAAACATCAAGGACATGTTGGTTTCATTTGTAAACTGCGCATTGCATTTCAGAAATGACTGTTTTACAATGAACAAAGGTTTTCATTTTACTATTAATAATTTTAAATATTTGCAGACTTTAACCATTATTGCAAAAGTTTTATAAGCGCTATGTTTTTATTGCTCCAATATATGTACTTCCAAAGTTCATTTGTGGCTCCTTTTTTCACAAAATATTTGCAAAGAGGTGTTACATAATGAGCCCACATAAATCGTTAAATTAATGACTATTTTAGTTACTAAGTTGTCATGCATTTAATTAAACTGAGAGTCATTCATCACGAGCTCGAAGACAGACTTCGATAGATGAGCTGCGAAAAAGATAGTTGGTCCCTATAAATTTGTCACTGTCAGTAAGCATATAGTTTGAGTGGATCTTCTTGGTCGAGATGTAGAGAAAATAACACTAGCCAACTAATAAAAAAAAATATTCTGAATAATGTTATCATCCCTCATGCCAATTATGCTTTTTTCCAAAAATCACAGTAAAAAATGTTTTAAGTTTAGTTTTCCAGATATTGTCAAACAGCGAATCAATTATTGAAATTTAATATACCAAGAAACATAAATAGCCTTCTTGATGTGAGAGTCAGGATGAGCGCCAACATAGGTTCCGATTACCACCTCCGAATGGTTTATCTTAAACTCAAGATTGTTTAACAGACTCGCGCAATAACCAAAAAGTTCACCTTACATAAACTCAAGAGTACCTATCTTTGGAAAAATTTCATCAACGAAGGTAAAACACTAACCTCCAGAGCTCCATCGAGTCCATTTGGAATGGAATGGTCGTCATTTATAACACCTAGTGAGTTCATGCTAAGCTGTACCCCATGATACAGAAAACCCTGAATGTGTGACTTTGTCTGAATATCATAGATAAAAGGAGAGGTGCAAATCTTGCAAAAGATTAAGCGCAAACAAGAGACCAGAGGCAAGATGACGCTTCTATAACAAAGTTAAGCCATTCTCCAAAGCAGACAAACTAGAAGTCTACATGGACTTCGCAGCCAAGCACAATAAGCTGTATTTTGCCTTTAACAACAATAACTTGACACTTTTCCTAATGATTCACACGAAAATCGTTACGCCTGGATAGTTTCTCCGAAACGAACTACATCAAACGAATGGCATCAGAACATAGACTCGTATTTTGGCGATTGAAATTGACAGGAGTATGTTCTTGTGAAAACGGTAAGGGAAAAAGGGTTCGGAATTTCTTACTTTATAAAACTGAACAAAATCATTTATTATTTAGGTTTCATGAAACTTCTGAAAACGGTCATATTTGTAAAAGGATAATGCATTGAATGCCATCGACTAAACACCATATTGATCTGATTTGAGGCACTTTGATTCGATTGAAGCCAAAAAACCAAATGTACTGAATGAGCTGAGGCCCATTCCTGAATCTGCATGCGCAAAATGTTTGTGTTTTTATTTTGCAAATGTATGCAATTTTTTAACAGATTTATCAGATAGAGAACCCACGTTATGCCGGAGTGATATACTATCACACTATGCGGCGATTTTTCTTGTGCTTTTATCTCTCACACATAAAAATACCCCAAGCATACATACAAAAATAATTGAACTTTATCTATAGCACTTCCAAAATTACACTACAATCAAAATCCAACTTATATATTTGACTTCCTTAATGCTTTCAGCTTCTACGCTATGTGATCCTTGTTTTCTTAAATGATTTCACTTTATGTTATTACCATTGGCTTAAACGTTTAACGTGAGATTAATAAAAAATCATTGAAGGACAAGGTTAACAGCAAATTGACAAGGCTATAATGTGGATTAATACGAATTATTCAACTTATTGATTTTGTTGGTTATCACAAAGCCTTTAATGTAAGGAAGACATTAAGGTAAGGAATTAGAAGTTATGATATCGCTTCTTAAAATTACCGTTCGTGAAATTGTATCGTTGTTGAACATCTACCACCTGTTGGGGAAATCTGTTTATAAATTGAAACATTTAAAGGACTTAAAAGAAACTTCCTAAATAAAATGTGTAGTAGTACATTTTTTTCAATATCACATGAAAATAATTTAATGAAATGAAATGTCCTAAGAACATTTTAAATTTCCGTGGGAGCCTGCTGTCATCACCACCCATTCAAAGCTCATATGCATGTTCTAATAGTTTTATTTTTTAGCAAAGGAGGTGACCTTATCTTTTCTTGGGCGTCACCGATTTATGACTTTAATTAATGTGTCAACTTCGAAACTTTCTGTCTTACCACTGGTGAAAAATAGAACTACTTTTAGTCTTGCGTCTGGAAAAACTGCTTCGATTTTTGAGGTTATTGAGATTATATTGGAACATAAGATCTTTTAACCCCACATTTTGATTCTTGAAATGGAATCAATTGATGAATCAATTCATTTTCTCATGAAATCAGAGAAGTCGATTCCAGACATCAATTTTTTGCAATGAAATTAGGGATTTCTATTTGAAATATTTATTTTTATTGCCATTTATGTGAAAATGTCGGCTGCAAATTCAAATTCTTTCATATTGCACGATTTTCAAATTCGAATTTCGATTCTTGAAATTCTGGAATCGATAAATGAAAATGTCATGGAAAAAGTCGATTCCAAAATCCAAATTTTTAAGAAGTTTGATTACCGAAGGAATGATTTCTATCCAGCTCTGTTTCATAAGTATTTATTAGTATCCTTCGATAGTTATTAGTTATTTGTAAATATTTCGTCTGACATCAATAATCTTAATAAAAGTAATATCTTATTCCAACAAAAATCAGCATGTACTGCTATTATGTACATTATAAAACAATCATTACCTAATGTTGTCAATTAATGCTGTAGTTAATGCGTCACATTAACATTGAATACCAATACCTTATTTGAGTCAATCTACGCTAAAAATATATCAAGCGCATACTTTTTCCAAGCAAAAAACTCCAATAAAATCAATAAAAGTGCTAAAGTGGCACAACGCAGTGGCAACATGCATTTAAATCACAATACAAATACAATTAAATTTTCCCATTGCTACAACTCAAATGATGTTCGCCGCAGTATGGAACGCACTTTGGCTCAATGGCCTAAGCTCGTTAAAATCTAAGGCTGCTAATTGTAATAAAGTTGAACAAATTTCTAAGTGTGGCAATGCCAAATGATATCATAAAATTAATTTATGTGATTTCTGTTAAAACTTAATATGACTTATGATTTGACTTCAATTATGACGTAAAAGTTATGGAGCAAACTTACAATATTTCTCAGGGGTTGGCTTGCACAAAATTCAACCACCCCATATTTAATCTTTGGAATCAGACTGTTAGAGGAACTCCAATATTTAATATAATTCAAGTGCCTTATTATCTCATCATGATAAACACCGAAGGAAAGCCATGTTAAATTGTATTCCAATGATGGGTATCCATAGAGCAATGAGTTCGTTTCTCTTGTGCTATAATCATTACGACGTTCAAATCTTTATCTCCTTATGCACTTCCGGAAAGTTTTCTTTCAAGAAGTCTGTAATGGGCGGCATACATCTCTCACCCACCAAAATGTTTTGCTTTAAGGTTGAAGAAATATGTACCTCATTTGATTGACGTACGAAATATGATTGCGTAGGGTAGCCAAAAGAGTGTTTTTACTCAATAGCTCGAAATAATGCATATCAATTTTTGCTCGAAGGACCTTCATACGCAGGACTAAAGCCAGCGGGGCGCTTAAATTGACCGAAATATTTTGACTTATGCTGTGTTAAAAACTTTTCTCAAGGAATATACGAGTTTATCATAAAAAAAGTATATCGAGATAAAGCCCAGTTTTCACCGTTTTAAATTTTCCAATGAAAATTAAATTTTCGTTTGAAAATAACTACTTTTGCGAAAATCCCGGGTTTTAGACTTGATCGAGTTACGCCGCTTAAAAGTTTTCAAATAAAACTGAATTTTTCGCTTTAATAACACAAGAAATTACGCTTTTATTGGAAGATTTAAAACTACATCCCTATGATGGTGACATCTTATCATATTTTGTCTTTCTGCCATAAAATCAATGAGTTCACATCTTTTTTTCCATTTTGAACTTACTAAGTATATATTTTTATTTAAAACATATCTTTTAGACTTTTCAAGTGGACATATTACGTATGACAACACATAAAAATGGAAATATCTTCTGAACATACCTCTGGAGAAGAGTAACCGTGGCTGCTCCTCATGAGCAATATGCACTATTGATAAGTTTTGGGAAATTTGGTGAAACTACATCAAATAACTCTCCCAATATTGTATTTTGAATGTTTTAGTGTTTAGTCTTAGTTTATGTCAGATAGGCAGACGAACAACACTTAATCGGCTCAGGTCGTGGTGTTGATCAAGAATATATGTACTTTTCTATATCTGATGCGACTCCTTTTATGCGAGACAAACGGAATGATAAAGTGAATATACCATCTATGTAGGGTATAGAAAAGGAGCGTAAAAGGAGTGAAGTAGACGTGCTATCTTATAATTGTGATTGGCATTTTGCTTTTAAATAGCCGTATTAACTCCAATCGCTCCTGCTTTTCCGTTTGTTTAGTACCAAGATTAAAAAACTTTACCTACTTCAGAGTTACAGAGACAAATAAATTTTAGTCGATTGAACCTTCAAGAGCCTGGCTGCACTGGTTAACGATGACTTTTCGCGTTGACATCTTTAGCATCGTATTTGTTAAGGGCTTTAAGTTTAGGCGGCTAAAATCAAATTTTTATCCAGTCAGACCAAGAAAAAGTCTCCATAGATTCAGACCTAATCGGCCAAATAAAGGCATAAAAGGTACCTATTAACTACCAAAGATGACCAGCTAATTTGTTGGTAAGAAGATTTTTGGAGACCATCGCCTTACGCCGATTCCTGAAAGGTATCGTGCCCTCCTTTATTAACGAAAATAAAAGAGACTATGAGATCTCTCTAAAACAACAAAACCGCGGGTATATATAGTAAAGTTACCAAAATGTTAAATGCTTCTCCGGAGATTTTTTAAAAAATAAATAGTTTTGAGCTTTGATATAGGTCATAGGTTCAATATCATGGACGGTTGGTTCCACTGAAAAGGTTCGAATAAAATTTATCTTGTCTGTAGAATCATAGAAAGCAGGATATTCACTTAAATAATTTACAATAAGGGATAGTTTTGGTTGGACTGACGAACTATACAAAAAATTGGCAGGCAGACCGGTGGCTTTTGAGCAATGGTAAAATATTCTACTTAACATGACAGTCTCAGTCGGGAACCCGATGAGGTGAAGGTATATAAAAAAGAAACACTTTTTTGAGCAGATTGTCAAACTGGACGAGACATTGATCAACCAACAAGTGGCTTCTGAGTACTCTAAAAAAGAAGAATCTCAGCTCGGTCATCGAAAAATCGACTTATTTTTTTGGTTGCTCTGGTGAACTGGAGAAGTAATTGCCTTGACTAATAGCCTTAGAAGTGCTTTGATCTAGAAATATAAGAATGCTAATTGATATTTTCTGCATTCTTCGAAACCACAACAATGTAAATAAAAAACTTGATATTCAAGAAGTTTTATTTGTAGATTTTAATAAATAAATAATAAAGTTTGCAAAAACTTCAACAAAAAGTTGCACTAAATCAGTTACACATCCCACACCCAAAACGTGGTATTCACACGTTCCTACTGAGTGCCGGTCGCTTATAATTTCAACCCCTCCCACTCAGATACGAAAATCAAATGTAAAACTTTTAAGGTTTGTACTTATATTTCTATGTAGTTTTCACTTTGCCATCAGCTGTATGGCCGTTGTTGTGGGTGGGGTGGTACCATTGTGTCAATGGCATAGTATATGAATAAAACCATGAATGACATTTTTGTAATTGCAACAAATCGATCATAAATCTCATCAACAAATAACATTTTTATTATGATTATCCGTAAGAGTCGGTATTCAACATAACGACAACATATTGTACGAGTATTTCTCAATGGACTACGTTTTTGTTTGGCATTTTGTCCAATTGTACTTAGTACCAACACATAAACTATAAAGGTCCACTTAGAGAAAAAAGTATTTGAAAATTAAAAATTTCCTCTAACTTGGAAAAACACATTACTATCAGAAAATGCGTTTTAAGTTAAAACTTTTTTTTTTTGAATTTCGATACTCTGGGTTTCAACTGTGTAATCCGATTCGATGCGCAACTCAACTCGCATTCTGTAACTCGTCCGGAAGCGTATTCAAAAATACATTTAAAATATAAAAGGTAAGAGAAGAATATAAAAAGTGTAATCCTGTACATTTTTGATTAAATGTTGATTAAACTCTCAGTCAAACTATTTGAGAGAGTCAAAATAAAATTGCTCTTAGGAGACATACATTAACTACGTGACGGGTTTTTTTTTTTTTTTTAATTTGGACCACCCTCCCCTTGGTGAGATCTGGTGGAAACCCTCCCTCCTTTAAATATATTATTACTTATAATTAGACTTATACTGATGTTT
Organism: Meiosimyza decipiens; assembly: GCA_963680825.1. Classification (NCBI taxonomy): domain Eukaryota; kingdom Metazoa; phylum Arthropoda; class Insecta; order Diptera; family Lauxaniidae; genus Meiosimyza; species Meiosimyza decipiens. The sequence continues at coordinate 87,272,590 of OY804259.1, read as the reverse complement.
TTTACCAACTCGGCATAAATGTTTTATTTGAAACATTGCAAATGTAACGTTGCAATCATTCTGAACTGCTTCTGAAAGGTTTAAGATTCAACGTTTCCTAAACCTTCAAATTAAATCTTTCTGACACTTTATATATGAAATCTCTAACTTGTAACAGTTCTGAAGGGTTTTTGAAAGGTTCCCGATTTAATGTTTCCCTGAGTAGCCTATGAATACAAGTTTTGAAAGAACTATTGTTTAGAAAAAGTGAACAAGTTAGCCGTTGGCCTATGTTGAGAAATAATACTTTTGTTAACTATGTAACATGTTCCGGGGTTCCTCAACCATTTGACGATATTCGATACTTTTTCGCGCTAATACAACTAAAGCAATAAAAGCTGAAATGAAAATAAAAATTCATTCACAAATAGCTCGCCCCACTTCAAACAGGTGTATGTACTCACTTACAGTGTATTGGAGAAGTAAAGTTTACGCTTGATAAAAAATAGCTTAAATTACAAATACAATGTCAATGTCATAAAAAACTACATGAAAAGTCAGTTATCTAAAGTAAACTGGCAAAATATTAAGCATGAATTAAATAGCACCAATATTTTATGTTTTTACGTCTTTTTTTTTCTATTTCTATCAGATAAAAGTATTATTATAGAAAAGCAAAAGCAAAGCAAAAGAGAAAACATTTGATCGAGGAAATTTGATAATTTCAAAGAGATTTATGGTGGTACAAACCCTGTGGGTCTTAGTAATTTGAGCATACGTTCCAGTTTTCATCTTTTCGGTCAACAACAATCTTTTGGTTTGTTTTACTATGAGTCCTAAATGGTTTGACCAATCGAGGCATTTTGTTTTACAAATTTTTTTTTGAATAAGTTTCTCAAGTCTACTTTTTGTCTAGTACATGCTTGAAACCATTGATAAACAGAGTCAGCAAAAAAAAAATCGTGGTCACGGTATTGAGTTTGAAAATAAAAATATAGTTTTCGACAAATATTGGTCAACCGCAGAAATTGAAATAAATAAATCCGAAAGTGTGCTCTAGCCACCTCATTTGTTGATAGTAAGTCATAGTTTTACGATCTCAGAGTTTATTATGAGGAAACTCTCTCTTTTTTTTCTCTGTTGCCCTAAGTTTTTTGACAAGAAGTATGTGTGAGGCATTCAAGAGAGATTTCAGTTTCTATTTGTCTCTGATAGAGAGCTTTTCCTCACCGCCATTCAGTTGTATTGTTTCAATTCTACATTTATTCAGATTTGTATTAAAATATTCCAATGCGGGAGTGTATTATCCCTAAAGCCCGCAACCTATATGGTCACAAATACGCTACCTCAAGGCTCCTCATTTGAAGAACACAATCGTGACATTGTTCTCTATGAGTAGGAGCTAGCTAAGAATGGGTGTTTTCTTCGTGTGTACCACGTAAAGAAATATCACATTGCAAACAAAATCTTCTAATTCTAAAATGTAAGCTTCAATGCATATAAATAAGACGGACATAAAAGTCCGTATGTTTTCAATTTCTCCAGTGAACTTAAAAGTTATTCAAATTTATCTGAACACTCTGTACACAATTTGTTTAATATCGCAAATAAAAAAAGCATTGCACTCGTTGAATCAATTCAAGTCTTTATGCGAAAATAATAAATTTCTATATGCATCTGCAATTTGTAAAGTATACGAGTACAGCGAATCAATGCATTTACGCCTACGCAAAAAACCAAAATTTAATACCGAAAAAAGTTAATGACTCTTAGAACTTCATATTGCCATTATATTTTTAATTTTTTTGTTTTTTCGATACCTACCAGAAAAGAACATTAACTGTTGCTGTATTTTCTGGTTTTTACTGCTTGTCCGGTTACGCCAGCCAACACCTTCCCCGACAAAGAAGTCATACGGAGCGCATGCTTGACCTACTGAAAAGAATCTTTGAGTCATGTTTATGTTTGATGTTTTTTTTTTCCTTAGCATATTCATTTTGCAGCACCCGATCACGATTTTGACTAGTAGTTTAGGCCTTTACGTTATTTGCCTGTATGTGTCTACATATTTGTACGTATGTATGTACAACTGTTTTTAAGTCTAAACATAGAACTTGGAGTCATGAAATTTGTGCAAATGATTATCTGCAACGTTACTGAACCTGCGCCATGAAACACTTTAGGCGCTTCGCCATCTCTTGAATATATGGGCTATATAGGCTTAAAAATCAAGCAAATTAATAATAATTATTAATTGTAAAACGTTTAACACAACACAACACAAGAGTCGAATTAGTTGGGTAGGCGTGGCAACTTCCATGTAAACATAAAATATAGCAAAAGTTTTATTGTGCCACCTTTTATCCTTACACCATGCATACTCATACATGCGTTTCTACGTACTGCTAGTAGTTACAAATTATCCCCAAACAAATTTGTTGACCTCGCGAGAGCCTTCACAATTCAATTTGAATTTTGGCTTATTCTCGGTGAAAGGTTAGGTATATCATTACTATATATACGTGCTGTCGCAATTGGCATACTGTTAAGACAATGTGAGATAATATCACGGAGAAATATTTATGCCAGTATATAGCAAATTTTTGTGGTATGGGCAGCAACACACCCATTTTTAGTTTAATATCCTTTCATGTTGCTTTGCTACTTCGCACCAAGTCTCATTTCATTTTTACGACAAACTCTCGAGATATGACGTATATGAATTTTTACTTAGTGAAGTGCCGCGCCTATTTTGCCTACTTTTATAATTATCTATTCTGTTAATTTGCGACTCTTTGACGAGCTCTATTACATTCTCATATGATAATCTCTAGATATGGTGTGCTTCGTCAATTTTCAATGTGTTGTTAAGGCACCCTCAATACAATACGATAACCTCAAGCGCAAGAAAGAGACCAAAGAGAGCTATTCTTCTTTCGAAGAAGATTTGACCAACCAATGGCAGAAATAGCTTAATGATAGGCGAATTCAATAGTGGAAAGAACCTCAGTTTCGTAATGTCTGGCAGTCCACGTTTTTGTCAACGACAGCGAATCTCAAAATCTTTGAAGCAAACGTGAAGATATTTATTTTTACGGCTGTGAAATCTTGTTAACTAACAGCACTGTACTACACAATTTACAAGTATCCATCGAGTTCTGATAATTTGGTCAAGCAGCACCATTTCCAATGTCGAATTGTTCACCAGATGTTGTCAACAACCGATTTCCAATCAAATCAAAAGACCAAAGTGAAAGTGAATTGGGCACAAGTTGCGAAAACTCCAACTGAAGTCTCCCGGCAAGCATTGGACTGGGACTCTCAGGGTAACATAGCCGTCTAAGTCATCGAGGAAATGTTCGCTAGAGCAGGAAGTGCGTGAAGCGAGAAAATGTTGAAAGAATTTGGTGGAGGCTTCGTGAGGAGATATAGGTCACTTTATTTGTCATTCCATATAAGTGTGCATCGCAAAAATATTGTGGATTGCGAAGAGCTTTAAATGAAAATAAAACCAACAACGACAAACTAAAAGTTTAGTATATACACATAGATATAACACATAGAAGGAGCGTCATATGTATTGAAATATATAAATATTCTGGATCAGCATCAGAGTTGATGTGCCGAAAATTGAAGATAGTTTGATGGAATTTGGTATACTAGCAACGCCTTCGTTGGATTAAAGATAACTAAGTCTATATGAATATAAATAAATAATGGTAAAATAACGATTTTAGTAGAGTGAGAGAATTTTAAACTGAAATGAAATGCATATATTAAATTAGATTTGAGTCCAAAGTGTTTTCTCATTAAAATTATTCTTATAATGCTTATTGTTTTATAGTCCACCACGACTAATTGTTATGGATCGCTTTTGAAAGTCCGATTTTGCAACACATTAGCTATTTTCCTAAATGCCACGAGTAATGTTGGATTTTCAAAGCTTCAGTATAAGCCAGTGACTTCACTTATTCTCAGAAAAATAACCCATTAATCAGTCAACACTTTCACTTTAAACATCAATACTTTCATCTGTACGTACTGTTATTTGTCTTGCCGTTGCTGTGCATTGAAATTTACCATGAGGCAGGCGCGCCCCTGTTCAGGACAATTAACGTAAGTTCTAAATAGAAAGAAAATATTGGGGCGAAATTGATGCCGCTGGCCTGGATCTCATACACTTAACTGTCTCGAAAACAACAGTCAGTTTTGTATTACATATATAATTCTGTTTTAAGCCCGGGAAGTGCCGAAAAAAACTAGCATCCCAGTTATTTTGGTTTTCCCGACTAGGCATTTTTATGCAAATAAAAAGTTACGGATTTGTGCCATAGCTTAAACTGCATACCTGTGGTAAACCTAAATTAAAAGCTTAAAACGTGTGCTACCAGGGTATGTTGACATAGCTGCACTGCATCGCTTACATAAAACCTGTCGACTAATCGCAAAAATATTGTGGATTGCGAAGAGCTTTAAATGAAAATAAAACCAACAACGACAAACTAAAACTTTAGTATAATATTTAAAAAAAAGCACTCAATAACAATAAAAATGAAATGAAATACAACTACCATGAAGCAAGAGCAACAACAAAATCAATAAAACAAATACATCATCATGGTATAAAACATCGTAATGGGGAAAAAATTCAAATGCTGAGAAAAAATGTAAAGAAGAGCGCACAAATCAAGCGAAGAAATTCTCCAATCCAGCAGTGCAACTGTGCGGCCCACAGTATGACTTGCGCGCAGCCGCAGTCACAGTCACAAACTTGTAAATTTACCCGTAACGTCAACGTTGCCGGCGAAGCGAACCGTCACGCCAAGAGTCTTCTCTATGACTTTCGTGAGAAAATACAATACATATAGCGTGCATTGTGTCTGCCTGCTTGTGGCGTTCTCAGCTGGTTGCTTACGTTTCTTCTCTTTTCGGCCCGCCTCAACTCACCTCCACCCACCCAGCAACTTTGACTGACTGACTGAGTGACACACTTTTGAAGCGCTTTCAGCTTTAATAGTAAGTCAGCCAGTTAACCAGCCATCCATGTAGAATCCAGAAGTAGGTCTTCTCGATTTTACAGGCAATACGTATGTATGCACTATGCTATATAAACATTCACACAGACAAGTCGGCAGCTTCATAACATTCTCGCGTGGAAGAATTTCACAGCGCTCTCTTTTAGTTGACTCAATTTGCTTACCCTATTGAAAGTTCTCAAGTTGATGACCAACCGAGGCTTGACAAGAAAAACTTTTTGAACACATTAATGAGAATAAATATCAAAATTTATTTGGTGGAACTTAAAATAAGATGCATGGCCTTTGCCAGGTCTTGAAACGAATCGTTGATGCGATGTGTTTTTTGGGTAGCTTTTATGCATTCAAAATATCAGACTGAAGCGATGAAGTCATGTGTCAAAAATTAATTTTCCAATCCTCTGAATAAACGCTTGGTTGGTGAAGACGCCTAGACTCCATTTGAATGGCCTTGGTCTAATTTATCTTCTAACATACTTTTCATCTGATTTGCGTGTACTTATTCGTTCATTAGTGATATTTAGAAAGAGGCCGTGTCCATACTTAGCTATATTCTTGGGAACTAACTAAGAGCGGTAGAACTTAACTTGTACTTGATCAAATGAGCCACTGTGAAAATATACGAAGACAAATTGATCAGAAAATGAAAATACAAACTTAGCAATAACAACGCAATGCCATTCAATAATGATTACTAGAGTTCGCCCACTTTTTCAACCAGTGGGCGAACAATTATATTGACAATGCAAAACAATTCAGTACCATTTTACCTTATTAAATGTTTTTGCCCCCAAAAATATAAATCATGATATGATGTTTCCCAAACCTTGTTTCCTATCTATCGCCACTCCAAATTTAATCTAAATCAACGTTAATTAAGCTGTGAAAACATATTTCAGTGTTAGTGGCGTAGCACCGCCTACTGAAAAACAAATGGCTTTCCTCAGGGTTAGGGCTAAGCTAAATATTACCAAAATTGATCCGTTAGTATATATAGCTGTGCCCTCTTGTCATGACAGCTTCATTGAAGATAAAGACCAAGCGTCAAGGACTAAAGCTAATAAATTTTACCAAAATCTATCCAGAGCCTGACTTTCTTTGTTTGCGTTTTTGGAACAGATCATAATATAATATTATTTTTTACTGAGCCTCGTGTTCAGTACTGTAAGTCCAAAAAACACTAAAAAAAGGTACAGCGCAACAGAGCCTAACTATTGTTTGATTTATACAGATTACACTCTGTCATTAGGTGCTGCATTATTTATTGTAAATGCCTTGGTTATTTAATTTCCTATGTACTATGATTGAAAACAACCAGAAATTAATAAGATGATGTTGATAAATTTTTTCTAGTAAAACCGTGAAGGTACCCACCAATTTTTCTTATATTCAACTGACACGCTATGAATTGAACCTTTTCGATTTTTCTACTGGGTTGTCTTATTTTCTTTATTTTTATACTGTTAAAGTTGTTGTACTGACTTTATTTTGCAAACCGCAGATCGTAAATTCTTTATATCTTAAAACTGATTTTCTCCAGCATGCAATTGTTGTCGGATTGCAATGAAAAAAAAATGAGTAACGCGATCTTTCTCTGCTTAAGCTTTTAATAACCACTTTGAATAGATGACACGAACACTTTTTCTCATTAAGTTTGTCCAAATATTTAAGTTAGAATTTAATATACTAATAACAGCTTTCGTAAATTTTTATTGCAAATATTGGTCATTCTTTAGAATATATATATATATTGAACTTAAAATTTTCTAAAAATAGATTTTAATTAAATTTGAATTTTTTTTGAATATTGTTCTTTAGATATTTCTAAGAATGCATCTGCTGTCAAATCAAAATTCCCAATTCACTACAGCTATATTTTCGATTGAACATCATTTGTGATTGGAGCGCATGGGCGACCTACTGTTGACACTCAAGCCGGTTTCTTTAAATTTGTTGACTACTCTTCGGACTGACCACATATTTGGGGCAGTATTGCGACCAAAATTTCAACGATGTTTGAGCACTGCTTCAGCAAAACTGCTATGCGTGCCCACAAGGTTTTTATCTTTCAACGGCAATGCCTACGGGCTAAGAATAATGGCAAAAACGTAAAACATTCGAACTTACAGCAACCAACAGTTCGCGGAAGTAACCCATAGAGCAACATCAACACGTGAGCAACGAACGCTATGGTAACATAAGAAGAAACAACAATTGCAGTAACAACGTCTGCAACAATATCACCTGCAACAATAACACCTGCAGTAGCTGCATCTGCAACTGGGGAAATCTCATGAAGTGGAGAAAATTGACAACTGTTACAAAAGGAGCACTAAATTGGTAAGACCCGAACACATAAGTCACTAATGTATGCTCTGAAATGGAGAAATCAGGAAAATGTCTAGTGAACATAGCTATAGGTCTTCCAAAGGACTTTTATAGACTCTGAAGAATCGAAGAAGTAAAGAATAAGTTGAATGTACCTATAAAATAAATCTGGAAAAAATGGTGCGACAACAGCGTAACTCGTTCCAGGTAATTTGAGCTATTCAGAGGCAAAAAGATGTATACACCCACCCACCGGGAGGGGGTTTGGATTTGCGATTTTTGAAAGCCAATTTTTGCAATCTCCTTAGTTTTTCAAATCGTGACCCTTGTGTAATTTCTTGTTTTGGTACAATGCCATGAGGAGTGATCCCAACAATTTCATGCAATTTCACCAATTTTGATCTTTGGTGTTGAATGAGAAATCCTTAAATAATTTTCGAAAAATTCAAAAAACTTTGGAGACATTCAATTCTGAAAATTTTGGTCTATTTTATTTTTCAAAAACCATAGCTTGAGTTCTGGGTCCCATGGAATTGGCCGTATGTGAAAGTTTAACCAGCTAATAATATTATTATAATTTTTGCGACGAACGATCTAAATGATCAAAACATGAAAAAAAGAATGTACTCTCTTAGGGTAGAATGACTTTAGAATATTTTACTAAAATGAAGCTAAGAATTAAACTGTTCCAAAAAACTATTCCTCTTAACTTTGACTATGGGACCTTAAAGAAAAAATTCCTCGTAAGTTTTTAATATCTTTCAATTTCATTTGTAGCAAATATTAGTAAATTTCAACTCAATTTAAGTTATAATTTTTGAAAACGCCAGAACTCTGTTACTTTGCACAAAGTTGATTTTTAGCGTACAGTGTAATCAATAACATACATTAATTAAAGAAATTTGTAAAGTAACAATTAAGTGCCGAGATCAATTTTGAAAACTAAAAATGTACTCTCACTAGAGATATTGCTGGATCGTGCTAACTCTATGATAATTAAGTAAGTACTGCACAAATACCAACTCATGTAAACAATTAAATTGACTTAAAGATTATGATGCACGCAGCACCTGCAAATATAGGTCATCCTAAAGTAAAAAACAAATAGAAATTTTTTTTATCAAACAAAAACTTCATTGCATCGTTTTTTCTTCAAAGTTCAGCTGCGTTACGTACGAAAGTAATCTTAGCAGCAGCATACGAGACCCAATGGATTGCTCTTTATTGAAAGCGAATATGGTGAATGCACTTGCGGCAATCGCTTACACTTATGCTAACGTTTACACAATCAAAGACGCAAACAAACTCTTACGATAAAGTACAAACATCAACAAACAAATAGCCGCACACAGTTCTATCGACCTTTGCACATTACACGTCTTGCGAGAGCTGAAATTTTATTTACTAAGCCCCCACAAAAATAAACGAACTTTTCCACACCATTGACTTCTGTTCAGAATTAAATGGGTCGCCTTATCGCCTCGCAACTTAAATATCGTAAATAGAACAGCAGTTAGCAGTTAGAACATGTGCCAAAAGCTCAGGGCACTTGGTAATGTAGCACGATCGCGCAACAAGACCATGAATTCTGCGGCTGAAAAATTTCATTTGCAAAAAATATACCGACATACGCAAATGCAAAGTAATTAAAAGTTTCCCTCTGAACGAATTTGAAAAAATTTAAGCGCAATAGGCAGCAGAAAAAGCGAGGAATTAGTGGAGCTAATTGAATTCGTTGCAAATAATTTTTGATGACAGTATCATTTACATACATGAGGTCTGAGACAATGAAGTCAATTACTTAAGCCAAACAAGTGTCTGCCAAATTAAATAAATTAATAATATTGCACTGGGAAAAGTTCTCAAAAACTTTATACATCAAAAAACACATAAGTTTTTTTCAAATATACCTACTTTTTTTGGTTGGCTAATTATGCTGTGAAACGCTTGGAAAAGTTGAGCATTTTTACCGAATAATAAGCTTTTCTTGCGAAGCACATTTCCAACTCGGTGGTTATGTAAATAAGCAAAACTGTCACATCTGGGCCACAAAAATTTCACACATGAATGTTGAGCAGCCAATGCACCCTGTTGGGTGTGATTTCTGGATCAGTGAAATCAATGGTTAATTTTTCTTTGAAGGTGCGGAAGAAATATGCGTTTTAGTGAATGGTGAGCGCTACTTCCCAATGGTAACTGATTATTTCTGGCGTATTTTCAAAGACATAGATTTGGAAAACATTCGGTTTCAACCGCATGGTGCGCCATGTCACACAAGCCATGCAACAATCGACCTTTTGTGTGGGAAGTTTGAAAATCGTGTTATTAGCCGTTTTGGTGATGTACATTGGTCGCTACGCAGCTGCGATTTGACTCCGTTGAAATATCATTTGTGGGGAGCCGTTAAAGATAGCTGCTACGCTAACCCCCCAGCAACGATTGATGCTCTTAACGACAAAATAGATGCGGCTTTCGGTCAAATAGAGCATCTTACATTCAAAAATGTACCGAAAAATTGAGTTCATCGCATGGACAACTGCAAGACTAGCCGAAGAAGTCATTTGAATGACATATTGTTCCATAATAAACCGAAAGGATTGTAATAGAATAGTAAAAATTGGACGACTTAAAAGAAGAACATATGCCATTTTATTAATGACTATTCGATTATTAAAAACTTTCAAGTTCAAACGCAATATTCAGCACAAAAAAGACCTTCAAACTTTCATAAACATACTCTTTAATGCTTACAAAGCAACTGCTTTATTTATTTATCAGAATTATTCACAAGAATTGAAAATTGTTATGTTAAATTTACATTTCGAATTCTTTTACTGAATTGCTTTTTATTTTATTTATGTTGATTTCCAGACCCCTCTTCTATCGAAGAAGATCTGACGGCAGTGAGTTTTTCCTTCAAGTCTGGCTGCTTGATAGCGAGGAAGCATATGTTATCAGCATAAGATACTCGCTGAAAGTCCATTGAATGCTACGATTTTTAAACTCTTTTAATCTACAGAGAGCATCGTCTAGTTTTTGGTGACAGCATGATGATGAGATTTATGATCATTGGTGCTGTACCTCGTCCGTTCAAGGCAGGTTGCAGATGCAATTCGGGATGATGTTATCAAAAGCAGTGAACGTTATCTATTACGACGCCTGCCACTAATTATCTGCTTCACGATAATGCGAAGGATATTAAATTGATCAATATACGATCTGGTCGGGCGATACTCTGCCTTATGTTTTCGGATAAGTGGTTCTAATTTTTCACTGACTCTGGTGAGAAGAATATTGTTAAGACCTTGGACGGTCTTTAAGTATAAATAAGTCCCTCAAATGAGAGACGAAAATTTTTTAAGGCTAAATATCTCATAGTAGACTGGGAGACCTCCAAGGTCCACAAATCAGTTATCATTTAGTTTCTTATTGGACAACACTGTGTTTTGTGCGGGTTTGTCATCATAAGATTACGTAAAATTTTAGTTTCCACTGCCTTACGTCTTCAAGTATTTTCTTTTTGAAGGCTGAAAGTTAAGTTATGCATTCTACTCTTTCCAAGCTAAAAGCTTTAAAGCTATTTATTCAAAAGACTTTAATACTTTTTAGCAGAATTCCGACAATCTTTATGGCGCACTATAAACTCAAAATGTCTAGCGATTAAAATTCAAATGCATTCATTTTTTTTTTTTACTTTTTATTTAGAATACTAATCGTCTGCCAAGAGAAGCGAATTGTATTGTTTTTTTATGGGCGAAATAAAAATAGTACTTAAGATCTTAAATGAATTCTCAATGTTAGCCTATCGGCACTTGCACAGTAGCGTCTAGGGATTGATTTATATTTTATCAAACAAATATATCAATTTGCGAGTCTTTTTTTACAGTTTAAAGTTTGTAATGAGAACATTTTTTTTATTTATTTTACAAATATTCTTAAGAGTTAAGTTTTCATTGTGGACACGTATTTGACTTGAAGGAAAACTCGCTTGTTTTCTTTCAAAATCACTTTGTGTAGTTTGAAAAAGTGTTTTCGGTTATTGCTAAAGAAAGAAGAAAAATGTTGAAAAGTCGAAAAATTTTGAAAAACGCAAAAAGTTTTGAAAAATTCGATATTCCGAAAATTGTCCATATGTAGGAGAAAAAGTCAATCCGACAGAATCTGATCTGATGAAGCATTCTAGCTTTCTGGAGGTATAACGAAGAACGCTGTTTCAGTGATTTAGTTTAATGTAATAATTCGTTAAATGGCTGGCTTGCTCAAAATATCAGGTGTGTAAAAAAATATAAAGGTTTATCGCTTGGTTAGTCAGCAAGTAGGCAATCAACTTTGTGCGACGATCACGATCGTAGCCGTTTAAATTGAACTGCAGTCATAACAATGCAAAGACGGCATAAATAAAAAAATCAATTTGAAAACAAATTTTAAGACAAAAGCATAAGTAACGCTGGTGTAGACACCAAATATTGCATTAAAAGTTGTCTATTAAAATATGCAAATCGAACCGCTCGAACGCTGCCAAAAGGTGAATGAAACTTGACGAATGTTGCCGTCGTAGTCATCGTCGTCAGAGTGGCGATCATCGAACAAACAAGTTTGTGATTTTCACTTGACGCGAACGATCGCACGATATTTGTTTGCATTCGAGCAAGTCTGAAATAGTGAATAATTAAAGTGACCCGTTGTCGTCGTCGTCGTCGTCGTCGAAAGTACATTATCTTTTGCATAAGCTGAAAATGAACAAGTGGTGCTCACTTATAGATCATAAAAGTCAAAGTAAGTCGAGATACTTCCAGAAATAACGCTTGAGGCGTTAAGCTGTACTGTGCTGATAGAGCTTACAAATATCTTTTTGGTAAACACTACAAAGCTTAGTGCTAAAGTATGACGTTGAAAAACACTTAATAATGTAAATCGAAAGTCTTAGAAAAGTAGCAGAAAGCAACTTGCACTTTGCATTTTTCAGTCAAGGCACCAATTCATAAAAAAAGGTAGGTATAAGACCATTTACAAGATAAAATGCTTCACAGCCGCAAAATGCATTAGAGCATCTAACAAAAGCTTTGCTTACAATGCAATCACCGAAACATATGGGTAGAGTTAAAAGCAGTTACAAGAAGCTGTAACAAGCAGCAGAAAGAGCAGCAAAAAATTTCATAAGAAAAGTGAAGAAAGAGAAATTTGACGCAGCTTCGCAGCAGCAGCGCTGTGACGTCGCAGTTGTTTCCTACGTCAACTTTTAAAGAAAAGCGAAATCTACCAAATCCAAACCAAAACAGCATTACAAATACCATTACAAAAGTCTCTGCGATCGTCGCAGTCTCTGAGATCGACTACATCGTTATCATAAACGTGATCATATGTACGCTCCTACACTTGTTTGCTGACTCGCTCCACAGCTAAGAGTATCCACCACCAACAACGAATTTTTTCAAAATTAGTTCTAGTGCGACTGTGAAAGTGTATACCACGACGGCGGCGATCACTTCCAAAACGTGACGAAACATTACCATCAGTATTGAAAAGAAATGAATTAAACTAAGACGACGACCGATCGTGTTATGCTGGGCACTGAGTACAAAAGCTGTTTTGCTGCCGCCGCGCACTAATGAAAGTTGAAACTCTCTCTGGTGTTTCATGTTTGTGTGTATTGTGCTGCTGTGTTGCGATCTCTTTGTTTATTGCACGATCAGTGCGTTGCGAGCGCAGAACGTTACAAATTTTCCAAATATTTGCGTTTAGTTGAATGAAAAAATTTCACTGAATCGGTTGGCTTAACTTTTTTTCTTGCGCGCAAACACAAGAAAACGTTTAGCCGGAAATCGTTACACGATCAGCACTCGTGGAAGATCGTTAAAAATCATTCCAACAAACAAATAAAGAAAAAAAAATCCACATAATTGAATAAAATTAATAAACACATACGCCCCCTTACAAATAAAAACTCAAATATATTTGCTAGTGAATATTTGGCAATCGTCACCAATTTCTAACGTCATCATCACTATCATCTTCAGCTTCAGCGACAACATAGCAAAGCATATTGTCGTCAATATGTCACATCAGTGCAGTTGTGGCCGCGACCTTAACAATAATTATGTTTCCTATACAAATGCTTATGCGAATGCCAATTCGAGCATTGATCGTGATTCCAGCTCGACCATGTCGGCGAGTGCATCCCATCTCGGCAGCAATGGACTTGGTGGTTCCAAATCAGCAACGTCATCAATGTCTGCACTAAGTGCTGCGGTAGCAACACGTTCCATGTCAACAACATCTGGTGGTAAATCGTCCTCTGGAGTTGGCGCACAGACCCAACTCACGGCAAAGGTGATGTTCGGTACAGTGGGTGCAATTAAGGAATTGCGTGAAAAAGAAAAATCACGGCATGCAGCCGCCAGAGCGAGTGAGCGTAGAAATTAGGAAATAATCGATCGTAGGTTGTGGAAAGACGAGGCAGCAGTACGATATTTATATGAATTATTAACGTTTTGTTTTTGTTTTTAGTTGAGAAAACTGCGTAGTTAAATTGAGTTTTTAAAGTTACTCCATAAAACAATGGAAGATTGTAGAAATCTCCACAAGTGAATAAGCTTTTGCTCAAATCAGTCTGCTTACATCATTCATTTTCGTATATGAAGTAGTAAAGCAAAAATCGATCGGTCATTCCAGAGTGATTTAGACTGAAGCGTTGCGGAATTGCTTTGTGTTCGTTTTGTGAATTTCAAAGGATACAGTACGTTAAGTCGACCTTTGCTTGATGCACTATTAGTGAAAAGAATTGTTGTGTTCCTTTGACAAATGGTGTATTTATGACAACTTTTTTTATAAATGTGACATTTGCATTTAAGTTTTCAACGTCTTCGTTTTGTAGAAAATTGTATAATGGTACTTTCCTCCTTAAAGTACTATCCTATCCCAAGAAATTTTTGAAAATAGTGTTTCTTGAAAGTGATATGAGTTTGTCTTGGAGCAATTTCCAATTTAGTCTAAAAAGAGTCTAAAATGCATTAAAAATTGTTCTAAATTTGACATCATCTTTAAAACTGCACAGATATTGCACTACTCTATCAAAAAGTTGAAAATAATTTGTTTTTGGTGTTAAAGGACTAAGAAGACTGTTATTTAATATTTTTATTTTTGTTGAGATCCTGTAATATCATTGCTTGAAAGTTATAGAAGCGCTGCTTTGCTGCATTTTGAAGATATCTCGCACTTGGAGGAAATTGTTGAGCTTACTTTTGCCAACGGCACCGATAGTAATAATCTTTCCCTTCGAGAACGAGTGCATATATAGTATACATATCAATATATATTTGAAAATAGTAGCATATGATACAACTGACACAGGCGACATATATATTTAGTGCTAGTCAGGCTTGCAAAGTGGTACAAATTATTTGATATTGCTGACAAACCATGTGTTTGAAGATAAGATACAGACTTTCGGAAAAATTCTTGTTATCAAAAATTGACCCTCGATTTAAAATGAAATTGATCAGCACTACCTCTGTAGTTGTCCTGTTTTCGCAACATGTAGGAAAATTTTGTTGGGTAGCGATGTGTCTTGGGTATGAGTTCAGCTCATTCTCTTCCTCTTCCGGTGCTTCTGATATTTCTGAAAGAAACGATGAAGTTTGAAGAAGAGTAATTTATACTCTATTTCCCTTTGTTCATTTCTATCTTCTTTCTATTTCTCTTCACTTCCGTTTTCTCTATCGGGTCTTTGAACTAAGTTCTTCGGCAAAGTCTAGTTTAATCCAACCACAATAATGAACTTTAACATTATTCAATTTATTTGACACCACTCTTCATTTAGGGATACCTACATGAATCAATTTTTTCGACATTTTTCCTTAATATTCCACTTATGCGACATTATTTGACTTTTATCGACATTGACATCGGCATTTATCTAAATAAATTGACTTTTCGATATTATGTATATATATATTCATATAACGATAATATTATTATTATAAACACTTCGATATTGTTAATATTGGAACGGTTTTCGATTCAATTTTGAGCCCAAGCAGACTTAATTTTTACACCCATTGTCCTTTTGACTTTCTTATGAGTTTGTAGTTCTCAAAGGTCAAAACTTCGATAAAATTAATTGCTGTGAAACAGTGATAACTTTATAGAAATTAAGGCAGACCAGATAAATAATAACAAAATATATATGTAATAGTTATATACTCAGGAAAAAATGGCACTGAAAATTTTATTTTTGAATTCAAGCCTTAGATTTTGAAGTTGAAAATAGTAAAAATAACATTTTTTCCCATAACATTTAACATAAGAGACTTTAAATTCCATTTGAATTTGAAAACTGTTGAAAACAAATTTTTTTTTTGTATGAAAATACTTTTTTCTATTTTATATAACATAACCAACTCAAATCAAAAATATTTCCTTCCAATTCAAACATTTTCGGATTCGGCACTAAGTCACAAGCGTTTATGGTTGAATCAAACGTAAAATCATTGATTTTTCCCTGAGTGTATAAACCTAGTTTCGGCCTTAAAGCAAGGTGTAGTTAAACTTATCCTTATAATATCTGATTTCCGTTAGTGTATAATAGTAGACGCAACACCGATTCGCTCGAATGATCTTTTTCGAAGTTCAAAAATTTTCTCAGTTTACACAGTTTTCGAGGCATCTTCGCAGTTAGCGGCATACGCTGTATGAAAAATTTTTTGTTTTTGTGGGAGGGTGACTGTCCTTCCAAATACTCACCCTCTGTATATTTTATTGTGAGGATGATTAACACGGCTCTAAGGCAACCAGTTATGGAACTATTGATTCTTCTTTTTGTGTGATATTAAAATACCACGATTGCCAATTTTCAACTTCTTTTCTTGCTGCAAATTCTCAGTAAAAAGCTCCAAGTAGCGACAATCTGTATACTGGTTGCTTGAATATTGCAATATGGATTATAAGAGCCAACTTGATACTTCGGCATAATGAAATTTTCCTTTAAGAAAAATTGCCAGAAGCTTAAAGATAACCACAAAAAAGTTTTCCATATTAAGGTCAATTTACAGATGGCGCAAATTCGTAGAGATTTTTTGGTGAAATTTTTTGCCTTTACCTAAAAAAGCATCACTATCGTATTGATAAAAAAAAAGTTAATTTAACGTCAAATATGACTACGTGTAAATCAGTTCAGTCTAAAATTTGCATTGATTTGGTTTTAGAATAAAAATCAAAAAGTCATATTAGCATTTTGATATAGCCTTTGGTCGTTCAAAAAACTCTTATGGATCAATATAACGTAAAGATTAAAAATCAAAACAACTCGTTTTGATTTTCATAACAAATGAAAAAACGAAGCACAAAGCAATTTCTTGAAGCAATTGTACTTGTGGATCAAAGCTATTTCCGGCATCTCGTAGTTTTCTCATAAAACGTAATCATCCATTTTATTGTAAGACATTGAAGAAATAGAAATTTTAACTTAGGCATTATAATTAGATTTTTAAAACAAAGTTGCGTTGATTTTTTACTGCGCAGCTAAGTTCAATATTTCGACTGAGAGTATAACGCCGTCAGTTTCCAAATGAACTAAAAGTCATATCTCAGTCTGAGCTAAAAGAAAAATATTGAAAGTAATCTTAAAAATTAAGCTAAAGAAATAGATAAAAATCTGTAAAATTATCTATCTATTATATTAGAAAATTTTTTTGGGGCGAAACAAACGTTGTATGTATATTTTATATGGGAATCGGATATACTTTTTAGTTTTAACTAAATTATTTGTAATATTTAAATAATTTTCAAAATTTTGCTATAGTCCTTAGAACTTTGTTGTATTGTTTAATATTTTTGTTTCAATAATTTATTTATAATCTAGTGCAATACTATATCCTTTTTAGTTGTATATTTTTTATATAAATTTTTTTTTGTTCTGTGCTCTTTGTGGGTATATTATTAAAAAAAAACAATGAACTCTCTCTGGAGCAAGGTTAATATGTGTATTTATATATATTTATATACATTCATATATACAAATTCTTAATTGTTATTTTATTTTAATTATAAATTTATAATTATTGTTTTGTTTTAATTTTTAATCTCTTAGAACTTACTTACTTATATACTTAACATATTTCTTGAAAAGTTACAACACAAAGAAGCTCTAATTCCAAGTCTCTATGTTAATTTTTAAAACAAAAAAAAAGTTCTATTTTGCTTAGAATTAGCTCACTAACTAGTAGTACAAGCAAATTTGTAACAAATAATGTGATTTTAAGTAACAGATATACATATTGCTATTCCAGTTAAAATTTGTTTTCTATTTTATTATATATATATAAACCTTATGACAATTTAAATAAAAAGCGGAAGAAAACCCAAAATAAAAATACAAAAATTCAAATGGAAAAAACTTTTATTTTTGATGGTTAAAATTGGACTCTTATTGAATATTTTAAATTTCGATTTGTCTTTTGTTAGTTTTTTCTTCCCCCTTTTTTTTTAGTTACGTGAATTTTTATTAACTTTAACTTGTGACATCCTTTATTGTTCCAGACCGCTTTGCTTAGCAATGTCAATGACAAGATGTGCCCGAACAGTGCAGGCTGAGGGTTTGTTTCAAAAAGGCGCCGCAAATCAACTCTTGACATTATTTAAATATTTGTTTTGTAACGAGATTCCGTTCTAAGATTCGCAAACCAATTATGATCTCCTTTAGCCTAACGATATGAATTATATCCAACTAATGCATTTTCTGAAGATATAAAGCGTTAAAAATCGAGACCAGGCATTATAATGGCAGCGCTAAATAATTATAGTTGATTAAATGCAAGGAAGTTTGGAGAAGCTGTGATAAAGATACTGGTATCACAAAAATATTCTTTCAACATAAATTTTGATAGTCCTCAGCTATTGGGGTACAGAACCCATATATTGAATGTAAAAAAATTATGGTTTATTCTATCTTACTATTTTTATTCATAGTGATCTTTTATATATGACGACTTTGTGAACAAAGTTACAAAATTGCACATAACGAAAGTGATGAAATTTGTGGAGGAGTGATAAACTGTGCAAGGATGTGATGTATTTATTATGAAAATTATTTTTAGCAGCCATCCCCCATTTACACTTTCTTGCAGTTAGTCTTCCTCTTTTGCATTTTAAAGGTCCGCGAGCACATTGTCATTTTGTAGATATTCGCACGGTGTTACTAACTGACATTTTAAAATTTCAAACAGACAGACAGATATAGCTATTTTCGATATATGCCATTCCTCGCATGAATATTAACCATAAATTAAAATGTATATGACCGAAAACAATTCTTTCTTAGTCGCTAGTTGTCAATGCATTAGGGCGCCAGATATACTCAGAGTAATCTTGTATCTAAAGGGTACACCCGTAACTTGCTGCGTTTTAAGAAAATAATATTCACGCACTTAAAACCACAATGTGCGTAGCTCCATAATAAATTGCGTTTGCTGTTTGAAATGAATAAGGCATGGAATGGTGAAAATTTGCCGCTACCGACATTTCATCCCCGATTATCAATGTATTTGAAGCAGCTCATCTATTTGGGTTAAATGTTGTAGGCGTTTATGTTTAACTTTATTTTAACCTTAGGCGTGTTTCGTATCAAAGTTTGTGTGAATAATTAGCTTGATTTTTTCCATCCAATGAAAATCATGTTTTTAATTGAAATTCATTAATATTCAAACTAATGCTATTGACAGCATAAGAAAAGATTATCTTGAATTCCGGAAGACGTAAAAAAAATCGATTTAAAGGTATTCTAACTATGTATATGACAATAAATCACATTAAATATTTCTGCAGGAATAAATATACTATACATGCCTGTAGCAAAAGTACTTTTAAAAATGAAATGTCTATTAATGTCTCATGAACTTATATAGAATATATTATATACACTTAATGAAACAACAGCCCTGTTGACTTCAGAAATTAAGGGAACGCTCAAATTAATTGGTTATAAGCTTCAATTTAATGTTTCCCAATATATACGAAGACCATTCCTTCTCCCAGTACACTCAATATCCACTAAGCCAGCTGATTTGATTTTCTGGGATTCATTCGGCTATGAACATACTTAAAGAAATTAAATTTGATAATATTTGAACATTAAAAAAGTCTAACAAACATCTTGAATAACTTTTTAGACTATGTTTTTTCGAAACTCAATGCTAGATGTTTCAGAAATAAACATAAATATTAGAAAAGGTTTCTTCTTGACAATTTGTTGAGAATCTAAAGTCTTGGACGTCAAGCGAGATTCAAAAGTATTTTCTTCAAATAATTTTCAGCTATAAATTTTCAGTTCTATAAATTGTAAAAGCTAAATTTTAGGATTTCGCCCTGACTTTTCGATTTGTGGAACAACAGAAAAATGCTTATTTAATGTAAAAAATTGGGAATATTCTGTTTCTGAAATATGTTGTAATTGAGCTGGTGGTAATTGGAAAATTATTAATAGCTAGAGAGACGGAGGGCTAAATTCCTATATAATTTTAAGTGTGGCAGAGGTTCAAAATCAAGAAACTCTAAGTAATATAAACAGTAAGAGCAATCTCTGCCATTGCGTTCCGTCTGCGTTATTAATTGAGAACCCTTTGAAAATATTTAAAAAAAGGGACCATAAACAATTTTAACGCGTCTGCCTCTTATATTTAAAAATATGTCTATACACAAAAGTAGGTGAATGCAAAAGGCAGACGTTTGTGTTACCGCACTTAAGAAAAATTAAATTCATGTTTTATTTTTTTTGTCAGACAGATTAAGATTGTTATAAAGATTATGTCATGAGCAACGAGAGAAACAATCTCTGCCGCTCAATTATTGCCGCATTTTAAAATTGCAATACTAAAAACCTGTAAAAAAAGATTTACATAAGTTGCAGTACGGCAGAATAGTTCGAAAATTGAAATTTACGATATCTTGGAGAAAATACAAAAATATCGATAGAATTCAAATTGGGTTTGAAGGGACAAGGCTAAGCTTTCAACTATACGATTTAATACATTCGGATAAATCTGGTGTCCCCAAAAATAATGAACGAATTTGACTGAAATCAATGATTTGGACATATACAACCCCATATATTTTGAAAAAGAAGAGACTTTCACGTCTGCCTCATATATCTTCAGCAATACTAAAGTCAATGAGGTTCTAGAAGAAAACAAAAAAATTATTTAATGGAGTTTTTGATTTTTAAATATTAACAATTGCTGTTTTAAACATGCGGCAGTGTGGATGCCTTATATTTATCTTTACTGAACACAATATATCAGAGGCAGACGCGTTAAAATAATTATATATATTTTGATTTTTTTTTTGTAATTACAAAATTCTTTTAAAAAAAGATCTATGAGTTTTTCTACTTCTACTAACTTACATTGCATATCAATACAAACGACGATAAAATCATATAAGTACGCAAAATGTTCACCGGCTCCCTAGCTATAACTGCTTAAACACCATTTCCCTACGCTTTTAAATTGATGGTGTCCTAAGAAGCCAATTCAGTCGGCTTGGATTTTCTTGCCCTCTTTACTAATTTTGTCTAATTTTTCTTTACTAACGATAACAAATAATATTCGGAACCTTGTTTGTTTTAAAGATGACGTATATTGGGATTTGACTCCAATTCATATTTATACATATGTTAATTTTTTGTCATATTAAAATACCTTTGTGGATAAAAAATTAAAAAAAATTTTTTTCTTATTGGATGCTCATGAAGACTTAATAGTTTTATTCTATGAAAAATTTTAAGTTTTCTAGCTTAGGTTTCATTATATAGTATCACAAAAGGTAAGCAAGTTTTTGATCCTGTTTCTAGAAATTTTGTTTTTCAGCAAATCATCATTCTAAAATTAATTCATATAAATTTAATTTTGTTTTTTCTCTTGTGATATTTTTTTTTATGAGTGTCACCGATTTCCCTACAAAAAATGTGGTCACCATAGCCATGCATGAAAACGTCGCTCACAATGAGCAAGCAATCGTGTAGAAAATCGTAAAACTAAAGAAGAGCAGACTATAATATAGAGCAGTAAAGCTTAAAATTCACCAATATTGGCAAAACCTAAAGACTATAATCACCAACACGTGCACTGATATATTGAGAATGGCGTGTGCCAAGAAAAGCATCTTTATATATATATATACATATATAAAGCGACCTCATTTCTAAGAGAGCGAATGTGAAAATCAAAATCAACGCTATGAAAAACATGAGCAACATGTCTGGGATCAAAAACAGTACGTTAAATTATATAAAAATACTAAGAGATCCATTAAGAGGTATGAGACAGATTGCATGGAAAGCCTAGATTTTGTCGGAAAAGCTGTAGCATTAGCGAACATTAGGTAGTGGGCTAGCAAAATATAGAATTTATATATAAATACATACTTGCACTATCCAACTGGTATTCTCGAGTAGCTTAGCAGCATATTTTGAAGTAACAGGCATTTCATTTAGGGGTACTTTTTTAAGTAGGGATGAGATGAGTATGAGGATGACATATCACATGGGAGTACTATTGGTTGACATTTTATCATGAAAAGACTTATACCACAACAACATTTGCAAATTCTCGAAAATTACAAAATTCATAAAAAATTTCATCTTCAAATTCATTTAAAATTGAAAAATGAATTCTTCAAATAATGAAAATAATTGGCCGCCTAGATGTGATCTCTAGACTTTTACTTTTGAGACGCCTTAAAGTCCTAGGTCTACATCAATAAGCCGGCTACGATTCAAAAATTGGAAGACAACATCACTAGCGTCATTCGCCAAACATCACTCAAAATGCTTGAACGTGTCATTAAACAAATTGGACCATGTTAGCCGCAGTTACGGCCAACATTCAAAAGAATTTATCTCAAAAAAATAAATGTAAAAAATGATTCTTTGGTATGATACGATTGAGTACTAAAGATTACCCGATAAAAATTTTTTTTTATGTGTGAATGCAATCATAATTCGTATGACAACACTTCAAAAGGAAGGAGCACCCTATTTCACATTTCTGGAAAATTAAACAAAAAATCCACCAGATTTGTAAAAAAAAACTCCGAAAGGGAAACTTTCGTGTAGAGTAGGTATTGTTTTTTATAAAGGGGAAGTAAGAATAAAAGTTTTCTATACAAAATCATTTGAAGATCTGTATCCATTAACCAATGGATCTCGTTAATTACGGAAGTGTTGTCATCAGCACAACAACAACAACAGAAAATACTAACTTGGCTAAAATAACTGATGTGAAAGTCAAAAACAAAATAAAAATAAAAATAAAATGCATGTGAAAGAAAATAAAAACAATCAGCAAAAGATATGCTACAGCAGAAAAAAGCACCCAAAGAATATGAAAATAAAAACGCTTTTGCTTTCACAACTTCAACCACATTCTCCAAAACCACTTCACTTCGCAACGGTTACAGCTACGAGTTGCGAGTATCTATGTGAGTGGTGCCAGTACAGAAAGAACTCTTTTTATTTTCGTTTCTACATAAATTAAGTATGGATGTTCATACATAAATATGTATTGTATGTATGTACATATATAATTTGCTTCTTCTTGCGTTTAGTTTTTCAGAAGAGAATTCAAGAGGTAAGAATTAATGATCGCAATATTGTGCACGAGAACAGACATAGCGTGAGAGTATGGGTTTCTTTTTGGATGTATATATGTATGTACTTGTATCTGGTTGTGGCTCAAGTTGGAGTAACAGTGACCTAGTCTTGGTGTTCATTTGGAATTTTGATAGCTTCGAGCATGCTGTTGAATGATCTTCGTCATCGTGGTTTTTTTTTCCATATTTTTCACTGAATTCTATAACAGTCGTACTACGAGTACGACTCGTATAAAAGAACTTATGTGTTTGTGCAGATTGCTCTATATAAATATACATATATGTGTTTCAAGTGTGGGCTGTACTGTATGCTTTGGCTTTCGTAAGGGTCATTTTAATTGAATTAAATTTGCTCTCAAGTGCAGAGAATGTCATGCAAATTAATTAATTTCAATTGTTGAAAGACGACTTATATTCGACAATAGTAAATGTTGACAATAAAATTAAATCAAGCCTTAGCATTTCGAGGTCGATATTAAAATTTCTCCAGTATAAAGAACGACTTGGTTTCAACTAATCTTGAAATTATTAATTTCTTTTAGACTTTCGAAGTTGCACTTATGTGGAATATTTCATAAGAAAAACACTTTCTGTCGAAATACCCAAAATAAACTTTAAAAAAAATCTTCTCTTGTGAAAGAATCTTTTTAAACTTTCTTAATAAATAAATAATAAAAATTAGTTATCAGTGTTATTTTTTTTTGAATTTTTTTCTTGCATGCAAATCCGCGCCCTAGTAATTAACTACAATTTTCAACAAAAATCTTGAGCAACAACGTTTAATACGATAAGCTATCGGTTATATTAAGCAAATGGGTCTTTCCTTGTCAAGTGCACCAGACCACCTGATGATCACAGCTTTTCACATAAAAGTTCAATATTTTCGTTGGAATAATTATTTTACAATACCGTGTAGCGTTTTTGCAAATTTCAATATGGTTGCTTAAGACTTCGTCCACAACGGAAAAGGTCACATAAAATTTTTGAAAAGTATTGAGAAAAAATGGAAAAAAAAAACTAAGATGACTTAGAAAATTTTTCGATTTTGAAAATTATCGGTAAACTTTTATTTTTTGCGTTAGTGACATAAGCAGTTTTGGCCAAAATTTTACTTTTATTAATTTTGTTATATTTTGGGCCAACAGTGAATGGGCGTTTTTTCAAGCATTTTAACATATCTTCGGCGTAAATATAACCAATAAAACGTTGAAAAAGCACGCCTTGATCGTGTGGTCCATTGCAAATAATCTTGAAGAACTATGAAATGCGTTTTCAGTGCCCGACTACACTGGGCTAAAGTTAAAAATACATCACATTATTCGGGATGTAATTTAGAGTCGATATACATACATCAAAAGGAAAAAAAACTCCGATAACTTTTTTTCTTAATTCTATATTTCCTCTTTTTTAATGATATGACATATGAAATTTAAAAAATATCCGAATTTGCTGAAACTTTGGCCCGTTAAAGTACCTTAAAAGATAGACCCACAGCTTCCTTGGTAAGATTGAGACACTTCTAAATCGGTTCATATTCTAAGCCATGCTTAAAAATTTTAAAAAATCGTTTTTAAATAAAGGTATTTTCGAAAATCGTTATGCAATTTAGTGTCATAAAAATCTGTACGTTTTCGCTCATATTTTCTCTCAGTTGGATTCGAAATTCAAAATTTCATTTGAATAACATTGATGGTCCTTGAAATATACTTAATGCAAACTTGAAAATGTGGCTTTTTCCACCCCACTAGTGAAATCATATAGATGCTATTTTTTCTTATAGATAAAGCCTATCAAAATGATTGATCCTTTTATACTAAATGTTATTTATGCGGTAAAAAGTTCTCAGGTATAAGTACAAGTACTTTTTTTAATTCATGCATGTTAAAACAACTTCATCGAAACTCGATTTTTTAACTACTGGGCACTGGGGTATGTGACCGCATAAAAATCAAATTAACAATATTTCAAGTAATATTTAACGAACCGGATCATTCTTATATATATTAATATATTGCATAGGAGAATGGCATGTACCGTGGTCCAGAATATAGTTTTTTCTATATACATAGCATGAAATCTATTTAAACTTTAAAAAAAAAATCATAATGTACATAAGTTAGTCCACCTCTTTCGAGTTAGCCAAGTTGCAATATGTTACTTTTACTTTCATTTATTGATATTTAATAACATATATGTAATGATAAGAATGTTGTTTCAAGGTATATATCACAATATTTCAATCAATCCATTCCGTTACTCGTACTTACTTCTAGGTGCTTATTAAAGAACATTTTTGTATTATTAGACATTTGATATAACACATTTATGTAACAAAACTCAACGTCCAGATTAGATTATAGCAAGATAAGAGGTTTTCATATCACGTGGATGATATATGATAATTTTGTTAGCCATCTATGAGGAAATTCTGGAAGCTTTAATATTCTCAACTTCACTATTTCGAGTTTCACTTTTAAGAGAAGTGTATCCTTCTGAATTCCCAGGCTGGAAACTCAAACTGACCGAAAATATACAAGGAGTATTTCGTAGAAGAGCCTTGGTCCACGAAACCTGCCTCTCTCCTACCAAATGAATGCACAACTTGTTTCATGATATTTATTATATTTTTATTGCATACTTGTGTACATTGTTATTGTTGTTTTTTTTTTAATTGTTAGAAATGCAACAATTTAAACCAGATGACCAATGCAGCGCAGCATAAAAATTCATTTTACTCGTAAACAGCAAAAACATTAAACGTGTTTCTTGAAGAATCTCACAGAGATCGGAATGCGCTGTTTAACCACTACAGGGTATTACAAGTTATAAATAAGAATAATAAAAACTATAATCAAATAAAAAATAAATTTACATTACAATTAAAAAATTCAGCAGACGGCAGCTTTGGCACATTTCCGAGGAATTTGTTTTAATTACGATAATATTTCCAGACATAAGACCATTATTACAAATGTAATTAAGTTTTGAGATTTAATAAGAAAATATCTTAATATTTTTTTTAAGTATATATTTTGTTGTACAGTTATACATTTCAAATCATAAATATTAAAGTCTGCTAGACGAGTTACTTGGCGTTAGTTTAATTATGCGACCTTCGGAAACCCATTCTTATTTTCAAGTGTGTAAAAGACCAATGATTAAAAGAATCTCTGTTACTAACATTGTCTGCGATCTCAAAGTCACAGTTATATAATTTCATGTGTAAGTTTTTTTGTAAATAAAATAAAGCGATATTACTTTTTTTCGATTCTTTTCAATACTCTTCGACTTTTATCGAAATTTCTTATATGAATCGATGCTCTATTTTATAGTATTTTTACAATAGAATAGGTTAAGAGGATCGCATGCGTATAGCAAGTTTCATTCGGAGGCAGTTTGCCCTTTGTGGTACCCTACAGATATATTATAATCCCTTCCTACTCCCCAATCAATTTTTTTAATACTTTTGATGTTTTTCAGTAGTAATAGATACTTTTTGACTTTTATAGATTTTCCCGATGATTTTTATGACTTTAATCGACTCTTTCTGTGATCTTCGATTACAGAAGACATTATTAAGCTAAGATCTGGGATTGCAAGTACCAAAAAGATTTATAATATATTGAAAAATTTCAGGCTCATTGACTGAGCTTATAACTTGTTTAAAAAAAACACATTCGAACTTTTGATGCAATTTAAAAAAAAACTTCAAGCTCACGCCACTGTTTTGTGCGAAATTAATGTCTGTTTACCTTTCCCTTTCCAAAATTTCTACATTTTTTTGTGTTTCTATGTTTCTAAACATAACTTCCCACAACGCTGCCGGCGTTTTGAATTAAGTTTCTTAATTTATGAGGTGCAATTTTTTTTGTTTCCAACTCTAACACGCAAGACAACAACAAAAATCTCCAATGATGATGAGTTTTGGTTTTTTTTTCCGGCTCAAGAACTTTCTCCGTCAATTGTTAATGTATCATGTTTTTTGTTTTAAGTGGTTTTGTTGTTTTTGTAATCATAGGTCTGATCAATTGGTCAGCAAGAATAAGACTGATTTCAATGGGAACTTAAACCGGAGGCTATTTTTAGTGTCATTTCAAATTAAATGAATTTTTATGAAGAGATACAAAAAAAAAAATAAAAACAAGAGTGTATAATGGAAACAAAATGAAAAGGAAAAAGACTACATATGCTACAAAGTGAAATGATATGTGAGAAAAAAAATCACGAAAAAAATAAATCAAGCACCAAGCCGACAGACGGACAGAACTGACAGAACTGGCTCTTGATGTCCGACTGGCCCAACATCAACAGCTTTAAGCTACACCATTTATCTATCCATTCGGTCAGTAACGAGCCAGCAAAACCAACCCATGCGCACCACCATCGAAAAGAAATTCTTCAGCTGAGATCTTGAAGTCTTTGTGATCACAGCTTCTAATGAAGATTTAAAGGTGAGAATCAATTCAGTTTGGTTTACGGCGATCGAAGTATCAAACGCGAATTTCTTCTATCTGGGGGAAAAATTTATTCCACAGCAAAGTGAACGCGTTATACTTGTCGTGCAACGTTTGGCGTTTGTCATTGACAATTTCATTGCAAAGCGAAAAACAAATAATTTATTTATGTTTATAACTGAAGATTTTATGCAAATTAAAACCAGCAAGTGATCATTGTAATATTAATTAATTTAAAACTTTAAAAACTGTCATTAGATCTGTGATAAGGTGGCGTTGGTCTTGCGGCGGAAAAAACGAAAAAACGCAGGTGATTGTGAAAATTGTAAAAGTGTTCGCTGTTAAATATGAAAAGGATAGAAGAGAATTGAAAAAGTCCTTGATGAAATAATTGAGTGGACTTGTGACTTTTACATTTATCTTTCTAAAAGTTTTAGATAATAATAGTGGCACATCAACTTAAAGTAAAGTATTCTTAGATAAATGCATATTTTTCCAACACCCTTCGTGCACCCCCAATTTTTGTGAAAAACTACTGATGCCATGTCTGAGTAACCAAACTGTAACTCATTAGCTCGGTTCGGCTCATTATTTTGATAAGGTTACACTTTCCCGCGAAGAAGCTGAAATCATGCTCTCAAGGACTAATGTTAAAAGCTTCAACCGCATAAGTCATGATACTTCTCCATTCAGAAATAAAACTGAAATAAAGCATATATCCCAATAAGAGCGCTGAAGAACTTGACGCGTACATCTGTCGATGCAATTAGTACACTGAGAAAGCGATTCGATTAAATATTACTATAAATGTGATATAAATACAGAGCAATTAAAAATACATTTAAATCAAATTTATATTGTTTCAACATCGAATATGTCATTGCTCTATATCAATTATACGTTTATTATGTATAATCAGATAATTTTCTCAGTGTAAATATGGCATATTATAAACACAAGATGACGACGCGTTACCATTAATAAACATCAATTTAAAAAAGGAATAAGTTTAAGAAAAAAAAATCTTTACAAAACTATTTTTAGGTATGCGGCACATTTTTAACTCAATGTGTGAAGAACCCAGTAGTAATTCATGAAAACCCTCCAGTACACGTCATTATTTGGTACTGTTTTTGGGCTTCTGTTTTGGATATAAGGCTGGAACGTCGATTACAGTTCGATAGGGATGCTCACAAAAAGATAACAAATTTTATTAAATCTTGAACACATATGTCTTTAGCGGAATGGTGCAAGATTAGAGCCATGGGGTATATTTGACAGGAACTTTCTTCCATACTTAATCGTTACATTACTTTACAATGAAATAAAAATATTAGTACTTTTCGACATACTTTAGTTATATAGATATATTGAATATCGAGTGTCCCTAAGTATAGCCCGATGAGTGACAGTTTGTAAAAAAGTGTAATTATAGCATCAGCGTAGCCAATATTTTGGCAAGACGGATATCTGGTTTTGTCAGACTCAAAAGTTAGAAAAATTCCGTCTGAAGAGAGCTACAACATGTAACCGTCGAGTCCAAATTGGAGACTAAAAAATGTGAAAGATCATCACTTTTTAATATTTAAATTCTTCAGTCCAGTCTTTCGTTTCCTTCGTCTTATAATCTACAGCATTAAAAGGACGTTTAGAGCATCTATAGCTACTGACCTCTATGTTTCTTCTCTTTTACATAAAATTATTAGCTTTTTAAAACTTTTGCTGCAATTGAAAATAGAAATCTTTGGTAAAAATCTGCTCTTCGCCGTAGCTTTTACTTTTTTAGCACAGAAAGCTTTTCGATGCGATACGTTTCCAACCCAGAATATCGTTCTTTAATATAAAAGCCGAATTGATAGACAACCAGGAGAAATAAGAGCCCCAAAAGTTAACATAATTCTTTGTTCAATCTTTAATCAAATAATCTTTAGACTGTCTGCTATTTCCAAAGTTTCCTTAACCGAGAAACTTTGGAAACTTTGTTTTTGCTCGCCCAACATAGTGAGTCATGTCATTATTTCTACATCCGAAGAAGAGACTGGGCACGTTGCTTGATCATTTATTTATAAAGTAGCATTTAAAAAACTTCGAACATAATAATACGATTCTCATCACTACATAATTTTCGTTTCTGATCAGGATCTGAACAGAAACATTTGTCAAAGACCATTTATGATCAGGTCCAGATCTTGTGAGTGCATCCAGTCTATTTCGTTATCGAATCCGAAAGCCTGACACATTCCTCATCATATTACAGGTAAATCTGATCTGAGCCGGATCCAAACCTGAGCTAATTTATAGTCAGGTTCTTGTTAAAAATAAAGTAAAGTTATTAACGTTAAATTTTTTTTTAAAAAGCTCAAGAAATAATAAAAGCTACTTAACTAATTTGCTTGTAAGCTTACTAGCTTTTGACTGAAATCAAAAATAAAAAACTAAAAGTTTAGTCCTTAAATTTATTGGTGGAAAAAGTTTGGCATACAACGGACAGTCTAACGTACACTCATTTGACTCATTAAGAAACAAATAATTATTGCTGCAAATTGCACCTATTGATATGGCATACTCCTATTTGATTGCATTCAACTATAGCCGTATTTGAGTCAAGAAGTTTTTGCGTACCCCACTCAAGTTTGTAAAAATAGCATTAATTACACTGTGTAAAGCTTTCAAAAATATAATTAAACAGTACTTCAATATTATGCAATCATTAAATTTTTCTGTTAATGGGGCAGCATACGTGTAATGTGCAAAAATAAAATGATCATAATGATTTTTATTGAAATTTTGAAAAATACTAGTTATTTGTTCAAAAAATAATGATGTAGAAAATTTGTTGGCCACCATTCTTCATTATAAACCATTTCGAAGAAAATCAGGAAGGTCATTTAATATATGCAAATTACATATATTCCAACCCAGTTAGTTTATCACAGATCTGCAGTATTTTAGCGGCATGAAATTTCTATTCAACTCTTCGGTAAATTGGAACCATTTTATCCAAAAACTCCAACTTTGACAATTACAATAGGAACGTACACTTTAACGGCAGGATTCCAAGGACATTCAAACGGGTGCTCTAGGGCTGTTAAATTCCAAAATATTCAGCTTTCGCCCTATCAGTGTATAATCGAAACCATCGCATCGGCTGTAAATAATTCCGCGATTAGATAAAAATTTTGCTTGGAATAAACTTTTTCGAAGGCGCTGTATGTTTACTGACTAACGAAAATTTGACTTAATTTTTGTAGCATATTAAAGTAATCGTCAGCATATTCTACAAATTTTTTACATCTGTGTTCAGGCACGAAAGTTGAATTTCCGCAATAGTTGCGTGATGTACTATTTCTGTTCGGCCACGTAGGAACGGCATCATTAGCTAATTGTATACCCTGCATTTAGGGTATATTCACTTTGTCATTCCGTTTGTAACGCATAGGATCGTTAATGAACGAAATCGGTTCACAAACACGCCTACCGTCCATACAAATAAAACATTCCAAACGGTATATTGATTGAGTTATTTGATTTGAAATACTAAAAATGAGTAAGCCAACTTCGGGAATGTGACGAATTCTGAAAAGAGGGCTGGAAACGAAACAAGCAAAAGCTATGCTGAGAGAATTATTTGAGGTAATGAAATCAAATGTGGCATAAACATTAGGAATGATTCAAACAAGCGTAGGTACGTAAGTCTTAGCGTGGCCGAATATAACACTTCTATTGGTTAGATTTCACCTGTCAAAAAATGCAATAATAACAATAATTATTATTTAATCACCAGTGATGGATGTGAGTAGGTTTATTGCAGCAGTGATGCCAGCTTAATCAAAAATATTTCCAATTTTAAAAGTAACAATAATAATAACACTCATAGTAATAAAAATGTTGCATGTTGATCACGCGGATATATTACGTTACTTGTGTGCCTCTGTTTATTTATGCGCAGAAATATCGAAGCAAAGCAAATTGAACCGTGCGAAATTTTAATTTAAAATGAAAAATTTTTCGCGTAATTAAATTTTTTAATTTGCCACAAATTAAGGTGAATATGAGGAAAAGGCAATTTCCAAACAAAAGCAAAATCTTAAGAAAGAATGGAATTCATGTAGCTTTTCTCGCATGGAGAAACAGGCTAATACAATGAAACCATGGTAAATTGTTATGACAAAATCGAGTTTCAAAAGATAATTGAAAAACACTGAAAACATTGTGCCTATTGTTAGTTTGTTTATTTATTAATTAAGCAAAATTTACCATATTTTCATCGCTCTTCTCTTCGTCAGTTTCGATGCATTTGTTGCAACATCTCTTAAATGGGTTACTTCTGCTTCAAACCATCAGCAACTGTCTCATTAATTCCACTCCAAGTGCAATTGCGGAAACGGAAGCTGACATTGAAGTGAAAATTTACAAAAATGGCACACAGCCTACATTGGAGTTACCGAAACCGATTTTGTTATATAGGAAACAAAGAAGCGCCATAAATTTCCCAGATGATTATAATAGCAGTGACGAAGATGATGATGACGAGAAAGCCTTTGAAATCGCTATTGAAGATTCGACAAGCAGTGAACGACGTGGACGTTCACATCGACGTACCTTAATGGATATCGCCTTGCAGGAATCTGCTAAAGAAGGTTTAGATGCGATGACAGAGCTTTATCGAAAAATTGTGCCGGATATAATAAAAAATGGTTTGTGTTACGTAGAAAACTGAATATATGGGACGAAACAATAACAATTACGTGACCTATACTTACAGGTCAAGTATTAGCAGATAATCACCCAGCTGCACTTTTATCCAAATTTAGTGCCCCTGTAGAAGACACTGAAGGCAGAGAAATGGCGGCATATGCAGCAATTACTGCAACGAAAGCTTTTAAAAAGAAGTAAGTTTTCCAAAACCTTTTTGTAGACAAGAATATGTTACAGTGAATTTTTTTCGAATTGAATTGTCAATTTCATGATCGACGTAAATAATGATCATCAGGGCTGTTTTCATAAATGAACATAAAAATGGTACAATTCATTGAAACTTTTTTTTTATTCGATGAACTTGCTGGATTTCCGTTTAAGTGGGCGATTGCATATGTTGCTCTATTAGTTTTCGCCTTGGTAATGCGTTTTACTTGCGCAAATATGCGCAAGTCCAAATTACAATTAATTAGCGGAGAGAGAAAAACAAAAGTACTAATTGACATTTATTAAGTTAAAGCAAAACTTTTAATGTATCATTTATTTTTCCACACAAGTGGCATTAGTAGCCAACACAACAACAGCAAGTCTACGGTACAACAACCTACCTATGTACAATGACAACAACAAAAATCACATACTTCAAAAAATTAAAAAAAAAACGTTTAGCTTTTTTGCTGTAAGCCTTAGATACTCGAATACGATTTGATGACAACGACTTTCTCAGTTGATTAACAAGTTCTGGTAATACGAATGGAGGTAATAGAAAAAATTAAAAAACCTAACCAAACCAAAACACCAAAAAACAATTACCCACAATTAGGGTGAGCAAAAAAAAAACGACGATGAATTGGTAATCAGCTCCTTGTACGGTTGGCTTGCTGCAGTCCAACATAGCAAAAGTCAACTTTCACTTTGACATTGAAATTTTTGCATTTAGAAATTAAAGAGACGTACGATTACAACTGTGAATACAACAAAAAAAAAGTTAAGCGACCGCTACCGACGAAACGTTGCACTTTACGCATGCGCGCTAAACTGCAAATTTATTGAGCTATGGGATACCGTATAAAAGATATGAATTACAAATTACCACAGTTGCATAGATATGACCTGAGTGCAAGAAACTCTGTGCATCATCCTGTGGTTGCGCTTCAAATACTCAATTGAATGCAATTACTTTGCATTTAAATTAAATTAATTTAATCAATTCCATTTAAATTTTAATTAACAGCTGCCGTTGGCTAAGAAACGTGATACTGCTATGTAGTTTTAAGCGATTTCCTGTGTATTATGTTGGTGGAAAAAGGTTTAGAGTTCACCCACTATATGAAATTTAACGTATTAGAGAAAATACAAATTAGTCCAGTTATCTCTCCCAAAAATAATAACCATGGTATCATGTTGACCCACACTTTTCTTAGGGTTAAATCTATTCCCATATCGATTTCATCAAAATTAGAACACTATCATTATTTTGTTGCCTGGCACCTTCCACTTCACAAAAAAAAGTTATTTCCACTGAGTTCAATTTATGTTTGCATAATCAAAATCGGTTACTTAATTTAGCAGTGAAAATGTATTTTCCTGTTGAGGGAAAGGGCAAATATCTTGCCTCAGAAATCAAACTTCTTTGAAAATTATTTAGAAGATATCAGGAAATCACATCCAGGGAAAATAAGCGGGTGCTACAACTTTTGCCCAGACTTTATTGCAGACAGTAACATCACTGTGAGTGGTCCGCCCTGGAAGATATCATTTAAGGGTTTAAGATAGAAAAAAGTTTCATTAAACTTGTTTGGAAAACTTAGCCATGACTTAATTTTGGAACCTGGCAGCACCCAAGTGAGCAAGGAACTTACATCGAATACAAAGAATATTTAGATTTTTGAGATATGTAGAGTGAACACCTTTTTCCCAACAAACTCAGCAGGATAGGAAAAAATGGGTCGAGATGTGATGGAATGCAAATTCACTAAAACTTTTTGAGTATAGTAGCGAACTCTAATTATTTTCTGTTAATAATGGTCTCTCGATAGGCATGTATCTACTGTCAGAGGCGTATCGTGGAGCCCGGGGCAAAGAAGTTATTTTCCGCCCCCTATCAAAAAAAAGTGTGGGCATTCATGCAAGAATTTTATTTACCTTACAAAAAAAAAAGGTCGTCACTTTTGACTTTCAAAAACCCTAGCAAAATGAGATATAATTCAATTTAAATTCCAAAATCTCCACCTGTAGCATAGCATGAACTATTTTCATTTACTAAGAAAACAAAAAGGTCATCACTTTTGACTTTCAAAATAATATTTCACAACCATTTTCCCGCCTCCCAAGCATTGCACCCGGGGCGAACGCCCCTCGCCCATTGGATACGCGACGGTCTACACTGATATTGCATATTATTACCAGCCGTATTTGAAAAGAGTGACTGCTTTTTTGGAGAAATATTCTCTTGCAATATTTCAATGATATGTTTTTTTGAATATCGTCCAAAACTATGTGTCCTTGAATAATGTGATGGTAAAAGTAAAATAAGAAAATTTATCCTTGAATTCTTATCTATGTAAGTTCTTATTCCATACAAATCTTATCGAAAATGCCTTAATATACAGACATGGCTTAGTAAGCTAGTGACTTACTACTTACTACCTAAGTTTCTAAAATCGATTCCTCACATTATCAAAAGATAACATGTGTGCAGCTAAAGTCTTTGGGTAACAGCAAGCCAACTAACTTTTTGTAGGATGTTCATTTAAAATTAAATAAATTAAAAACATTAGCACTTTTTGTGAATTATCATTGCCACCATCATCTTAACAATCACAATCGTCAGCATTGAAGTCGTCATCATCTTGAAATGAAGGAGCAGCACTTTCTCTTGTCACACGAGCTGCCGCGCTGCAAGCGTTGGAGTTCAATGAATTGTGAACATGTTTCTTTGTTTCAATTTTTTTGTTTCACAATTTAGGAGTTTGGAAACAACTTCTCCACTTACCAAAATCTTACAAAAGTTGAGAAGACAAAAAAATGGTACTTTTTAAAGTTGTTTGGTAGATTACTATGCAGCACTTGGGTATAACAAAAGTTTGCACGAAATCGACACACCATAACTTGAAATTTGGAGATTTCTGTTTATGTTTCAGTCATATGCAAAGTTCGAAGAATCTGAAGTGGATATTGCAAGGTTTTATCTGATTTCATATACGAAAATGATTTTATGTTAATATAAATTTTTAATAGAAATAGAAATTCGTATTCATTTTGTGGTATTTTAAAGAATTGCTTGAGATCTATACTGAGCATGATGTTTTGCTATATTTGCTTAGGCTCGAAACTGTCAAATTTGGAAGTAGTTTCATTATTATAAAATGTGCAACCTTAAACAAATCCTTTTTGAGAATATGTTAAGCAGCTGTAATGGGTTGAGGCATGCAACCGAGTTATGTACCTATGTCATTTTTAAAGAATGGAAACCTTAGAATAAAGTCTTTTCAGCTAAGCTTCTAATACAATAATACGGACAGGTAAGGATTTTAAGAAGTTCAAGGTCAAAGGTCATAAAAATCAGTATTTTTATGGTATTTCGCTTCCTATTCGACAGAGAGTAGATATCCATCGAAGATCAGTACAGGAAAACACCAAATTAGTTAATAAATAAATATTAAAAAACAAACGGTTAAGGACTATGAACCATTTGAGTTCAGAGCTCGGCAGAGTTAAGTATAAGAAAAGCTTAAGAAATATTGCAAGGCGGTCCAAGTGAGGTTTGTATACAAAAATCGAATAGTTAAAGAGCTTTTGAATGATAGCTTTGCCTATCCCGAACATACTCCAGTGTATTTTATAGTTTCGATTAGATTGGATTCGGTCACATACTGAATCCTTAAGGTTATGGACATTAAAGCTATACCGTCAATCTTTATTTCAAAGGAACTCTTTTGTACTACTACTTTGACTTAAAAATTAAGATCATACATAGAGCCTTTGGAGCTCTGTAGACCAAAACATTTCAAAATGGATTTCAAAATCATTTGGAAAATAATATAAGAATTAAGTGCAAACCTTAATTTTGTAGCTAACAACCAAACTTATATTTATGTATCATATATAAAAGGTCTTGGAGAGCACTTTGCTTTTTACTCAACAGGGGCTCTTGAAGTCAAAATACGAAAGGAGTTTTTACTTGAGACTGCAAAATATCTCGAGAACCAGAAAAAAACTGGTACTATTATTTTAGAACTAAAAACATAAAATTTGCTTGAAACATAAACTATTTTCAATTTCATTTTAGAAACTTTTTTATCATTTGCAGTGTTATTCTTGACACTAAATCTAAAATAGCTATTCCTTTTCCTATCGAAATTCGGACACTTTTTGTATTAGAAAAATACTTTTTGTAATGGAGATTCATGGTAACATCCGTTGAACGAAATATTTTTGGACACATTTTGGGTGCTTAACCAGGAGGGTTAAGGGAGAGGCGGCTATCATAGTATTTTTTTTTACAATCAACCATGTTCTATATCCTGTTCTTATTGAAATTCTTAGCACTCGACGCAAAAATTGTTCAACGAATGATTTTATTGATATATCAGTGATGTGCCGCATATCGAGTAAAAAATGGAACCTCCTTTTTACCTTACATTATACTACTGACTTGCAGTGTTGTACTAACACTAAAATCACAATTTCCATCATAGGTCATATATATACAAAAATATGAACAATTTAATTATTTAATATACTCGTAATAATTGAAAGTGACAACATTAAGCAAATGAGCATGTTATAACCCATTGTAAATTACAATTGGCCGCTGGACAAAATGTGACCATTTATGTTTATATTTTTTG
The DNA here is from genome assembly GCA_963680825.1 of Meiosimyza decipiens. Classification (NCBI taxonomy): domain Eukaryota; kingdom Metazoa; phylum Arthropoda; class Insecta; order Diptera; family Lauxaniidae; genus Meiosimyza; species Meiosimyza decipiens. The sequence goes on along the minus strand of OY804259.1, from coordinate 87,235,600 downwards.
AAAGAAACAGAAATTAATCTTTATAGTTGATTGTAGTCATAGCTCTTAAAAATAGCAGTAGAGCGCGTCTCTTACTTACATACATGATATGGGTATAAATTAACAAAAGAAAGTGCAAGTAATTACGAGCATAACAGCCGAAAATTTACTTCGAAGATTCAAGAAATATTTGGTAAAATTGGAAACAATAATAACAAAAGAAAACAAAAAATCGTCAAGAGCTCATTTTGATTCATTTATTGATTACATCAACCGAAAAAAAAAAATACTTTCGATTTTAAGAAGAAAAAACTCCAACGAACACACTTACCAAGAAAAAGAAAACAAAAAAGTATGGTCCGTGGCCAAGCAGTTCATTGACACCAAAGATAATCGTCGGCAAACAAAACGACTTTACGAATGAAAATCTCGGCTTATCCAAAATGGAATGGTTAAGAAATTAGTTGACGTTCGTTAAGCACAACATGCACAGTTAAAGCCAAAATGACATTCAAAAGTGTTAGCATCACTGGATATGGATGATGCTCTTAGGATATGGCGAAACTATAAAATTATCGTTGTAATCTCGTTTTATGGAAAGTCCAAAAATCTTAAAAATTAAAAAAATAATAATGGATGAAACTCCAGGCTGTTACGCCTTCCGCTCCTTTTGTTAATTAGTTAGGTGCATATTTTCTTACAACTCTAATCTTATGGGCGGTAATTTAATATTATTAGTTACGACCGCAGTTTTGTCCAACAATGACTAATTTCGGTTTTGTAACTGTAACTAATAATAAATTACTTAAAGCATTTACTTCTTACAGACTATGTAAATATTTTTTTGTTGATTTAATATGCCACGCACCTCTTGCAAAAGCCATACGACATACGACGCGGTATTGTGTGTTACCAATAAAATAACTTTTTATGTAACTTTAGCCCAATCAATACCTTTTCATTGATGAAACAAAAGAGATAAAAAAAACTACATTCAGTTTCTTCATCATCGACCACTAAAATATTTAATAATGCGCGCAAAGCTTTTAAAATCAATGTACAACAACTGACAGGTAAGTAGGGAGCAATCATACTTTTATGTGAGTCATTTCATCCGAAATCATACCGATAGGCAAACGGTGAGGTCTTTAAAATTAGTTCAATAAATGAGGTGTCCAGTTGCAAGTCCCGTTTTCATACTTCTGGAAAAACAACGAAAAACGTTTAACTTCATCTATGATCATTGAAAAATTAAAACGTTTTTCCCACATAATAGCTTAGAAAGTTTTTTACTCAAAACACGTCAGATCAGACTGTTCGAGTTTCATCTGGCTATGTTTTTGAAAAAACTATTTTAGACTTGGCGGGCTATGAACATGGACGTGGCTGCAAACAAGTTCATTTACGTGGCCGGTTTTGAAATCTATCCAAATCTAAATTTGAAAAATATAATATTTTTTTGAAAAATATTTTTTATTGAATATAAAATATTGAATATAAAATAAAGCATGGTCTAGATTTTGATATATGAGAACATTTCAAAATTTGATATTTTTGGATTTGAGCGGTTTTGCAACTGGACGTCTCAAATGATGAAGATTTTTCGTGAACACATTAAATATTAATAGTATCATGCAAATTTTGCTTCAATTCCAGTTTAAAGCATGTTAATAAGATTATTTCCACAAATAAATTTTCATTTCACTTAGTTAATTCAGAAAGTCTTTTCCCAGTGCAATATTTTTTGACAAAAAAAGCTTTGAGTTGCACAAAGAATCAAATTCCGCAAATCATTCGGCAGGCTTTTTATTAATTTTTAGGTATAATTTCACATTGAATAACCCACAGATGTATCAAAACTGATCTGAAGAAAATCTCAAATTCATTTATTGAGAAAATCAAACGATTGATGAATAGACCTCAGGTCGCATGCGAACGTTATTATAAAGCAATTATGCATGCTGTCTGTCACATAGAAATCGTGCGTGTGTGAGTTATTTTACAAAGTACCAAACAACTTAAAATTACTAGCATTTTTTCCAAAAAAAAAACCCATTGGTTAATTAAATTATCAAGTATTTAAAGTCAACCATTAAAGATCATCAGTTTTCCATTGACAAGCTTGAGGCATACAAAAATAAAATTGAAATTTTTATTTCATCATTTAATTACAGAATTTGATTTAATTTAACGCAGTGTAGTTTTTCATTGAAATATTATGAAATCAATATGACGAAAACATGCGAGATTGATATACACAATGTAGGTCTTAGAAAAAGAGAAAATTATACTCCGAGGTCGTCGACACTGACTGCATCTGTACCCACCGATAATATTTAACTCATACATTCATAATTTCATTCATTGCTGAATGGAATCATCAGTGACTTTGAAGCCAATAAGTGTGAACTTCTAAGCCTGATATGATTTCCTTTTTGCACCGATTTTTCGAAATTTTTGATTATTACAACATTTGTTAGTCTTTTTCGAAATTAAATTAACTTAATTTTTAATATAGTAATTAAATTAGTTTCGCTAAGATTATCTTACATCTACAAAGTTATGATAACTGAAAAATGGTTAAGAACTTTGCTCACAGTCATCCACGAGATGAAGTGAGGTTAAATAATTTGACGCTGAAAGCCGAGTATACGGAATTGTAGATGAGTTTTAATAGCTTAAGAGTCAAGCAATCCCAATATTGGAATACTTCGATATCTTGAAATAAAGTCATCAAAAATTTAATAAACATCATATACTCATTTGAAAAGTACAGCTTTTTTCACCTCTGCACCCTAAAAGCAAAAAAGATTAACATTTGACAAAAAAAACTTTAACTTTTTACCATTTTAGAGAAAAACTAATTTTATTTTAGAAAGGCCGGTTAGTCCTTGTTTTCAACTTGGCAACCCTGTTTTGAAGTCAGATTAAGGCTTGCATTCAAATATAAGCCAGAAATGATATTCTCGTTTCCTATTTAAAGCTTCGATCAAACACTCCGGTACATAGCTGAAGTGATGGCTTGTCGACCAGATAGAAGTTCAGGCTTAGATCAGATTATTCTGATGCATGATCAGGAACGGGTTAGGCCTGTCCTATAATGATAATAGTCTTGGTCAGATGAAAATACGCCTTGTCAGAAAACTTATTTTTAAAACACTCACTCTACTGCCTTTGGAAATAAGTTTTCAATAAGATTCATTTCGTTCCGCAGTGGTATGATACTTACTTTCTGACAATATTTCGAGCAGGAAATAGTTGTCAATGAATAGCCAGTGACTTCAAAAAAAAACCCACTAGGCGGTCCACGATGTATGCGACATGTAACAAACCATAAAAAATCGACAATAACGATCTCAATATCAACAGATCAACATCTCGAAACTGGCCTTGTCAGTATCACAATCGTTTTGGTAAAGAGGCTCGAAAATATGATCATATAAGCTCAATTTCATCTAATAAATTACTGGAAAACTAAGAGTCCTTAATATCTTGGTGACAAATAATGGAAATGCAAATGCTTGGACCCATCAGTGCGGAAAGTTCAAAATGAATTTTGAATACCACCCAAGGAGTCGGTATCGGGCATTCGACTGACTTCGGGCCAAATTTCTAAAATGGAATCAACAAAGGTATCAGGTATCCATTTGCCATGGAATTGACAAAGACTTTTCCGAATTCCAGTTACTTGGTATGACATCAACATTTTTCAATTTCAAATTTTAATTCCTAACACATTGTACAGTAAATGTTTAATTTTACAGCTTGATAAAAATTTCTTTTGGTCTTTTGCAATAAACTTAAGAAGTAAAGTAACTTAAGTGCATAATAATTTTAGCCAAAACTATGGTGAGAAGCCTAATAAAACTTAACATTCAAAGAAAACTCACGCATTAAAAAGTCAAACAGCCGCAAACAAATGAAATGAAAAACCTGCATGAAATCATTTCCATTGCAAATGAAAAGCATTTTCCACTTTCTCCTTCAGTTTTCCAAAACCCAAAAAAAAAAAAAAACTGAAGCCAAAGCCAGCGCAACCTCAACCTGCCACCGCCATAAGAGAGACGCGCGCGCGATGAATGTACGGGCAACTAATTGTAGTCGTTGTAGCAACAAAAGTCAATTTTTATTGCGCATATTATGGTTGTATTTCTTGTTGCTGTTGTTGTTGTTGTTGTTGTTGTTATTGTAACTGTATATGGTCTTTTTGGACGGTGGCATCTTCTAGCTGTAAGCGACAGACAGACGAACTTGTGCATAATTTTTTTTTAGCTCGCAAACCAATGACGAAGCGTTTTATAAATACAAGCATTCGCTCGACTTTCAATTCATTCCAAGTTGAAACCTGGCAAGTGAAATGTGGACAAAGTCATTATACTGTCACAGTAGCGATTTTTGCGTGCCTTCGTCTGCGCGCATGCGCAATAAAACCAAAGCACTCGTCTTCGAACTCTTTTAACTAACATAGGGTTGTGGACTTTTTCGGGTTCGATTATGGTAGAAATCATTTGTTAGATGTCATAGTGCTAAAGGATAACAAACTTTTCTTTGGATTTTTATAGCTACAAGCACATCAATGTATTGGCTCGTCAGGCGCATACACCAAAGATATCCTTGCGTCGCACAGCACTCGAAGGACTCTGTCCACCACGTGATGTACCAACATGCATGCCGGCATCGGAACGCTATCGCACACATGATGGCACTTGCAATAATAAGCGTCGATTGCGTTGGGGTTCTACACAGATGCCATTCAATCGATACTTGCCACCAGAGTATGGCGACGGTGTGGACACAATACGTAATTCGGTCGAAGGTGGCGCGCTGTCCTCATCACGTTTTGTTAGCCTATTGGTGCATGGCGCTAAGGACGGTGAAGCACCATTAACACTAATGACAGCACAATGGGGACAGTTGTTGGATCATGATATGACATCGACAGCACAACCAAGGTGAGTTAAATGTTTCCAATGGATGTAAGCAACAAATTCTGTTGAGGTCGTAGACTAACTAAAGTGGAAAGTAACTTCGTAACTTTTTTAACTACAAACATCTTAAGAGCTCACATTAAATACGTTGAATTTATGGAATATTCATGAATAAACCATTCATATTCCGATAAATCAGCACGTTAGACGTTTTACTTTCAGACTCTTTGATGAAAAGCTCGTCAACGGTTTTTCAATTTTTTGCTTTTGTGACACCATAATATTTAATAATAGCGGAAGAATAGTTGCTAAGATCATAAAAAAATGAATTTCTGTTTTTTGATTATAAAAATTTTCTACATCTCTCTCCCACAGATCGATCAATGGCTCTGTTCCAAGCTGTTGCGGTAGCAAGGATTTTCACCCTTCGTGTTTCCCCATTAAGGTACCACTTGATGATCCCTGGCTAGCGCCGCTAAAAGTACGTTGCCTGGAGTTTTTGCGCTCTGCACCTGCTCAACGACGCGATTGCGTTCTTTCTTGGCGTGAGCAAACCAATCAGGCCACTTCTTATATAGATGCATCGCCCATATATTCAAGTAGCGCCAAAAGCTCTGACAATGCACGTGTATTCCATAATGGCTTGTTAGTTTTTGGACGTGGCAGCCCCGCGGAAGATGTCTGTCAACGTGGTGCCATTGCTAGGCAGTGCATACGCGCTGGTGATGGCCGTAGCGGTGAACAGCCAGGCTTGCTAGCCTTACATCATGTCTGGGTAGGTGAACATAATTTGATTGCCACGGAGTTAAGTGAAATGAATCCACATTGGAGCGATGAAAAAGTTTACCAAGAGACCAGACGAATTATCGGTGCTATGTTTCAACACATCACCTATAGAGAATTTTTACCAATTATACTTGGACGTGAAGTATGCAAATTATTTGACTTGAATTTGATGACATCTGGTTACTATGAAGGCTATGACCCGAAGGCAAATCCAACTGTAGCAAATTCGTTTGCAGCAGCAGCTTTTCGATTTGGACATTCTTTGGTGCAAAATTCTTACATGCGCTGCGATCGCCATCACAATGTGATCAATAACAGTAAGCACTGGGAATGGAGTTTCTTTTAAAGATATTTTAAATTTATATTTATTGTAATTCTGCAGATGTGAGCTTACACGAAGAGTTTCAACGTGGTGATATTGGATCCGCTGGATCGTTGCATCGTTTGTTACGTGGAATGGCAACGCAGCGAGTACTAAAGCGTGATGAATTTATTACACCGGAGCTTACGAATCATCTGTTTCAGACACCAGGTACATTAATTAGCTTAGCATCAAAGGCTTAGTAGCGGCTTTAGTTCATCTATTATAAATATAAGAAATCCATCTTTCTTCTTTTAGGATTTCCCTTCGGCTTGGACTTGGCCGCCATCAATATTCAGCGCGGACGTGATCATGGAATCGCACCCTACACCTCCTGGCGTGTACCGTGTGGCCTTACGCCGATTAATAACTGGGATGATTTTTCCAATGTTGTCGGTGACGAGTCAGCGAGACGAATAAGCCACGCATATCGTAGTGTACACGATATAGATCTTTTTGTTGGTGGCATTTCGGAGCGACCAGTTGTTGGCGGCTTGGTAGGACCAACATTTGCTTGCATAATTGCACAACAATTCAGTAATTCCCGCAAAGGTGACCGTTTTTGGTATGAAAATGTTGGTTTCGAAAGTACATTTACGCCAGCACAATTGCATTCAATACGACGGGTATCATTGGCGCAAGTACTCTGTCGAGCTGTTGGTGGTGGAACATTCCAACCGCATATTTTCATACCACATGATTTTCCGGAAAACAAGCGTGTGCCATGTGGCACTGGGCCATTGACACCCATAGACCTAGGACCTTGGCTAGAACATGATCCATTTAGTGAAGCATTGCCAAGACCTACATTTGAAACACCTGTACCGGACAGAATATTTGACATTGTACCAACCGAACTTAACACAAACACAATACAAGTACTTAAAGAAGATAAAGCAGGTAATCGCGTTAGACCGGTGCATAATTTAAGCTTAACGTTACAACATAGGCCACATGTTGACTTTATACCGAATTCGTCTTCTGGCTTCCAACGACCAACACTAACAAACGTCAACAACGATAAAATCAATGACAAACTTGACTTCAAACGGAAAGGTTCTTCATCTACAAAGCGTCCGACTAAACGACCAGTCCAAGGCGTTAATAACAAACTGGACAAGGGGGGCACAAAAATAACTTTGAATATCAAAGGCGTGAATCGCCGCAGACCACAAACACAGACAACTACTCGACGAACAGTCATAGTTAATAATGTACCAATAGAGCTACGCAGTGCTGCAGCGAAAGTGACGAAAACAACTGATAAGATCGAACAGAATGTAGACACTTCACCGAAGATGAGAACACAAACAAAGACTAAAAAGAGAACAGCAAATAATATCACTAAAATAGATGTAGCGAGAGCAAGGGCAGATGATATCGGAACGACTGACTTTAAGGAGAAACAAATTAGTATCTCGACAGGGATAGCTGTTAACGATGTAAATGACGAAGAACATATTGCTGAAGAAGATATATTTGATATATTTTCGACACTAACTGAACCACCTACAGAAAGAAAGCAAACAATTGAACGATTTTTAGATAAACTAGAATCACGAACAGTAGACAATGAGTTCACTCCCTTGGAAAAACATAAGACTGCAATGAAAAACTCAACGAATACTGACAATAAAATAATCCAAATCGATAATGACAGCCACACTACAGTAGATAAAAAAGAACGCCGTACTTTACCAGACAACGCTATACTAAGTCCAAAACAAAGTGAGACAGTCAGCAATATGGGTACTACAATGACAAAACACTTGGACAAAAATACTCAGACAAATATTCGCCTGATAGAGCACAATAACGATAGCCAGGATAAAAAAGTGACTGAATTCCGTGCTTTTGCTCCAATAACAGATAGTGTAGCCGAGATTATAACCAACAGCAACCAAAGTAGCTTGCAAGACAACGAAACCGACCTAAAAACTTTAGACAATTCACATAAAAACTCAACAACGCTAATAAAAACAGCAAACAACGAATTTCTTACAAAAGAAGAACGAATTAATCTTCAGGATAGTGACATTAATCCAATGACCCATTCATCCTCAACGGAACATAAGCGAGTGCAACGTAATTTTGATTTGACAGAGACAGTTTCGCTAAGTCGATTTGCGAGAAGTCCCAATTTGGGCTTTTCACACAGAAATAAAAATGCAAAAACCAACACTTCAGAAATACATCAAGCGAAACTAGCTACTTCACGTACAAACAAAAATCCAACAGTTACAACAAGAATACCAAAGATAACAAAACTAGCCAATGTAAAAAGTGTAGAGCTACGACAATACCAAAGCAAACCCCTCTATACGAGACCACAAAAAGTTATAGTTGATGGTCCAAATTCTGACCAATACGAAATTGAAATCAACATCAGACAAACTAACAAAAGTCCAGCTGCAAAGCCGGGCTCTAATTACGCTGAATATACGACTGCCTACAGACCCTACGGCTATGACAGATACTCGAACAACGTCAACTCAAATTACCCGGACTATACAAGTACAACACCAATATATGCATACTACCAACCACCACCATCGACATCTGTGACATTTGCCCAGATACAACGTACAAAGCCACCGACTGTTATATACATCAACGAACATGACGAACAAACGACCACTAGACAACCTGGATTGCTACACAATTTTCTCTCATTTGCCACAAGTGGCTTTGGAGGAAATCGACATCCAATTAGTCAGAACAATGCACAAAATGACAAAGATAAACCAGTCTATTCTACAAATAGAGTGCCGAGCAATGGTTTGACCAGTAGTGTTGTAAGTAGACCGCATAGCGCCATTTCTTCGCCACAATATAATCCAAACCAACAACAGTTGCAGTCGCCATTAATCTCTTCAAGTTTTAGCCAAGTTGGCAGCTATCCTGGTAATAGTGTTGCTCATGCTTCAAGCACCGCTGTTAGCAATGGCCACTATGGTTCTATAACTGGCGTAGCCAGCGCTAATGGAGCTGATAGCACATTTAGTTTCAATATTCGCCCCAGACCGTCTGCTACAGCTGTTTTGGTATCTACTAAGCCTACATCTGGCGGTTATGGACTACTTCCACCGCGTAGACCACCAGTTTCGCAGTCAGCTGGTCCACAGTATATTAGTGCACCAGTTGCATATCCAACAAATGATCAATATTACCCCGAGCAGCCAAATCGCGAAGAATTGAATAGCCCTTTCTCCATAGGTTACAAGAAACCTGCTCAACATCATGCTTACGATTACTTAAGCCGTACACAAGTGCCAGCACAAAAGAAGGACATAACCAATCCACCTGACCACAAACTGGACATAACAGACTACGATTACTTGAGCAGAACACTTGAAACGAATAATACAAGTAGGGAAATCAGTGAGAGCGACAGTGACGAAAAAGATGACTACAGTTACAATGACGGAGACGACGATGATGAAAATGAGAAGCCTAGCGCGAAATTTGACAGAGATGGTTACTTAAGACCCGAACATATGCTAGAAACACTTTTGAAAAATCATGACCCGTTACCAACCCACCTATCACAAAATAATGCAACTTTACTTTTCGACGATAACTTCGTACTACCGGTACTGAACAATAGTACACAGACGCTTACGGACGTACCCACACCCATAGAAACTGCCACTGCAATATCCACGGACAAACCTAATACAAGTGCAGAGATTACAACCAACTATCCAGATGCACAAGAAAAGCATTTAAATAATGACCTATTAGCTGAAGATTATGACGAAGACACGACTGATAAATTTATTGTATCTAAGACAGCCGCATTAACGGCTATAACATCGAGAAATCAACATAAGCCACCACAAAATTTAGCATTTGCACCCATCAAAATTTTAACAAAGCCTGAAAGGTAAGAAAGATTTTGTTTTAAGAAATTTTAACTGAAGTTACATTGTTTTTATATTTTACAGACCAGATAATTGGGTTATTTATGAAACACCTGTGGAGAGACCTTTACTGCCGGAACAACCTACACTTAATACAGAAGCTTTTACGGCGTCTGAATTCCCAATGCCATTTACGAGCCTTAATAATGTTTGGCTGACAAAATATAGAAATAAGTTAATGGAGACATCAAACAAAGACTTATTAACGAAACACTCACTTACTGATATTTTAAATAAGACAATTCAAAACAATGATAATACGGATAGACCGGACAGTACAGAACACATAGTACAGAGTAGAGACATTCAAGAAAGTACAGACAGAACAGAAAATACAGAGATTGTAGAAAAAGCAGACATGACAAAAAGTAGAGAAAACACAAACAGTACTGAAAATTCTTTTACTAATATATCAAGTAAGACAATTCATAACACGGAAAATACGGGAACACCGGACAGTACCGAAGAAACAGCACAGAGTACAGACAATGGGGAAAGTACCGACGGAACAGAAAATACACAGAATACTGAAAAATCAGACATGACAGACAGTAGAGACAATACAGACAATACAGAAAATACTGACAATAGACAAAGTACAGTTAAAACAGCGAACATAGACAGTACAGAAAGTGCAGACACTGCAGAAACGACTGAAACAACCAAAAACACACAAAACACAAACAGTACAGAATGGACTGAAATAACACGTGGTATAACAACTACAGACAGCTCTGAGAGTACAGAAAGCACTGAAATAACAGATAGTGACGAAAGAACCGAAACCATGAACATTGCAATAGGATCAGTATTGACAAACAGCACTGAAAACAATGAAAGCTTGCAAAGGGCTATCATTACTGATGCAACATTCACAGATATTGATACCTCTTTGGATGTTACATCACCGACAAACCATACCAACTCTATGGACACGATGAAAATTAATAAAAAATTATTGAAAACACAGGACTAGACGTTGCTAATGAAATCAAGGTACAAAAGAATACACTAAATGACACATATGAAACAAAAACTGACGGTAGATAAATGTACTCCTACGAACTTTTGACAAACGAATATATTAAGATGGTGGTACTCTACCTATGTATGTATCTATATAAGTTGCCTGATTTTTAATTATGTATTTGTGTAAGAACTAATTTATTAAATCAAATTACTTTAAAAAAATTAGACTTCTAATGGTTTAATGTATCAATTTTAAAATTTAAAAAAAAAAATGGAAAGGTTACGAGTATTATGAGTACTTTTTATATAATGTTATAAAGCTTTTTTAAATGTACTCTCAGATTGATACATGTGACTGCAAGAAATAATAGCTTAAGTCGATTTATGATCTCAAGGCAAAACAATATAAGTTCTGTGTATATACATATGACTTACACCATATTCACTGTTCCTCTTATCATCAAATTTTAATTTTAGAATCTATTCCTTATGGCCACAGATATAAAAAATGCAACCCTAAGTAGTTCAAAAAAATTTCTCTATTTATTTCCATTATACAAAGTTCAAATTCAACTTACTTCTTTAAGTGGCCAACAACCATTTCACAAAAATTAAAGTTCTGCATGTCTATTTTGTACATCACTAGAGGCGATCTTGCACTCATCGATATAGAAAGATGGAACATTACCAACAACGGGTCCGCCTCTTGTAAAGTAGGACCCGACAGTAGTTCCACTTTTTTAAACACAAATGTATATACAAGCAGATGTAGATTATTTGCAGGTGGGTTAGTTTGCTTGAATATTTTTCCATATGGACAAAACTTTTTTTATCTAAGCAATTTAGTTTCCCTAAGAATATGAGCTTATAGTACGGCTTTTATAATTCTGCGTAACAAGCCGATCATAAGATCAATAAATTTGGAGGAAACGGTTGACTCGGTGTTGGCAAGTAAAAAACTGAAGCGGTTACCTCTGTACCTAATAAAAGATTTTTCTGAGGACGCTTTGTGACTAAGTTCTGAATTTTAAAAATTTACCTCGAAAATTCAATTTCTTATAAAAATTTCCACTTTTTTAAGTTTAAGTTAATAATTTTGGGAAAATAATCCTTTAATCAAATATTCATATCGATACGTCCAATGTGTAAGTTGGTAACTCGTACTATGAACTTTTAAAAGGACACTATTTATCAGAATCTGCGCATTGAACTCTGTCTGGTGACAACCATACATCAGAAATATCGAACGAAATCTATACGCTATCAATATTACAAAAAAATTGTTCAACTAATTCTATTAAATAAAACTATTCAGAAGGACTGATGAATTGATTATGATTTGAAATTTCGTTTTCATTGATCGGTGCTATAGCAAACTAATTACCATCGAACCGGCATTTAGTGTAACTGAGTTTGACATTCAGATCATATTCGCAAAGTTCTTTTGTACTTCTGCAGGTAAGTATTTTCGCACAAATGCCGTTTTATTTCATTTGCATACATATACAAAAAGTGTGATTCTATTCTAGACTTTATTTTTCTAGTTTTGATTTATAATAAAAATTTGTTTAATTTTCAATATCATATCTGGTTTAGTAGAAGCAAATTTAAATATTACTAGTTTTTTGGTAGTGTTGTCTCTTGATTTCAGTAGGAATTAATTTTAGTCAATGCCAACCCTGACTAACTGCATTAGTGAAAACAGCTGTCCCATTTGCATGTTTTCAATTCATTACTTCACTTTTCAACATACAACAGCCCTGCTTATTGTTTATATTGCCTTCTCGCTCGCTTTGTGTTCTTCAATGTTTTTTTTGCCGGCTATGTTGCCAGATGGTAAAAAAATATAGTTTCTGCAGAGCTAAGGTTTGTTTTGATTGATTCTTAAGTCTTTTCTAAAGTACAGATGAAAATTTTTTATATAATAATTTACATTTTTTGAGTGGCAGTTAGAATGGAGTCTGTGGCTTGTGTAAAATAATTTATTGAGGTAATGTTGCTTAATATTCTTTTGAATATTATATCATATGTAATTTTTGCAACCGATTAGTAGAGCACGTCAAAATTGTTGTGAAAATAGTTTGTTATTCAATTTCTCTGGCAACACTGATTTGTTGTCGCTGTAGTTTTATATTTTATTTTTCAGGCAACCTTAGTTTTAGGTTTTTGTGTGCTTCTTCATTTCCTTTCTTAATAGTTAAAAAGCTAAAATTCTTTTATTTTGGAAGAAAAAATTAATTAAAATTGATGTGCTGCGGTTGCACTCAAAAATCTAAACACAAAAAGACTGAAACCCCAATTGTGAATAGAATTTTGCTGAAGAGATGCATGGATTGAATGCGAGCTGCTGCAACGCTTCATTGATCTGAACGAAGAGCTGGGGTGCTTCGAAGGAAGGAAGCTGCGCGCTGGTCTCATTTTTAGGTAAATTTTTGCAATACTTTGTTGAAATGAAAAATCACAAGAAATCAATAAATAATAATTAGTTTTTTTTAGTTAATATGGAACGTGAGCTGCATGGTAACCTCTATACGGAAACATCCTCGGAAGATGAATTTTTCTTAACTGACGATAGCTCGGATGATGATGCGGACGATACCACGGATGACGACTCAATTGGTAGTGAACATAAATTCGTACGTAGAAATCGCAAGAAATACAAGAACTCAGTAACCTTAACTGCATCAGCTGTGGAAACGCGTGAGGAAAACGTCAATTTACTGCAAAGACTTTACAATAGAGAGGTGAGCATTCCAACCGTGTTTACAGTAGCGGACTTACCTATAAGCTAACTAGACTACGGGCTTGCGCGGAGAATTAAAGGGCACGAAAAAATATAAAACTATACTAACTAATAGTAATTTAATTGTGAAGAGTACGGAACATAGTTTAAAAGTTATTACATGCCATTACAAAGTGTCCTCCGACAGACTGAATACATTGAATCGTTCTATTCATGTAAATAATTGGTTAGGCCTCTTTTATTTGTTGTGGCCCTGCTTCTATCCACTCCTTCAAATTATCTGATGTTGCTATATCGGATGAATATACTATAAACTCTTACCGTTTCCCATACGTAGAAGTTGAAAACTTTAAGGATTGGTAATTTTACAGGCCAATGTATTGAACCGTTCCTTCCAATCCAATTATCCAAAAATTTATAACTCAATAAGTTCTTCACAATTTAGCTAAAGTGGATTGGGGCACTATCTTGTTGGTAAAAAAACCTTTCCCTGTGTGCAAGAGGGATCTATTCTAGCAGTACCATTAAAGTATTTTAAAATCCAAAAAGAATTAAAATCAGGAAAATTGCACATATTTACAATCCGACAACAATCAGTAACAGAGAAATGAAAAGTCATATAAACATAGATAAGGAAACAGGCTACGCGTACAAAGTTGCAGGAAACTGCTAGTTTGTACATAAAAGTGTTTTAAGATTAAGCTTCACTATTGATCTATCACTATTTCCCGATAAGCCTTAACACATTTTCAGATTCATTAACTCTTTGACATATATTTAGTATCCATAGATGAACTTATTAAATTATGAATTGTTAGGTTTTTGTATAAATTGAAAATCTCTGTCATTTCTTATATCTTGGGGTCATCTAACGTATAACTAAAATGCTAAAAATAATCTCTAAAAAAATCCATGTGCCTTCTTGTTTTTCTAATCATTAAAAATGTGTGTGTTATTCAACTTAATTTACAGTTCACAGGACACTTCTCTGGAAATGCAAGATGCCACCAAACAGCACGTGCTTTTAATAAAGTGCCAAATAGATTAGGATTTTGCCTCAAAGAAGTCATTCCTTATTGCTATTTGCAAGGGTGAGTCATATGCTTAGCATTTTACCACAATAATTTTCATATTTTATGACTCGTTGCAGACATATGTTTATGGGTCTAAGCGCATGCGGTCAATTCATGTTGAGCTATAAAGTATGCACCAACGATAATGTGGCTAGCAATCATTACTCCTTTAATATTGGTTACAAATATACGTAAGTGTTTTTGATACATACGTTTCCTTTACAAAGTTTGATATTTGAACTTGTTCTTTTCTTTTTGAGCAGTTTATATTTTTGGGTTTATCAACCGCACAAACCTTTCCGTCGGTTCTTTAAAACTTGCCTCTTTGATGATCATGGTGTTGACAATCTCAAAGAGGTTACAATGATACAGTGGAAGTGCTCCAATCATCAGATTTTAATTGTTCATGGCGCTGCGGAAAATGAAAACGAAGATTCCTATATTACATACGTTAAAGTTCCTAAACTAGGTTGTGTGGATTGTAAGAAGCTACGAGAAGTCGACGAGAGTGGATGTGAGTAAAACTTAGTTTTCAGGCTAGAACAATACCTAATGTCAAAATAAATGTGATACCTATATATTTCTTCTAGACTTTAGCTTGGATTTGCTGTGTTTAAAATGTAATCTTACGGTTCATACAAAGTATTCAACATCTGAATCTGATCCGGCATTTAATCCTTATATCAATTTAATATGCCCGGAACGTATTCTTATAATTGCCAATGGATTCGTGCACATATTGCATGTTGAGCTAGAGACTACTGTTCAAACAACGCCCCCTGCATCGTCACATCTCTTAGCATCTCAGCATTCCCATGCATCGTCACCACATCAGTTAAAATTCACATTACCGCATGAATCCAGTGTTGCAAATACAAATTTCCTTGCAGCAGATCGACGCAGTGTTATCAATGTAACAGGAGAGGATACAATTGGTTGTGATAATCAAAACAATATTGTTGCCCGAATAATAGCCGACTTTAGTGATATTGAAACCGATGCCGCCACAACACACAGCCCTCTCAACAACGAAAACCAACGTCTCAACTCATATATCAATGATACAGGAAGCCACTCTGGAAGTTTAACCTGTGTTTCGCGCAAAACTTATGATGAACTAATATTTACCTGCGCTGGTAATGCTACTGCCACAACCAGTAACGCTGGTGGCAGCAATTTGCAAACATCCCCTTCGAGTAGTAGCGCTAACAGTAATAACTCAAATACAGTGGGTAATGGGAACCAACCAAAAGTCAATCTTATTAATTATCAGGGCAGACGTAATCATCGTATTGTAACGAAATCTTACCGTAATGGTGTTACAACTGTTGACTTGCAGGGTGCAACCTCTTCGTCTTCAATTGCTGACAAATCTAATGCCTATGAATTTTCCGAAGACAACGAAAAATGTGAAAAAATTGCCACATTCCGAAAGCGCCGCTTGGCGGATAAGAAGTATGAATTTTCTGAGGATAACTCAGAAAATATTATACCATTTACAAAAATACGCTCAGCCGCTAAAACAACTTTGACTACAGCTCTTTTTGGTTCCGCATCGTCATCGAGCGGTTTCGGCGGCTCTCCGTCTGTTGGACGCAACCTTCATCGCTCAACAGCATCTAGTCATCAATTCTACAATTCACCATGCGTTTCGCCATCATCTTCGCCACATCCGTCACACTCAAGCAGTAATGACAATCATTCATTGTTAAACACGCCACCCATACATCGTTCTTCACCAATTGGCTTACAGCAAGGTTTTCGCTCTCCACCTTGTGGCTCGCCTGTCGGTGCTGGTATAATGCGTTCACCTGGAAAACACATTGCTGCTGCTACTCAATTTTATCAACAGATATCACCACCAACCATATCACAAGCAACCCAGCAGATGTTAAGTTTCAAGCCATTGACTACTCTCTCGCCGTTGCAGGTGTCAATGGCTAAGCGTAGTCATTTTGACATAGGTGGTCATATGTCGCCAAATGCAAATGTGCCATTTTTGTCACCCAGACGGGAAGAATACAAAGTAGTTGAAGTGCCCATACAGGGTGGTCTTGTACTAGAGAAGCCAATATGCACTAAAAAGTTTAAACGTCGCTATGTTGAAGAAGACGACGCAACATCAGTAATAACAAGTGAGGAAGGTAAGTAGTTAATGAATAAATAGTTTGCAAATTTTTCGCATGGATTTTGGCAACATCATCAACCTTAAACAAATTTATTTACGGACTGTTCATATGCCTTCAGAATTTTATACCTGAAATCATCATATTGGTGAAAAGCCAAGTGCGTGAGGACACAGACTCACGCCTTTTATATATTGACACGCCTTTGATTAAGCTGTATTTGTTGTAATTTTAATTTGAAATTTTGGTTCCTATTCCGGTTGTCAGTTGAGAATAGATATGGTGACCAGCGATTTTTCGATGGTTGTTTCTACTAAGCAATTATATTTCAATATAAATTATACTTCTCAAAAAGTTTTAAATTTTATTAAATACCAATTAAATACATGCTACCTAGTTACAACACAGAGCTTGAAGTATGGCTACAACAAACATAAAAATATAATAAATCCAAAGTTGTAGATTAGACGAAAACATCAAAAGATCTTACCATAACATTTGACTCACGTTTCATGGGCTCAAATTTTTTGATAAAAACAACATTTTTCGATCAAAAATATAAAAAAATAAATCTTCAAAATGCATATACATATGTACCATTTTTAAGCTCAAAATATATTCCATTAGATGACTGCATCTCACCTGGTTATCATACATCACTTCCCATGGAAGTGCACGGCTCGTGCTACTCAGAAATGCAAATGATATCCCAAGCGTCGTATCAACAGCTCCGTCATTGCGCAAGTGTTGTCATAACACAGCACTCTTTCGATTTAGAGACGTTCACATACTATGTCACCAGTAAATTGTGTCAAAAGAATAACAAAATCTACGATGTCTTCTACGATTGGGCATATGAATTAATAAGTGTAAGATCTTAAGAGCTTAAGCTGAATAACTTAAAATAAATCATATAATTTTTTCCTTAGATCTGTCCACATAGTAATAATATTATTTGTATGCTGATTGTCCAATTTGTTGTGCGTGATCCGTCGCCGTGTGCACTAAATAATTGCATGAACTGCTCAACAAAATCGAATTTAGGCTGCACTCAACATCGTAAACCTTGCGAGTGTCATATACTATTTACATGGAACATGGAATCGGGCGTTTGGGAAGTGTTGGACTATGGTGAGCTTGTTGAAACAAAAAACTTTGACGTTGTCACACCAGCAAAAAAAAGTGGTCGTGCAAGACTTAATTTAGCAGCAACAGCTAAAAAAATGGCTCACGAGCTGAGAACTATCCAAAGTAAAATGCAAAATTACTCACAAAACTTACGAGTTTTAGACTCCAATGTGTCAAAGTCAAAAACGAGCCTAATTGATTTAGACAACTCTATCGAATTTTATTTAAAGCGGCCACGTAACAGTGCCCGTAAATAAGTTTGCCATTTTTCTGTGCTGTTGGCCCAATATTTAGTTAAGTGGGTTAGTATTTAAGGGTTTTAGTCATGCAAGCAACATAAAATGATAAATTAACAAAAGACTTAAATGAATACTGTTATATTTTTAGTTTTAGTTTAAAAATATGAAATTGTAATTAATTTGTTAGTTAGTTTTCAAATTGTCTTGAAGTTTATGCTTGGTTTCGAAAATGTATAATTTCTGATTGAGTAAATATTGATTTAATTATATTCTGAGCAAAGATTTTTCATTTAATTTAAAATTAATACATTCGAAAAAAGTTTAAAATCTGTTTCTTCTTCTTTGAAATAAACAAACGTAGAAACTTAATTTTAATCAAATTATGATATTAAAGAACGAGTGAGAATCTGATAAAGAAAAGCAAAATTACATGACACGAGTGTATTAAATAAAAACAAATAAATATAAAACATAATATACAAAAAAATATTATTGAACCTGAGTTATATATTTGTAAAAAAATAAGTTGAATTTAGTAAAAAAAATTATAGAAGATTACAACTTTCAGTGTTGAAAGTATAATAAAAGAAGCTGTTTACTTATTACGTCACGCAAGTTTATGACGAACTATTGCAAGCAGCAAAGGTCAGTTTCGATGTTACGTCAAATTAAATCATTTAAATTTTCCGGTATTGAAACTTGTCGCTACATTGAGATTAGTCTAGGAAAACTATTGCAAAATGCCCCGAATTTCAAATCTTGCCTATATCTAGCACTGCGCTTATTCTACGCTAACCACCGCACAGCGGCTCTTAACTTTTCTCGTTGCAAAAATCATAACTTATGAATGAATAAAGATAGCTGAATAATTTTTACTTCTTATCCTTGCTCCAGAATAATTAAAATTACTTTCATAAGACATTCGTTGCTCTATAGCTTAACCTCATTCCGACTCTTCTGTCTCCCCTTTCGAAGCTAACATACCACGTGTCAAAGGCATATCAAAGAATAGATCACATGATCAGGAAATGCGCTAAGCGAACCTGTGTATCAGAAAATATCCGGATACAGTATAAAACAATAAGTCAACGAACAATATATCTACATAAATTTTATTCAGACCCTGCGCTCAACGGAGTTATAGGCATGTAGGAGTAGTAAAAGAATTCGATACCTAGATGCATCGAGCAACTCAAAACATTAGCGTTAGAAAATCAATAACCCAAACGCTTTCGCATCTTCAAAAGGGATGACAGCAACACCAGATTAAAACTTTAAGGGGACCGGGCCACAAAAAAAATAAAATTACATTGGTGTTCAAAACATAAGTTATTTAGAAAATAAATACGTTTTTCTATTAAAAATCATCGCATTGGCCCAAAGGCGTTTTATTTAGCAACAAAATAAATAAAAGAATCAATCAAGGCATTAATGGCATCCAAAAGTGTTGTCTTCTTTATGACTACGTTTTCTCCCACCCTAAATGACAATTATTTTTATGAAAATCTCTTATCGATGATAAATGACACTTTTGAGGAACAAATATTGCATTTCCACTTGGAAGTTTTCGGTTTCATCTCCAAACCCATTATTTGGCGAACCAAACAATCGTCTAGCGATGGATTAAGGTAGAGCTAGAGCGAGCGTCGAGCTCATGGAGACCTCCAAACAGCGCACAGTTTAACTATGCACTATGGGCTTAAGATAGGGCAACACATATTCATACACATAACGAAAGTCTAGTAGAGGCAAAAAAAAAATTCAAAAAATCAGCGATTCAAATCAATATGTTGTCCGATTTGGCGTGGAATGCCCCAAATTCACCATGACAAGGACTTTTGTTCCATTATTTCCAGTTAACAGATATGACCGAAAAGCTTCAAAACACTCATATAAAATTTACACTCCGCGTAGTCTTAATCAGCCGCTGCAATCGTCCATCGCGACACTGGGACTCCATTAAAGGTCGTATAATCATGGCTTATAGCATAGCATATGCTGTCCAGTTGTTTTCAGTGCTAAGATAATAGGACTCAGTCAATCTCCGACTTTCATGATTCACACTGTATGATTTAAATTCAGCCCTATTCTATAAGGATGATGGCATGCAATTGAAACTTTTGGCAAACGAATGTTAAACGAACCAGTTAAGACTGCATACATCTTACTACCCCTTTATTTCTGAATAAAACGTTCTATGAAGCACTGTACCAATTCTGGCTTAGCAAGTAAATGAGTTTTTTAAGCTTAAATTTGTAATACGTATGCACCCAATAACCAACTATACGAATGTTGTGGCATTTTAAAAGGTATCGATGATAAATTGATTATAAGAAACCGTTTCACTGGTATATATTAAAGATGAACTGAGGTATAGGGTAATGAAACCGATGCTTATTATACCAATCTTGATATGCCTGACAGAGCAGATTTTATGCATGCCATGATATTAGAATTTATCTCACTAAATTCTGCAGTTTACGGCATCACATTTTCTTACGTCAGGTTTTCCTTATATTTAGTTCATATTCTTTGCTCTTACTAACTTAATACTAGTCGCTTAAGTTCCAAGGTTGACATACTTACTGGACGCACCTAATATAATCTTAATCCAACTGATCTTTCTTGATGTGTTTGCCCTTCCCTTCGATGATTATTTTGTTCTCCAGCTATTTGCGCCAAAAATTGGCATATTAGATGTATGTTACAAACGGCAGCATTTACATCAAGTTTTGTATACCATAATTATAGCCCCTATAATTATCTATAATATGACGTCATTATAGAATTATGGAAATAAATGTAAACATGGATTTTTGCCTTTCATTCATTTCTTATGTATTCGTCTTTCTGGGGGATTAGGGAGGAGATTTCGCATGCGTTCTTAGCTTAGATCTTTGACTAATAAACGATCCCAATATCGATAAAATATAACGTGGGGTTATCGATTTATCGACAAAAAAAAAACCAATTTCGAGAAATAAATAAGTTAGGGCAAGGCCGCATCCAGGATTTTATTTCGGGGGGGGGAGGGGGTTTTAGATTTGAAATCGATTTAAGGTAGTGTCTATTCCTTGCAAAATCGTTTCTATATAGTGTCTGTCAAAAAATTTCGGGGGGGGGGGGGGTTCTATCCCCTAGCATCCCCCTAGATACGGCCCTGAGTTAGGGCCTTCTACCCGAGAGCGTCGATATGCACGAGCATATATGGAGCGATGGTGGTATGTGGGATTCAGACAAAATTAATCCAGCAGAATTATGAGTTATATATTGATGTGAATTTAGTTCAAAAGTTCAAAACTCGTCGACTATGTTGACTCGTGCGCTTAAACCTCGAAGTTTGGGAATTACAGCCCCCAGGTTTGAGAATAGGCAAGCCTTCGTTCCAACGGTCAGCTAATTAGCGACACCAGATCACTTGGGAATTTATATTCCGGCAATAACCCTGCATGTAATTGGTAGCTGTATAAAATTAACTAACTAAGAGCCAATTAGTGGAATGGAAAATTGAAAAAATTAAGGGGATATTATTTTTTTTAAATTAATTAAAAATTCATTCCGTTATTTTATTTTATATCGCCCATTTATTATACAATTGTCCAAGAAAAACTGTTTTTTTTTTTTTCGTATAACAAAAACTGTAAAAACTAGAAAACTTAAAAACTACGACGCGTGTTTTACTTTAAAATTAATATTAATTTTGTTTATAGCTAATGTATTGTTTTTTTCCTATTGTTTCTGTTGTAATAAATGTTTAATTAATGTGGTATATATAGAGTTTATTATTTCATAAAAGCTAGCATTTGTATTTGAATTAGTATTTGTATTTTGTTGTTGGTTTTTTTTTCAAAAGTTTTTATTTATTTGTATATAAATTATTTTACAACACCGTAATTAATTAAAAAAACTAAATACTTAATTATAATTTTTATTATAATAATTTTACATATTTTACACTTTTTGAAAGATGATGTATTTTTTTGTAATTTTCAATATATAAGTTGTATTTTACGGTACATACTGTAATGTGTTTTTTAAATGACATTAACGGTTTTGATTTCAATGCACACATGCACACATAATTTAGCAGCTTAATTATTAATTTTCTGCATTGTATTTGTTGCGCTGTTGTTAGTATGTGTATACATGTAAATAATGTGTATGTTTGTTTGTGTGTACTTGGCTGTGATGGTTAATTTTTTTCTAAACTTTGCTTCGCAAATGGAATTGCATTTTTTTAATTAAGCTGCAGGTTTTTTTAGTTTTATTAAATTGATTTTTCGCTTTAATTTCATTCCTGTACAATCAATAATCATTAAATTATTTACTAATTAAATTTTAATTGTTTTTGCACGCTCTACACACTTAATTTTAAGAAAAAATTAATTTAGGTTTAATTTTTTTTTTTTTTTTTTAAAAAGCAGCTTAAGGTTTTAATTGTAATTTTTTGTTTTTGTTTTTTCTTTCTAAATTTTTACAACTTAGCAAACAAATCAACTCAGACAAAGTTTTTAATTATAATAATAATTAATGATTTTATTTTTTAATTTAAAAAAATGATAATTTTTTCCTCCATTTATGAATTTTTTTTTTGTTTTATAAAATAATTATAATTATTTATAATAAGGTGAAAAATTAGTAATGATTTGTTTTTAATTTTTTTCGTTTTTTTCTATTATTTTAAATTAATTGTATAATTTATTTGTTTGCTTAATAAATTAATATTATTTTTGTGTCTTTCGCTTCGTTAGCGTCGGCGCCAGCAGTTCGGCATCAGCGTGCAGCTTATTGTTGGCATAACCGTTGGCAATGTGACCGTTCGTTAGCGCACTACCATTTTTGTAGGCGCTACCATTTAGTGAGCTACTGCTTCCGTTCAGTGTGCCGGTGGTGCCATTGCACATCTTGTAGCCGTTTTTAAGTAGCCCATTTGCTTTGCCGTTTTGATAGCTATGGCCATTAGCCAGCAATTTCGTTTCATCTTCATTATCATTTGTGGTATCAGTGATGCTCTTGTAGTGACCATTGCCATTTGCAGTAACACCACTGCTGCTTTCTTCCGGATAGTCCAGAGACTTATCGCGTCGCTGCAAAAGGAACATGAGTAAATTCTTGTATTCCTGCAGTTTCGTTCAGATTTTTTTTTCGTTTTGTGTCAGTAGATTACGCATTATTTGTTTTGTGCACACAGTTGTGATTTTTGGTGTTGGTGATTTTAGTAATGACAGGAACAGAAACAAACGACAATGATTACAATAACGCATACAATGTGATTGACATAAACATGATCGATTAAGACATTGATTCATTGGTGATTTTATGATTTTATGGTTAGTTGATTGTTGACGTCAGTAATATACAAAAGAAAGAGAAAAAATAACAAAATTTCATTAGTTTCATAATAATTTAGTTTCACTATAACACTAGCATAAGATAAAAAATATTTGCATGTTTTTTTAAACATAAAATCAGTAGCCTTTAGTGCAAAATTAAAAACCTATTACACTAAAAATAACTCACAATAGACTTAACTTTCCACTTGCAATGTATCGTTTTGTAAACCTTTCACAAATCCTTCACATGAAGTCCTATAAAGTTTCAGTTACGTTTTAGAAAACTTTCATTTTCATTTCAGAAATCTTTCTGCAATGTTTCCAGTGTTCATATTCTTGAATTCATTTGAAACGTTACGGAACATTGTAAGATTAAGGAAATAAACAAAAATTTTATTGCATCATCGGAGTCTGAAATTACTTAATGTTTTTTAATCTGCGTCACTTGCGCTATTAATTTATTACGTCATCGGACTCTAAATAATTTTTCAATTCTATCCACGGAACTAGGAGCTAATATTTAGTATATCTTGTTTGCGACGGTTTCATAATTTATCATTAAAAATGATAACATAAATCTATACTTAACATTGCACTAAGCTGAAAACCAGCCTGAGTACATAAACACAGATCTTAACATCTCTACATTTGGTGTCGTATATGTAAATAAAATGCAGATAACAAAAAACTCATATCGAATCATAAAATAATACATAAATTTTATAAGAAAAATTCAGTAAACATTAAACCTAAGCCTTTTAGAAACACCACACAATGATTGCATATGAAATATTACCTTTGAAATACCTAAGAAAGGTTTCTTCAACGTTTGGTACACAATATGTAGTCCTATCGACTTACATACTATGATCTCTGTAGACCAGCGATGGGCAAGTACTGGCACTTTCCGCCTTCATGGCCCGAGCCTTTATTCGACGCACAAGCAACGAAAAAACAATTCGTAGAATTTCAACGCTATCAACGTTGACTTGAGTTCAAATGATGAAATGTTGCGCCCTTTTACTAGATTTCCATACCCACAGTGGTGGGCTGTTTTAGATAATTATTTTACTGAGCTTACTGTTCAGTACAGTGTGTGCCGATAACAAAAAAAGATTAATTCAACGAAAATGAGACAGCAGCTAGTCATACGAGTACTAGTCTCAATCGTTGCTAAACCGAATCATCAGTAACTTCTGAGTCGATTAGTAAAAATTTCTAAGCTTTATATACGTAGAGCTGTTGAGAATCCAATCTAGAAGTGAAACAAAGCAGAGCAAAAGTTGTTTTTCTATATTTTACTTGGCGACTAAAACAAAGTCTCTCCTATTTATCTAAAAGTACGATAAGTCGAAATTTTGATTTTTTTCTTCAAATCATATTTATTTTAATTTTTGCTATTTTTAGTAAGCATTATTGAAAGACGTTTAAAATCTTATCTTTTTACTCTATAAAGTAAATAGAGAGACAATAATAATTGGCTAACGAGAGGTGCTGTCTTGGCGAAAAAACGCTGCTTATATAAATGAAATAATTGATATCATAAATTAAAAACTCAAATCAAATTCATAAGCTGTTAAATTATTTAAGCAACTTTTCGAGGCGTATGAGTGATGTAGAAATATTTAACGAACGTATGCAGTAGACAATAAAAAAAAATAAACAAAATTTTATTTCGTCAAAGTTGTGCAAATAATTAGGTTAAGTTGTAGTAGCACTAGATTAAATAAAAAAAAGTATTGCACAGTGATTTATCAAGAAAAAAAAGCAATCGTGTTACGAAAATCGGTGAATTTTATGAAAAAAAAAAACATGAAAACTAGCGATATGTTAGGAAAAAAGATTGATAGCGGTCTAACGAGTTTTCAGATCCAAACGCAACGTGGTCGCACTCCTTCTCTCTCTGACTGTGCGACGCTTTCAGTCTTTCAGTCTCTCAAACTCACTTTTCGCCTTTCATATGATCCGGAGTAGGTGTTGGAAGGTACACGTGAAATCATAGTTTATGCGTCTGCGCTTTTGACTGCTCGAACATTGCGCAAGTGCAGAGAAAAGCTTTTTAATGCTCCATACAAATTTGTCTTTTGAAGTTTGAGGAGCACAAAGAGAATGTTGAGTATTGAAGAGAAAGATTAACATCCCAGCACCGGCTGGGAAGCAAACCAATATTTTTGAGGTAGAAAACCTGATCAAGCGTGGATCTATTATGCAATCAATATTCATACATATGCACGATATGTATGTTTGTACATAACTTTCACTTGTTTCTTTTTTCCTCTTGCTATTGTTCAACGAACTTGCGCGTGCAGTTGGGAGCAGCTTGTGAATTAATAAAACTGGTAAAGCTACGCCAAATGCTTTTGGCTCACCCAGTTACCTAAATTCCTATTAAGAGACCTACAAAAGCGTCTTGACGAAATCTTGTTAATGAAATTTTGTGGCCGGCACATTGTTTTTGCCAACGCTGTGCTTTATGTTTTTTTTTGTTTTTATCTTTATGCTGTTGTTTTTATTGTATAATAAGCGCACTTATTTTCTCGTGTTTTCCTCTTTTGTCTATACGCTCTAAGCGTTTTGGCCAAAGATGTTAGGGCGATGCTTTTTTTCATG
This sequence comes from Meiosimyza decipiens, assembly GCA_963680825.1. Lineage (NCBI taxonomy): Eukaryota > Metazoa > Arthropoda > Insecta > Diptera > Lauxaniidae > Meiosimyza > Meiosimyza decipiens. The sequence goes on along the minus strand of OY804259.1, from coordinate 87,209,402 downwards.
TGGTTTAATGGTTTTCATTACCATGAACCGGAATTGACTGTTATGTTATTATGTTATTGTTGTTGTTGTTGCTGTTGTTGCTGTTGTTGCTGTTGTTGCTGTCATTTCGTACAACGTGAGAAAATCGATGATCGCGTTTAATTTTTATTTTAAAGAAATTTTATTTAACTTTTTTTACCGTCATTATTACAAGAGATTTTGATGTTATTGACGCAAGTGTTGAGGGTTTTTTTCTTTGTTGGGTTTCTTTGGACTCTTTGATGTTGACCGCTTTCATTGACTTTGTTAAGTTATTTCACGGCTTTGTATATTTGAGTGTATGGTTTTTTTTTTTATCAAATTTTTACAACCCATCATTTGTAAAAACAATAAAACTGAATCGTAATATCATTTTGTTTTGAAGGTGCGAATTACGAAAAATTCCAAAATATCTGCTGAATAATAATTTACACAGTGATCATCACAATTATGATAATTTATTTGTTCAATTAGAAATGTTTTTTGTTGACAGTACCGCAGCAACAATAAAAATAAGTGAAGAAAGTGCTAGTCATATCTCGTAATATTAACGATTAGATGACCAGCAGCATTTCTTAAGTAATCTTCGTCAGAGCATTTTTGTTTTCTTTCGAATGACGCAGTTTGCATGGTTGGTAACTTCAAATATAATGCAAAATATTTGCAAAATTTATTTATTCTTTTAATTTGAGGCTTTGAAAATGAGCTGTAAGTAAAAACCAGTAAGTTCTCTTGTTTTGATGACTTCTCGAAAATACAAATCATTCTATAACGTCAATGGATTCTGAATTTGCGTAATCACATAATTTAAATACAAATAACATTATTACATTACTTGGTTAAGCCCTTGGAAGTGAGTCAGTTGAAAAATAGTTTCAAAGTTTGCACCTTTTTTGTCTGATGCCTTAGGTTTTAGTCAAAGGCCAGTGGGTTTTTAGTTTTGCTAAAGGGGGCAAAAACAAAAAAATTGTAAATTTCAAAAATTTAACATTTATTTTGGAAATATGGAATATTTTGTCGTAGTTTCCCAGTCTAAGACAGTTTTTGACCACTTTCTAAGACGAATAAGGTCTTTATATCTTTCAGTTGAAAAACGCGTAGCTTTTGCCATTTTTAAGTTTAATTGCCTTAAAACCCTAAAATGTTAAAGCAGTTTCTGAACTAGGATTAGGCATGAAAACATCTTCAAAAAAATTATAGCTTTCATTTCTTTAACAAAAATGAGTGTTGAAAATATCATCTCGTTTTTTTACGAATTGGACTTGCAAGTCTTTAGATAATTAAATTCCTAAATTTCAATAATAAGAAGCCGCTCAAGAAGCATAAGTTTTTATTAGAATTTTAAGTATAGTTCAGGGTCCCTACTATGTAAACAAAATTGTATCGTAATTAAATAAATTTTACTCTCAAATGCAGCATTGGCTCTTCAATTGCATTGCTTTTTTCGCAAATATAGAGTAGGGCCCCGGTTCTCTAAAAAGATACTTATACTAGTCTTTCACGTCAAATCAATAGCTCTCAAGATGAAGAGAATTAGTCATGAACGGTGCTGCCCAGAGAACGAGCAGGCGCTCAAAAAGCGTAAAAAAGAGAGCGACAAAGCGCTTAGAGAGCGTAAAACAGCGTGCATGCTTACATAATCATCAACACATGCATTCCGTTGCTTGTGGTAGTGGACACCACTGATCATAAACAAGGTGTTGACTCGATTGAACATAATATTTGTTTGACGTTGAGCGAGTGAATGATGGTTCATGTTGGGAATGTATGGTGCCACGTATGGCAGTAATTTATAACAACATAAATTTTTAAGTGTTCTGCTGCATTATATTTTTCAAAATATTGTTTAAATTGTTTATAAATAATTAATGATATGTTTTACCATAGAGCCAAACGGTAAAGTTATAAAGACAAAAATCCAGCATGCATCGCAGTGATGCCTTTAAAATACCTTTGTATTGTAATTAAAAGGTACTTTGTCTTTGTAGCGAATGTAGCAAGATATAAAATCTTAATAAAGAGAGACAAAAAATGTCTTTAATATGCAATTTTAGAGCTCATAATAGACTGATTATAAAGACACTAGATACAAGATCACTGTCTCATATGCGACATTATGTATACTGTATAGAATAAAGACACACGCAAGTCATGCCGCCTCATGTCCTTATAAGCTTTTTATTATATACCTATAGTACAAAGACACATGGAAGGTTCTTAGAAAGACCTTAAGTGCCATGTCTCGTGTGTGTCTTTTTACTTTTTAGATTTTAAAAAAATAATTAATTGCTTAAGACAATTAATTAAAAAACTATGAAAAAAATTATTTATTTTTTGAAAATTTTCAAAGCATTTGATAAAGTTCATTCAGATCGGTTCATTTCAGCAAGAGCAACAAGCTTTTGTTTATAAAATTAACTAAGCCTTAATTTTGCAATAAATATGTTTGTTTAGGCCAGATGGCAAACCTATTTTGAGAAAAAACATTTCTCTAGTCGCCAGCAGATGTCATTTTGCTATATTGATAATAAAAGGTCTTCAATGTATTTATTCCTTGTGTTGGTATTACGGAAACACTTATGATATTTTGTGTGACCTTAAGTCGAAAAAAGTGACCTTAAGTCGAAAAAAGTATCCTAAAGGTTACTTGGCAAATAACGTTCATCGAGGTAAGAACAAGAACAAACGTCTATTATTTCTATTTCTGATATAAAACTCCAAGCTTCTAGCGAATATGAGATTTTGTTCCAGATTTCCATTTCATCATTTATGGGATTTAAGAAACCAGAATTCCCTAAAGTCTTATCTATAGCTTCAGCAACCCTCAGAATTCACTATATGTATTGTCAAAATTTTTTGGTCATATACATGATCCGATATTTTCAACATTTCGGAATGGTCATTTTATTTTTTCAAGTTAAACGTACGTATTCTGAACCATGTTTGTTAAATAAAACATGCGCAATGCAAGACTTAAGCAATTCATTAAAAGCGGCATTAAAGTTCCCTATCAATTTTAAAACTAAATCAATATGAGACATAAAAACTAAAATAAATAACAATTAAAAAAAATGCAAAACATAAAAATTTGACACTACTCTCAAACAAAAATGCAAATATTCAACATTTAAATATCCTTTTTTTACATAATACACAAAAAAAGTCAATTGGTAAAATTTAAACGAAATTGGAGGTCTGACATTGAATTTTTAAAACAATAAAAGTTTCTTCTAACTTTTTCACAATATTGTAATTTTTTCTCTTTAAACTTCTAATTATTTGAAAGTAAAGTAAAACTTTGTGTGTAATCTGTGATATCAGAGATAAACCTATTAACTTACCATGCGTCTGCCCTTGTAGGCAGCCTTATAGAATTCATTGAACAAGAAGAAGAACATAACAGCATGCATGCCAATCCACCAAACGAATGCCTTTGGATAATTACAGTCGATGAAGAGTAATTGGAAGGCATGGACCATAATTAAAATGAATTGTACCTAAAAAGAAGAAGAAAATGAATAAAATTCAAAAGAAAATCCAACATACTTAAACATGTGAAGATTCTTTAGACGCTTCCTTACCATCTGTAATGTAGTCAAATATTTTTTCCACCACAAAAACCTGTGATATTGTGGACCCATGGCAGAGAACATGTAATAAGTGTACATTATAATATGAACGAATGTATTGAGTAGACCGAAGAATGTGCTGTGACCGCCTGTAAGAAATTCAAAATTCCAGTCATTATCATGTAAAATTAAATAGTTCAATATTCGGTACAAACCTGGTGTGAATTTAACGCCAAACCAAACTGACATTGGCATACAGCCATGATGAATCACATGGAGTGTTGTAACTTGTGACGTCTTCTTTCTTAATACGAAGAAAATCTACAAAATAAAATGTAGAAATATAAAAAATACTGAGTGTTTACGTTCAAGTTATTGAATAAATTCTTATAAAATTTGCATATATTGTAGTTTAGAGACATAGTTTTTTGACCCCAATGAAATATTTGACACACTTAATTAATGTTTTTGTTCAATATTCGATTCGTTCTTTTTGCATAATTTGCCATTAATCCGGTTATTGATTGGCCCATAATCGTTATTTTGAAATAAATTTAATTCATATTAAAGGGGAATAACATGAATAGACAAAATTTCGGTCATGAGGTAAATGTTTGTTTATATTTTGATTTTGAAAAAAACAAAAACATCGCGTGATAGTTTTATTATAAATCTATACAAAATTGGATGAACAGTTTTGAAGTTCTTATAATTAACATACGTATATGTAGTGATTGATGGTTGTTGTTTTTTGTATCAAAATAGACTCCGTATGTTTTAAAAGACACGCATATATTAAAAGTTTCCATCAATGTTTTAAAATGCTTCGGGCTTAACATAAATATTTAAGCTTATTGAATTGAGTTTGGGTAAACAAATTTTGTTTAAAATTGCATATGCGAAATTAGATTTAGTATTTTGTCAACAGGGGGTGGCCTCTCCCATACAAAAAAAAATACCTAAAACGCTATACATAAGCTACTTAGTTTAATATTTACCATAAAAATTTTAGAAAATAAAATAGAGTCTTTGTAGTTTCGTATCTGAAGAGTAGCAATCAAGCTAAGAGTTCGTTTAAAACAAAGGTTTTCAATCTTTGACTCACCCTTCAGAGAGACAGAGAGGGTTCAATATATCAAAAAACGGCCTAAGCAAAGAATTTCTTTGGACGATACTTGAATCATGAGCTCTTGGTATTAGTTAAAATTTCATATACTCGTATAGTTACTTTTTTTATTTAAATATTTTAATTTGAATATTCGAGAAAACTTACCGTGTCGAAGAACTCAGTGAATTTGGAAAAGTAGTACCACCAACACGCGTGCACCATCTAAGCAACAGCCATTAGGAGAAATATACAACAAAATATTAATAAAATTCAATGAAGAAAAATCGTTGGATAAACAGTTAAAATACAAATTGCTTAAATAAATTTATAGAATTTAGAGAGTAAGAAGAAGAAGAAAAAGAAGAAAAAACAAACATTCGACATGATGCAAATTGAAAAATAGTTTTGGTAGGTATATAGAACAAAACTAAGGATATGAAACAAAATAATTATTCAAACAAATACAAGAAGACTTGAGAAAAAATAAAGGAACTCTTTTGGCATATCATTAAATTACAGCTGCAGCGCTCTCGAACCATTTTAATTTTTTTAAGGACTAAATAAAAAACAAACTAAAGGTTAATGACATGCAATTAGTTTTTTTATATAAAAGCACCAATTAATGTATTTTTTTTATTAGCTTAAAAGCTATGGATCTTCTCGAACTTGCACCAATTTCGTAGTAATAAAATAAAGTTAAACATTCTTATGTTAATATTTTTACAGTGTAATACTGTCTTGTCTAAGACCTATCATTAGCCACAATATATCATTAATTTTTTCCTTAATTAATCAAATATTCAACAAAATGTTAGCAATAAAAAAAAAATTTAAAGAAGAAAAAAGGTTTGTACCACACATTAAACTGTTATCACATACCCTTAATGTTCTAGGGTTATTACTATAGTCAACTGGCTGACATCGGAAGTCATAATGTCCCGTTAGCCAACCGGAAAACGATATCTGAAAAATGTAAAGAAAATATTTTTTTTTTGTTTTGGTTCTGGTTTTTGATATTTATTGATTTTTTTTTGTTGTTATTGTTGTTGTTTTTCGAATATGGTACCTACTCGTATTTGTAGATTTTGTGTGTTGTCGGTTTTTGTCATTTGGATGTGAATAAAAAATGTCGTACCGAAGTCTTGAAATTTATTAACTTTCTCTTTTTAAAGCTTCTACAAAAATTTTGAAATCAATAGAAATAAAATGAATTTGATGAATAACTAAAGCTCAAAAAATAGTTAAAAAAGAATTAAGCAACGAACTTTTTTATTATTATACATATGGAGAATTTCAAGCGAAACTTTAATTTTGAAAACCGAACATCTTCCGATTATTTTGAAATTATAATGTATAAATTTATATACTACATATTTGATTTGTTTTTTCGGAACTTTTTAACATTAAGAGAACACACTGGAAATAAAAAAGTTTGCAAGATTTTTCCAAAAGTACCCAATTCTTTTTCAAACTTAATATCAAATTAAAAAAAAATTTGATACCAAAATCAAATTGTGACTATTTGTTTTGTAGGATTTCAGACTTAACATTAACTAATGATATACAGTTATAAATCAACTTTCAGAGGTAATCAGTATCCAGGATTTGTTCACCTTTCATCAATATATACATACATGTATCGTTATAAAGGTATTTTTGAATACACTAGTTTTCAAATAAATAGGGCTTAGATCTTTCAAAGTTTTGGATTAACTCCAAAAATTGAGCATATCGTAAAGTTTATAAAAAATGGAGGTTTAATAAAATAAAAATATATAGGTAATTTTTACGTGCAAGAAATTGAAAAAAAAATATCGGAAGAGGATAGGGCTCAAAATTAAAAATTTTCTTAAGTCTTTTTTTTTACAAAAAATGAAACTTATCAGTAAATGTGCAACAACTTAACAAAAAAACAACAAGCCTGAGATGAATATGGAAGAGCCGAGGGTGGATGAAAATAGAAAAACTTTGCTAAACTTTTGTAAAACAATCGTAAAAAGAACTCAATACGTCTTTTGTGCTAATGAAAACAAATCCGAAATAATGGTTGACTCATGTAAGTGAAACTATTGCCACAAATTTAATAAATAAAAAAAATTAAACAAACTTGAGCCAACTATATATGATCTTAAACTTGAATCCTATTATTTCAATGGCACAAATCTCCGCACAACATAATTTTAGTATCGATGTGTTACGCTGCTTTGGAGTCAAATTTCAAGGTCAAAAATCAGGTCATATATATTCACTTATCGAACACATAATTCATAAGAATTTTTGGCGACAGGCTCTCGGAAAAATTATTTCAGTTATTGAAAATAGTATCTTCCTGCTGTTTAGTTCATTATTGGTACATGGCAAGGTCGAAAGATTAACCTTGGAGGGTTTTTTGTCACCAACTGCATAAAAGTTAGTAACTTACATCATAAAATATGCATATAAAAAGGACAACGTAAAAGTTGAAGGTTGTTAAGAGATTTCGATATACGCAAGGACTCCTGAGAACATCACTTATACAAACTTCTTACTTTTAAAATTTGACAAAAATAAATTATGAAAAAGGTCACCACCCACTTTTTTGAGTTCTTTAAAATCCACCATTATGAAATACGATCTTTTTGAGGTTTTCGTATTGGTGTCATTCTCAGTGATTTGTAGAGATACTAAAAAAATTTTAGTCTCTGATATAAATTACTTATGCAGTTGAGTTAAAGAAAAGTCTGCCTAGGTAGATTTGCGACCTTACTTTGCTTAATAGAATTGTAACTAGGCTGCTGAGGTATATTTTTTCATGCACAGTAAAACGATGCCTCTTGCCGTTTAAAAGTTATAGACAAAAAACCAAAGATATCTCATCCATAGTGTTTTATTTCAGTGCATGGGGTAGAATTTTATCATTACTTTGTTCCGTAGATTTGTAAGTCCACTAAAGAGATATAACTTTGACGAAGTCCCAATCGTCAAAAATCTTAAGGTTCATGAGTTCGCTAAATTGATACACATTATCTGATTTTTACTTCTGACGTTGAAAATAGAATTTATTTGATTAAAAGTAGTGAAATTCGTTGGTGGTGACATTAAGTGAGTCCGGTGCTTCTAGATATTATTGAGAATTCTTGATAGAGAAGTCACCCATCATTTTGTCGTATAGTTTAAACGTAACGATGGTCAAGTTACGTCTCAAGCTCATTATTATTCTTGAGTTTTTTACTTATATGTACAGTTTGGATATTACACAAAGTATATTTTTAGTTTCAAGGTCACTTTTTTCAAAGACATTTTGCAGCGAGCCGCGTCTATAGCTGCTAGTTATGTTTTGGCTATTTTCTAAACCAAAAAATCATATTAGAAGAAGAAGAGAAGATGATTTCAATATAAGAAAGACTACAGTAAGCAAGGAGACTTAACGGAAATATACCGAAAAGTTAAAAAGCAGTTTATCTTACGGGATACTAAGGCAAGGGCGTGTATATTTCGTATACAAATTTAACAGGTCACTTTTAATATGAAAATAATTTTTATGCCAGTGACACAAATTATGCCACGGTGGTAGTACTAGAACTGCAAAAAGTTTAAAGCTTCTGAAGGAGAAAACTTTTGTTAAGTGATATAATTGAAAAATATCAACTCAAATGCATCTGATACTCACATTTCGCATAAGTAAGAAAGTGAGATCAAGCTCAGAGCTCATATGAACTGGCTCTCCCTAGACGGAAAACTAACGACCTTCTCAATTTGAGAACGTATTAAAATCAGAATTTAATTGGCTTACAGTTAGTATGAAACGCAGACGGCTAGAATTTCAAGATATCGTAAATCACCTTTTTTGTTAGTGGGAAATTCCAGCGAAACGTGAAGTTTCTTGTTACTCATGATTTTAACCATTTTAAAAATATTACTTTTATAAACTTTGTCTTTTTATACTTGTTAATTAACTTAATTTACTTAAGAACTTTGATGAGTATAATTTTTTCAGAGTAAAACGAAATCGTTCAAATACCATAATGAAGTGATAAGTAATATTGTAAAATGTATTACATGTCGAAAACATCTACCTTATGTAAATAAAAATGAAAAGTATTACTCTAACTTCTCAAGTTTTTTTTTGTGCCATCAGCGATAACGTAATTAGAATTTTTTTTAAATGGGTATATTTCTGATAAATAAACAAATAAATGTACACTTTACTAGGTTATGCGCTTTTAAAAATTAAAGGGGGTATAAACAATAATTGTTTCTTTACGTGTAAATGTGAACAACTTTATATTAAGTCATTCTGTAATGACACATCCGCCGATTGAAGAATAATGGGTGGGTATCTTGCATTACTGATAAATATTATAATAAAAATTATTATTTGTAAACGCTATCTATTAAAATATTTCACATAAAAATGTCTGTTTTAAGTTGGATTACATTTCATTCACAATTGAAATCCATGCTTGCAATTCAAAAATTTTTGATATTTATAACGTCCTGCAGGTTTGTCCATATCCCGCTGGCCATACAGAAAATAAGTTTGAAAAATATTGAAATAGACAAGTCTTCACAAAAAAAAAATCTTTTTATTTACGTAGATACGTGCGCGCCAACGCTTTCATGTTTTCAAGGTCAAGGAAAAACATTTCACATAGTTCACTTTTTTGTCAATAAGGCAAGTTTATTGCCGGATCAAACAAAAACGGATTGTCCGGCAAATTATCGGAACTATAACAGCTCAAGTTCGAAGACCTATGTTGAATTTCTGTCTGACCAACAGAGAGCGAGGTATTAACAAAAAAAAATCTTCTTTTCTTTTTGTCATCCTTCACCTTCAATAGCTTGCAAGTTTATCCACAAGTTGGAATAGTTACCAGAAAAAAACTTAATACTGCAGTTAGAATTTTGTTATTTCTGAAACCTTTTGTTTTCGTATTAGTAGCAAAAAAGTTCGTTTCATATGTATTAACATTTAATCTAAGTAAATTATGCGAAGCTATGCATCGAGTACATATAAGAAGATGGGGTCAGTACAGTTGTTATTTATCCCACATGAAAATAAACTGAAAAATCATTGAAAATTAAGTCATTGTCGACTAAATTATTATTCTATGTATGCGTATACATTATAACATGAAAATAGTTAAAATATTTACATTAATATTCGTATTTACAAATAAAGTTTCTCTTCGGAGAAATGATGTGATTTAGTGACTTTAAAAAAAAGCTATGTAAATGAAAATCAGTTGTTCTACATAGGCTAATTATGCTAACATAATTAATACTTGAATTATAAATAAGCGACCATTTTTTTCACACATAAGCATATTTTATACAAAATAAAGCTAAAGAAAAAAAAATATTACGAGTACAATTCTACATTAGTACAATGCTCATAAGTAAAATAAATATATATTCTAAAAAAATGTATAACAAACCTTTTTTTACAGTATGTATGCATTTTAAAAAAGAGGTTGTCTTGTGTCTTTGTATGGCATATTTTGACCCAATTTTAATTTGCTGAAGCGACACAAATTTTAAGTTATTTAATCCCAAAAGCAATTAACAATGTGCGGCGCAAAGATAGCACACTACAACAAATTTCAATCATTTCGATAAAATTTTCAACTCTGCGGGTGCTCAAAGAATACATACGAAAATCAATGACACCAAGTTAAAATGTAAGCAACCCTTTGACCTCATTATACGTCACTTTTTCATTACATATAGTATGTAATGGTAGTAATAGTGGTATATATAATGCATTCTGTCCAGTGGCGTAAATTCAGTAGGGCTGGGGATGGCATTGGCCCCACCAAGGATCTGATGCTGGTTATTTTTCGATATATTAATTCAATAAGCCCATCTAATAGTGGTGAAATTATGATTCTGGCCCCCTACCCCCAAAATTTGGTGAAGTGACACCACTGCTTCTGTCTGTCAAATAATCTGTTTGGTACTATATAGTAGCGACTCAGATGAGGTATCAGTTTGACAACTTTCGTGAACCCTTATGTTCAAAACATGGTTATTGCTCGAAAACCAACTGATTCGCCTATAATACTGACTGTGTGCTCGTTTGTAGACGATCTATGAAAACTTATATTTATATATATGGAAAAACATATAGTCTAATGGACCCTTAAGCAATGTTTCACGTATGGAGCACTTTCAAGCAATTATAACATTTTAAAAATTTCCTATAACGCTTTGCATGTAGAGGAGCGTGGGTTTGGTTTAAGCCGGGCTTAAGTTTAACATATTTATTCTGGGAATAACAAATAACATGGACATTAATCTTAAGACTGCTTTGGTTTCTCTCTCCTCTGTATACTGGCTGAGCGTGTCTAGTTTATCCTTTGAAGTTGTGTGGGAAGATTATATGTTGGTGTCAAAAATAAGCCATATTTCTTGTGCACATCCTAGTGATTCTTTTCTTTTTAAAAAAAAAAACGGGTACATAGCTTAAATTAGGATTACCAGATGATCAAAAGACATATCGTGTATCTAAACACTTCCAAATCTGTAAACTTTTTTTTTTTTCTTAAAGCTTTAAAGAATTGATATATGTAATTTTCAAATCGAAAGACAAATGCAAAAAAAAATAATTGGTTCAGAAAGTAAAGACTCTTATTTGAAAATTGGTTGCTGCTCAGCACAGAGTCGACTACTAACCAGAGCAGCTAAGAGAAATTTCGTGTGACGTGAAAAGAGACAGGCATTATAAAATATATATATGTTAGTACAAATGATGATGCGCAGAAAGGAGGCAACTCTATTTTTATTAATTTTTCAGTAGATGTAAAAAACTGATTATTTTATGACAAAATCTTTACACATCCGTAGCTGAATTGGTTTTATGTATGCATATCAGTCGATGCGGCACTAAAAGCTCAATTGTTTAGCCTAAAAACCATAAAGCTCTAAGATAATGAAGCTGTGTGGTTTTTGAACCGCCGTTTTGAAATGTTTTTGACTACAGCTGTAGAAAATATTAAAAATCACTTTGCTTATTTTTGGTTGTAAGCAAAATTTTAAAGCAAAGTTCAAATTAAAAACAGTTATTATATGTATATATGGTATAAGTATTTTTTTTTTTTTTGTAAAATTGTCAAAACATGTACATAATATATAGCTAATGTTTTTTTTTTCTTAAAAAAAGAAGAAAATTTGAAGTTCTGTATTCAAGATTTTTCTTTCGAATTGTATGAATATAGTATGGATATGTAGTTGGTATGTATTTCTATTTATATGATGAGACTCTAACGATTTTTCATTATTACGAGTTTCGAGAGTGCGCAGATTTCGCTAAGGCTGAAATTTAAAATACTTTAAGAATTTATTATTTAATATTAAAATTGAATAAATTATTGAACTATAATTTATTTCGTTCGTTTCGTTTGCTAAAATTTTTCTTTATTCAAGATTCTTTTGTTAATACAAAAATTTTTAACTAAAGTTATATATGAAAGTATCTGTTCGCACTTACTCTCCTAGCCGTGGGACTATCGGTATAATCCACCGGTTGACATCGTAGACTGTAATGACCCCACCAGCCGCCCATTAAAGACTAATTTGTTGGTGTACACGTGATGTTTACAAAGTAAAAAAAAAGTATATGAAAAGTGTAAGAATTGTTAAAATAAATTAAAATTATTACAAAAAAAAAAATAAATTAAAAAAAAAACATACAGAAAACATACAAAACCGGACGTTACTACCTGAGTGGAGTCAACATCTCTAAGAAAATACAAACTACTTAATAACTTCCGCTTATTTCATAGATTCTATGCAAGAAGAACGTTGTTTTTTGACCAATTAAAAACCGTTACAATTTCCCAACAAGACAAGCCCATAACACTTCTCAATATTATAAGGTGGTAGCTATCACTTTTGTTCACGCATATTTATAGTTAAAAATGCCACCCTAAAAATGCAACATTTAATGCAGGGTCTCTTAGAGTCAAACTATTTTTTGGATACTGTCCGATGATTCTGGACATAACCTCTTTCAAATAGTGATTATAGTTTTTACTAATATTTGATTCGATTTTGATTTTTAAAGACCCAGATCTAACGTTTAATTTCCACTCTGAAAAACGATAATTCAAAAAGCTTTTTTAAGGACAATTATATTCTCGAAGCATTGTTAAAGGGGTTCCAGTGAGATTCGAACCGTGACTACTTGCACGGACGCGCTTGACTAACATAAGAGACTGCACTAAGAATTTCATTAGAAAGTTTACGATCAATATTAGTGATGACAATGAGAACTCAGCCTTATGACCAGAAGCTGTAAAATTTGTAAAGGGTGAGAACCGCTCAATGAAAAATCTTTATCAAATTACGGGTCCTGGAAAAATACTTCAGTTTTTGGAGAAAATCAAACTTTCGGAAAATCATACACAGGCATAAACCACAAGAATTTAAACATACAAAAGGCGACATTTATAGGTGGGTTCACGGAAGTATGACCCAACCCGGTCGGAAGACTAGCAATTTCTAAAAAGTAAGAACTTTTTTTGGCATCAAATCTGTCTTTTGTGTGTAGTTTGAGTTGAAATATACCAACACTATGATTTCGAAACAAGTTGTAATTTGGCCCTATTTGCGGAGATACAATGAGTTTGAATCAGTTTCATAATCACTAACAATGGAAATACCAACTGAGTTCACTCTGGAATGTATAAGCAGCTCTAAGTGAAATACTTCAAAGTACTTACAGGACAAACAAAGTATACAGAAATAAAAATAAAAATTTCCGAAAAAAACTTTCATCCAAAGTAAAAAATTGAAAGAGATTTTTTTGAGATTGACCTTGAGTAAAATTATCTAAAACTTAAAATATAAGTTGTATGAAATCATTTAAGGTCGTTCAACTTGAAAAATGAAATGAATAAATTTCTTTTTTGCTTCATATGACGTTACAGCGGAACGACGCAACGTAAATGTGGCATATACGCCCATTCATATAATGTAATTCCCCAAGTCGAATGCAATTTTTAGGTCGATTTCAAATTTTGATATGGAAATAACCTCATATTCTAACTTGTGAGAAAATTTTTCGGTTATTTAGGTCGATTATTCAGTTTTTTGTTTTCAAAGCATTACAATACTTTCTAGGAGATGTTGACTTTTAGGCGTAATATCCTGCATAATAAAGTGATACAAAACTAAAAATTTCATATGTGAGATGTACTCAAACTTATCGAAATTTCAGATTTTTATTACAAAAAGAAGGCAATGCTGAAGGCGCTTTAAGCTTACACGCAAAAACCTAAAGTATAAGAAAAAGGAAAATAATCTCCCAGCACAATAATAAGTAACTTTGTTCAATAGTTTTTCGTAAAAAAACTGATATACTTACTTATGCTTTACCTTCGAAAAGAAACATTTTCTGAAAAGCTTAAAGCGGTGCAATTTGAGAAAAGAAAGTTCATTTCTAAAGTCGATTGTACATCAAATATGCCTTATATCAGCATTCTAAGCAAAACCGAGATCTTGTTCAGCGCACAAACTTCTTGCGAGTCTAACTTGTCTGATGTCTAGATATAAAATTTGAGTTACCAGCGTTGCTACACCCGATTATTATTTTTCTAGGCATTCTAATAAAAACATACCATATATCTATTTGTACCTACATACTATAGTTCCTACATATTTCATATCTTTTGGTGTTTCAACCGTTTTACAAAAAACAATCGATCTTTTTTACTTGATTTAAAGCTTCAAGCCCAATAGCTTAGCAGGCTAATAGCTGTAGTAGCTAAACTCGTAAAATGTGTTCGGTGGTGTTATGTCCTTAACATTTTGTTAAGCGTTTCAAGAATATGACCGGTTACAGAATTTAAAATATGAATAGTAATCTTAATCTTAGTAATTTAATCTTTATTTTCTGAATTTTTTTTTTTGTACTGATAAATGTAGTGTAATTTCAAAACATCTTGAGCATTGCCTTCCAATTACGCTAGGCGGCTGAAATTATGATAACTATCAAACCAATATTATTCAGCGTGAGTAGGTCTTTTTGACGACTTTTATGTTTTTAAACCACCCTACTGTGTATACAAGACATATGATGATTTTTCTATAAACAACAAAGAACGAACTTTATGTTGACACTGTAAATAATTATGATATTGTTAAATGCGAAACAATTTAATGAATAAAATCGGTAAACAATAAATTAATGTAGAAGCTGCAAAGTAACTCTTTGGTTTAACTCATATTCGGCGTACTTTTTATATATACTTAGGTATGTAGTATCTAATTTAAAGTAAGTAAGAAAAAAAAATCATCAACAAATTGTTTGCGATGTTGCAATGGTATTTTTGCGGTGCAATCAATATATGGTGTACAGTGGTTGTTGTTGCTGTTGATTTGTAGTTGTTTCTGTTTCTGTTGATTTGCTTTTGTTTTTATGTTGCAATAAGCAACAACATTAACCTACCTCATAAAATAGCCATGCACTAAATATCACTTGTAATGCATTATAAACTATAAGTGTGTTTTGTAATTGGAATGGTTTTCGATTTTCCATTAATCGTGGCCCGAGCACCTGCAAAGAAATAGAAAAAAATGAAAAAATTTGTGCATTAGAAAAAATCATAGTTAATTTAGAACCAAAAGTTTATTTTGTATCATAAATAAAATTATGATTTATACAATATCCAAATAATAATCAATATATCGTAGCTATAGGTACGATATTTGTGTGCTTTACTTTTACGAATGCACTCATGTATTTTATTTTTTTCATAGAATATTTTTTGACACCTCTATCTAAGTAATTGTGTAGTTTTGTAATCTTTCGTGCACATTCACTTTGTACCTGCACATTATTTCGTTGATTACAATGGGTTACCGGGTCTTATCATTAACACTGGAGCATTTAATCAACAGTAGTAGTAGGTAACATCGTTTGCTTTTTGTCTGATTGTAAGCGGAGCATTTCATTCACATGAGCAATTTTATTCATGACAGTTGGAAATTTAATCAGTGCTGCTTTATCTAACACATGGTTGTGGGTCGTTTCCATAGCGCTTTGGTGAAGAACCTTTCTATATATGAGCTAAAACTCTTATTCACTTTTACTTCAAAGAACTCAAACGTTTTGTTCAGAGCTGTTATTTTATAATATGACGATATCTTAACGAATCTTAGCACAATTTAAACTTATGAGTCATTTTACAATGACGAGTTAACTAACCAATAACTATGACTGAGATTCATAATTAAAAAGCGAGTAAAATCATTGGGGGTATTCCTCTAAATGTGATACGTCAAAATAGGATAAAATAAATTACATTGAAAAAATTATCTATCCATGTGTTTTCTATGAAACTTCAGATAAGTAGATACGTTTTTACAAACATAGTTTTTGCAATAGAAACGTGTCTACATGACTCAGTATAAATTCAAAAGAAAAAATAACATTCAGTAATACGGTCCTATAGGGCAGCGAAGGCAAACCATGAAAAATGTAACAGTTATGGCACTTTACTATAAACAAGTCGTTTCATTTCACAGCTATAGGGCGCAAAGACTTGGGAACAGCAAAGTGATCCTTGTAATATTCAATACAAATTTAAATTTTTTTGTATATTAAAATTTAAGATGGAAGGAAGCCAAAATCCCAGTTACGAAATACTACTTAAGTACTTAATTAAGCAGTTCAATGGGTAAGAGCTGTTTAAGCCTAAAGATTCGTAGAAGAACTATTTCATCATTTCAAGATTTTAAGGTATTTAGCAATTTATACCAATCATCAGTCATATTCCGCTCTTTGAAGTTTTATGGATTGTTCAATATTGAATCTGGGGCCGGCTATAGAGTTTTTTTTGTGTTTAAAAAAAGCAAAAATGGCATTTTGGTACCTGGCTACTGGTCATGTAAAAAAAAAAGCATTTTTAGGGACTTAATGGTTATTTATATGGCTAAAAGATCAGACGGATTGATAAAGATTCTCTTAAAAGTTAGTTTTTGCTGCTCAAAATCTAAAGATATCGATGATGCATGGGTTCTCTTCTTAGAGTTTTAGCTGGAGCAATGTGGATACTTTTTTGTGTTTTGGTTTATGGGTCAATTTCAATGAAATTTAAAAACTGCCTAGTAGGACACATGAGGCTTGGGATGGAATATCTTTGAAAAATATGTGAAAATATTGACAGGTAATCAATTATGTAATGATTATACTGCAACGCCCCTATAATAGACACCTCTAATCTTGGCTGGTTGATTTAAATGTCAACTGACATCGTACGTAGCCTGTACGCTTAATCATATGACAATATTATAGATTTATATAAGGACTTGTTGCCATTCATTTTAATTTATGTTTGATTATTGAAATAAAAAATGACAGACTCTTAATTACACGTTGTAAAATTGATGCATACGGGTGGTTGTAAAACGATTTGGTATCTAATGATGTGAAGTTGCAAATTACAATTTATTTGTTAATTCATAAATTCAGCTTTAATTACAATTTGATGATATTAAGTTAATGGTTCATTTTTGAACATTTATTTCTTTCTTTTAATATTTCAATTAAAAAATTAATTATTTGGCAACTGAACTTGGCATCATCATTTTCAAGTTAAACGTTACCGGGATATCGTTATATATGTGATGTGAACTCAGTGCCCTGCTTTGCAGAGCACAGACATTAAATATAATCTCTTTGACTAAAAATTTTATTGATATTGCATAGCTAATTTTGAAGTTAGTAGCAATTAAAAATTTGTTTCACACCGAACGCACTGTAACGCTTAAAATTCGAAAGTTTGTTAATTTTCGAGTATATTCACAATCAAAAAAAAAAAGCAAGGGTCGTTACAAGAACTGAAATATTTATTTTTCGTAATTACCGTAAAAAATTTTAACCGCTATTTCTAGACCACCCTAAAACACCAAAAATTATATTTTACCCATATCTTCGATAGGTAATATCCGTTATTTCAAAATGAATAATCGTTGTAAAGGACTTAATTAGTACTACATTCTTCATGTTCTTTTGATATTCGAAGTCATATTCAACTGATAAGACTCATCATATCTCTGGTTCGTATACCCCTAAATGATAGTTTTTATAAGACTTAAGTCCTTAAAAACATATTTACTTTTTTGCCCACAACAAACCTGGGCAAATGAACATACTATATCATTTTTACTTACTACAAGTGGGGAAATAATCCATTTCCAGTTAATGTCATAGTGTAAATTTCAATTTAAACAACTAATTTTGAATGTTGATTGATAGTTGAAATTGAGGACAATACTGACAACTTCAGTAGTTATCTAAATTAAAATGCACTATCACTAAATAATTAAAGTTAGTGGAAGTCACATGAAAGCCCCAAATAAATATATTTTTTTTGGCTACTAAAAAAGGACACACGTAGTCCTTATAACCCCTTCAATAAATGAAAACATTTCACACACAATGGAAACAGCAAATTCTCTAAACTTAGATCATTTTTGCATATGATACACAGTGGAGCAGATAACCCGAAAATGTGTTGTTTATTTTGAGTCTGTTGTCCGTATTTTCTCATCATTAATGGTATATTTTTTATCATAAAAGTCTTAAGTTTTAAGTTCATATCACGCATGAAATCGCGGGAAGAAAACAAGAATAATTTAAGTTTTCACGATGTTTCCTTTTGGAGGACCTAAATACACTAACATTTTTTGTTATATATACTTGCGTCACTCAAGTAGTAAGTAAAATTGGTTGTTAAGCCTAAGGATTTAATTTAATTTGTTTTACAAATTCAATTGAAAAATTGTTTAGTTCTTAAATTATAAGTATGCGCATTATCATAAGTCTCAGCTGGAACTTTTTAAAATATTTTTTCTCACATGGTTTATTTCTACATAGATTTCTCGAGAAAAAGCCAAATATTCGTATTACTTTGCATAAGAAGTGGCGGTATAGAATTCGAAGAAGGAAAATTATTGGATTTGATTTCATATTCATTTTGAGCGCTTTTTTGTTCACTTCATATATTTATTGTTCCACCGCGGCATTATATATCAATCGTTACAATTCCACTGTTCCAGACAATTATAATAGCAGCAAACCACAACGAAAACAAAAATGCTGAAAGTAATACCACTCAAAAACCATTAACACTTAATAGTCGATACTTAGATACTTGCAGTACAATCAATACTATATCTATCAAACTTACCTTGACAATGTAAACATATGTTAAGCATACTGCTAGTGTTGGAAATGGCGATGACATCATTGGCCAATCCTTCGTCCTTGAATCTATTTTGAAAATAACAAAAGAAAGAAAGAGAGAGAGAGATCGAAATTGTGAATGAGAAGGCTAGACAAAAACAAATAAATACGAATATATGTGAGAATTTTATTGCTAAAATCAATTTTTTTATTGTCAAGTGCGCAAAGAAAACAAACAAATCAAAAAGTATGTTAATTGGTTTTGACTTGGCAATTGAAATTTGAAGTTAAATTCAAAGTCAAAGTTGATAGCTTAATGCTGCGACTAAGTGCTTGCTAAATCTGAATAGTAGGTACTAACTAATATTATATCAACACCAGCAAAATATTCTTATCATTTTCTAATGATTATCTAACGACATTGGATCTACAAAAAAAAAATATTAATCAAAAAAATTTAAAAAAACTAATGGAAAAACTAAAAAAAAAGAACAGTCTTAATGATAATGCGCCAAATATTTTAGTAAATTTTTTATCATAGCAACAACAACAATTGAAGAGCACGTAATGGGCGTTACTTGTCATATTTTATGAGTAGTTAGTGTTAGCTCTACGTAAAACTTAAGCTTTTAATTATTGCCTGACATTCAATGTTTGCGGCGCGCCGATAAGAGTGCGAAGCACTGAGTCTTTTCCACGTGCCTTCGTTTTTATTTTAATTTTACTACAATTTTATGGCGAATTTTTAGTTATTTATTTATTTGGTTCATAAGTACGAAGGTTCTTTTTGTTAGTGAGACTTTGACTTTGGTATAAATTCCCATCCCATTGCATTGTTGAAATTCTTTGCATAACTTTGAAGAATCAAATTTTACTCGAGGGTCTATTTCGCATACCGTGGTTTTTTCACCATTTTTGTCGTTGTTTTGTTTTTATGTTAAAATTTTCATAACTTTATTACTCAAAGTTTCATTTGATATTCAAATCAGAGCAACGTCCTATATTCTTCAAGAGTGCTGCCAACATTATGCAATGCAACGGCTAACAATATTTATTTGCTATATCAATCATAGTGGAATATTTTATTTTATTTTGGTAGATACTTCCAAATTCTACACACGAGTGCCAGAAATTTTATCAAATAAATTTAAATTTGGCAATAGTAATCAATAAGAAAAAAAACCCCATAGATATTAAATTGCTGCTGTGTAGGTAAGTAACGTTTAACAGAAAGCGAAAATGAAGTTTTTGATATCCAGCGATGGACGGCAGGTTAAGCTTCCAAAGCCGGCAAATGCAAGATTTCAATTTAAATTTGTCTACAAATTAGCATGCTGGCCATGTACATATTTATTGATTAAGCGTTGTATTTGAGTTTTAAAGTTTATCTATTTGTTTTAAAATAAATTCGTAAACAATCTTCACGTGTTTGGTAAACATTTGTGTTTTCTCAAGAACTTCAAAATTTCGTTATAACGTTTTGTTTTTGTAACAATTTGTAATTTAACCTCAATATTTCAGGGACTGACGTTGATGGTGCTTTGTTTTTTACTTTGGAAATAGTTACGTAGATTTCTTGGTAATGTTGAAAAAAAAGTTGAATTTTCGATTTTGAAAAATCGAAGAGAACAGAGCGCTCTTTACGAGGCGCCTCGAATTAAAATTAATGAGCAAAAACAAAAGACATAATTGTCCCAAAACGAAAAGCCATGGCTGATTTTTTGCCTACTGAATCCGAAAAATATCATAATTTTTCTCAATTAGGTTCAGATTTTTCGATACTAAAAAAATGGGTATCAAAGACATACGATGACTTAAAAAAGCAAATTTGTTATTTTCGCCGTATAAGGTTTTTTCTGAACCATATTAATGGAAGCTTTAAGCTAAATAGCTTAAATGGATCACAGCTGCAGTAGCTGCCAAACATTATTATTAATATTATTTCTATTACCAAAGAGAAGAAAGAGTTCACACATTTCAGGAGAAAAAAATATGTTATAATAGCGACATTCTACATAGGCCTTGTTAAAGATTTATTTGTTTATAGATTTATTTGTTGGTTAGCCTGATGTGGATATTAAGTAGAGTGCCGAACCAAAAATACCTCCCTGTCGAACTCCTGTCTGTAAGATTCTAATATATTGTCGAAATTCGAGGGTAAGAAAGTTTTAATCTTAATATGCATGCCATCATGCTTAACTTTATCAAAGGCATCAGTTACATCTAGAAATAATGACAGATGACATTATATGTGACGGAGCTATAATTCAAATTTCATTTAGTATTTCAGTTTTTAGAGGGAATGTCATACCCAAACCTTCTGAAAGTTTTACTAGTCGCTGGTAGTGAATAGAATGCATTGACTCGTAGGCAAAGCAAAACGAAAACAACGCTCTAAGAGTTCAGGGTTTTTTCTAAGAATACGCAACTTAATTTTAAGGATCAGGTACTAATCGCCAAAACTATATTGTTTAGTCAACTAAGTCTAAGAGAGAGTATTTGTACAAAATGAAAGATTTGGAGCCCCACAAATACAAAGTTTTCGACTAATTTGAAATTTTTTTATCAACAAAATACTCAATAGCATTATCGCGGGCGTAAAACAATTAGTGTAACACTGTCAAAATTGCAATCTGACGCTGAGCGTATAATGTACTCGTACTTCAAACTTGAACCGATGTAAAAAAAACTATGAATTTTTCAAGGTTATGCAAATTAACACCCAGTTTAATGAAGTGGGTAAAATGAAATACCCATGTGAGTAGAAGTGTGATAGAGTTTTTACCAACATCAACTTTTTCTTTTTATAAATTTTGTTTGTTAAAATTTTGACACTTTAGATGCCTGCGAATGTATGTGGATATGTGAAGAAGAAGATATATATTTCAGTTTGTTTGCTCAAAACTTACCGCCATGACTGTCCATATATCTGTTTATGCTTTCAATGTATTTCATAATTAAGGCCATTGTGCTATGTGGTTATGTTTGTTGTTGTGGTTGAAGCTATGTTGTTGTAGTTGTAGCGGGATTTGCAGTTAATATCTAGAATGTAAAATAAGAATATTGA
Source organism: Meiosimyza decipiens (assembly GCA_963680825.1). Lineage (NCBI taxonomy): Eukaryota > Metazoa > Arthropoda > Insecta > Diptera > Lauxaniidae > Meiosimyza > Meiosimyza decipiens. The sequence continues at coordinate 87,187,470 of OY804259.1, read as the reverse complement.
TTTTATAAAATATGCAGCTTTCGAAATTTATGTAGATTCTAAATAGAATATTTGGGGAAATTTGGACAAGCAGTCAGAAAATGAATATTCCATTCATAAGGCTGACTGTCTCGCTGGTAAGGTAATGAACTTTGCATAGTAATCTCAAAAGTAAACAATTCTTAGTAATTAATGCAGCAAGTGGCTTAAAAATAAATTAAATATAGGGAAAGTGAAGTTAAAATTAGGTCAAATTATAAGCTTGGAATGATGATGGTAAAGCCTTCTTATTTCTGACCTGTGAGCATGTCGTCTTGAAACTTGAAAGCTATCCAGTTGGCAGTTCATTCAGAAGTTAAAAATTATCATTTCATTTCTTATTTTGATGTTTATATTTGAAAGTTTATTTTTTTAATGATTTTTAAAAAGATATATTTATAGTTTTTGTAATTTATTTTTTTAGTTTTCACAAAGTATGAACTATTGAAAGTATACAAAATGCTACATAGAAAATTATTATTAATCTAAATCTAAGTTACATTTAATATCCCTAGTGGCAAATGGGGAGGTTATCAAGACATAAGTTCAGCTTACAAAGCAATGATGTCTTTATAATAGCTTGATATCGTAAAGAAAAATCATCTTTGCTTTTGTAGCGAAACTTTGGTTTTATAATATCTTGCTAGAGCCAGATATAGAACCACAATAAAGAAAAACTTAAATATGTCTATAAAAAGCATTTCTAAAGCTTATTATAGACTGATTATAAAGACATTAGTTGGCTTGTCTCGTAAGTGACACTATACTGTACAGTGTTAAGACACATGCCAGTTCAATTTTTTATATATATATACCAATTTGACATTTTTCAAAAATTTGCAACAAAAAATGAGTAGCTTGATGCTGACGTTGACCTGGAATTCTTCGTAGAGTACAATTTTCAGATCTATCTCTTGTGAGTGAAGACATTTTGTTAATGTTTTTGCACATTGTTGAGGTGATTTCTACGAGTTCCTTTGGCGTTTGTTACAATTAGTTATTATATAATGGAGGAATCGCAGCAGATACGAGCATTTGTCTTCTATAGGACACTTATCTGCAGCTGCAAGTTTTTTGATGTTTAATTAATTTTATTTGTTTCGGAAGCTCCCTAAGTCACAACTTACATATGTAAGAGATTATGACCAATAGCTGATAAGGATCCTGCTACTGAACCACGATAAGATTTCTGTTAAGTATTTCTTGAAATTGGGTGAATTTTGTACAATGCCAAGTACTTTACAAATGACTTCTTGCTACAATAATATTATGATACTTGATTCTATCAACAGTTATGTTCTTAACTGTAAATAAAATTTCACAATTGTAATAATTTGTGCTTGAGACTGAAGTTTATATATTGTGACATTATATGTATGGTCTGGATTTTGTTCCCAGCAAACATATTTCATAGTGAAAGTGTTAGATTTCAATTTCCGAGACGAGAGCTTGGATCGCCTATCCGAACTCATATTCTGAGGCCAGGCAATATTCTGATAGTTTTGTTGTTAATTTACTTCCAGTAGAGTGTGAAGAGGTTCACTTATTACTCGCGCTGAAGTTTGTTCGCGATATACGCTTCCGGAAAAGTTATAAGTTGATCGCCTTAGATGAGGAAGATTTTCAGATCTTTCAAATGAAGACCTTATAAGGTTTTCATAAATAAATTTTTTTAGTTGTAGCAAAGAAAACATTATGCAAAATCTTGAAAACGTATTGATCAGGTAATACGCAATTAAAAATTTCAGTCAAACACTTTGCTTTATCATGTGACTTAAGTGAAAATCATAATCACACACAATTTTTTTTTATTAAAATCCCAAGTGCTTTGTTTCAGATTTATTGCAACCGATAACCTGCGAATATGCATATCTCAAAAATGCGATAATTGCTTGGAACACTTCAAAAAATTGTATGCCAATGAAAAATTAAATCAGAACTTATAACTTTAGACAGTAGGTATAAATTAAATTAATTGCCTGAACGGATTTAATGATTAAGGAAATTAATAAAAGTGGTGAAGACATTAGATTAAGTTTATTGCTGTTGTGCAAAAAATTGGGACGAAGATGACTCAAGAAGTCAACGCAAATATTAATAAAAATAAATAATCTAATCATGAACTTGAATTGATAAGGAATATAATCAACCTTGAGGAAAATCCGTTTAAATGCCGGCCGGAATATGAGACAAATAGATAGTGCTAATAGGTACTTATGTATGTACGTCAATATTTATGAATATAAATTTGCACCCTACACTCTCATGTTGGTATATTTCATATGACTACATGTCGCATAAAATGTTTGTTCACTATTGATAGATATGTGGTTTTTGGGTAGGTTGGGCTGCAACTCGAAATCAATAAAAATGAGTTTGAAGCAAATATCGTAATTCAAAAAATTGAGCTTATTGTCTTTGATATAAAACTTTGTAGTTTCTATTTATTTGGGCTTATCAAAATTTTGTTATCTCTTGCGATAGAGTCTCGTTTATCATAGTTTTATTCCTGTTATTACATATTTTAGATAAACATGAACTTTGGTCATTTTCATGATAAGCGACTGGTTATAAGTCAGTGATGCCATTGTTGTTATATTTATACTTTTTTCAGTACATTAGCGTTGTGACAGTACATTCGACAAATTTTTAGTACATTCGGTACAATTAACGAATTTTCAGAATATTTGGGTTTTAAGTACATTTGGGCTATATCCAAAAACCAAATGTCCTTTTCCTTTTTTTCGCGAATCAAATCAATTCTAGAAAACAAATGAAAATATCCAAAAAATATTTTGGCTAAGGCTCTCACCGAATTTCTTGTACAGCGTTCTATAGAGCCCTAATATTTCCTTGCATGACACCTTAGGTATTTTGCACTAATGTACACTTTCAGCACTGACCATGACAATTTTTTCAATATATTTTTACTTTAATTTTGTTGTTTGCAAATTGTTTTTCTCACATTTATACAAAAGCTTTAAATGGTATTGTGAATAATCGTTGCCACAATTTAAATGTGGGCCGAAAATTCTGTGCTCATGTGAATCAAAAAACAAAAATGCAAAAATCAGCAAATGCACAAAAATTCTAAAATAAAAAAAAGTTTATTCTCAATATGCGTAGGTGGCACATATTTATATATGATTGCACGTGATATTTAATGAAACTCTTCCGCGTCACTCATAGAATTGAGTGTACAGATTAACAGATAATACGAGAGACAACAATATGAAAATACTTTTAGTTACAATACAAGCAGACATTACGTCAGACAATGCCCAGTGAGAAATGAAACTACTCTTAAATTAAACAGGCTTGTTTCTAGCGAAACGCATAGTTTGTTGCCAAGTTGCTCGTTTCCCATAAAATAAACTGCCTCTTTTTACAAAAGATTGTGATTGGTGTTAATCATCGTTTCAATTTAGTTTGACTATCTTGCTCCATAAAGCAATTATTTGCTCTAGTTGCAAACAACTCTTCCACGAACCTGGAAATCTAAAATGACACATGTCACCCCCAAAACTTCTCAGGCGCGCTGGCTCTTTCCTTTACATTTCCGGTTCGAAGCTCCTGATCAGCTCCTGAAGCAGATTTTTGTGTGCATCTCTGGCTTGAACAATAATTTTGCATAGTCAAAGAAGAGAAAACAAAAACTCCACCAAAGCTTTAAAATTCCGAGTTAATAAGGGAGATCTAATGTTCGATCTTAGAACTAACGTATATTTTTTCCAACTAAACCTAAGCGAGTATAGTTACCAATTATTGCGATTGAAATCAAAGCAGAAACAGAAATCAGTCTAAAAGGATTATGTCAAATACTGAAGTAGAGTAGTTTCCAGTGTGAACAATAAGGTAGCTAGGCTAAATTGCGAACTTGTTTGGAGTAGAATGTGCTATATGAACTGACTCACTTCTTCATACAGAGTACATCTTAGGTACTGATGACGACACTGAGGACATAACATGAATAACGCTCGATCTTCAATATGCTGAAGTAGTAGTAGTAGTTGTTGTATTTTTACGAGGGAGGATTAACTAGTCACTGCCGTTAACTAAAAGCGCTGCTCGAATCATCGGTACCATATTATTTTCACAACAGACATCTTTAAGCATAAACACAAATTTTCAAGTAGTTCTGTCCAACAGTAAGGGCATATACTGAGGGTTCGCAGCAAACATTTGCCCTACTTCAGAACAGGTTAGGAATGACTCTGGGTCATATTTTGTAACCGTCGCTATTCGGTTCGATGTCAAGTTTGTACATTACTGATCAAAGTGTACGTAAAAATTTTCGTCTTTTGAAGCTACATCACGGAAAAAATCCTCTGCTTAAATATACATACAAACACGTACACATGTCTGTATGTACAACAATTTAAAATTGTTCCCATAAGCATTCAACTGCCCCACCGACGATGCCAACAAATTCAGCTGATGATCACAGCTGTTGCTGTATGTCGCCTGTACACCGTTTCACGGAAAATATTTTTACTTCTGCGCCAGTGTTCATATGCTCAAAATGTTTTTATTAAAATAAATGATTTGTTGCAAATGCGGTAGATATGTTGACTTGTAATGCATAGGATGAAGGTTTTATTTTTTCTACTTTTTTTTTTGTGATACAAACACTTTGAGCTAGAGATTTAGAAAAAAACTCACCAACTGCAATTTATCAACAATTCAGCAAATACATAAATGAAGAATACAGAAAAAAAGTTTTTTCTATGGCAGCGTAATTTTCTGTTGTTGTTGTGGATAATTTTGTACTTATTACGTCAAAGAATTTGCATAAGTCTTACGGTTATTTATAACTAAGTATTATTTAATTTTTATTAGCAATAACATATAAATAGACCAATCTAATTAATTGAAAAAGGTTCAACATACTGTGGCGTATGAGTGATCTTAAACATTTTGAGTTGGTAGCGTGAAATTTATTTAGGGGAATGAATCTTTAGCTAATTTTTTTTATTGATTGTTTGATGGCTCTACTCAAAAATGGTACATTCATAAGAATCAATATTGCTTAAGCTATGCTCTTAAGTTTGATAGTTTTGCTGTTTTTGATAATAAAATTAAAATACTTTACGCCAAATATCTTAAAGCTGCACACGCACGGTCATAATTTGAAACGTTTGTTACCTTAATTAAATGTTTTAACCTTTGCGCTTTAAAGTTATCGCATTTAAATAGTAGTTGTTGTTGTACATTAACAGAATGAATTGGCTTTTTAAGACACGCCATTGCCAGGGCCGGATTTATCATTTTTTGAAGTGAAAGGACACTGGCTTCTGGAAGAATCTTTGCATGTCTGTGGTGGGCTTGGTGAACAAATAAAATGACATTCTTGTTTGAAACGCAATATATTTGTATATATTTTTAGCGGCATGATTCATTTCTTTATCTTATTCTTAGGCCTAGAGTCATGAAGTTTTCCTATCTTCATTTTTTTTGGCAATATTTTAAGAATATCATGACTCGTACAAAAGGTTTTTCAATACATATGTTTTCTTAAAACTGGTTACTGGTGTGTCTTATGCATATAACTTTTTCGAGGGACACAATCTGGAGAACTCTTCGAGTTCCTTTGTCTCTACATTGCTATGTAATAATAGAAAACAGAAACGTTCTGTCTCCCACCCCGCTTCCTAAGCCCGAGTTTAATATATTTTGCGGGCCATGGAGAAACTATATATTATGAAACAAGTCTGCGAACAAAGCGGTCATGAATGTTGTTGGACAGTTGAGGAGTGATTTTTCGCACTGAGTCTTGCCTCAGAATTGGCGGTTCACTTCAGGATTGATAAATATTTGAGTTAAAGTACTCAAAAAATGTTTTCTAATTGTGTACACTTGAGGTTATGTATGGGATTCAAACATTTTTTCAGCTAGTTTCAAATAACACCATCATTTAGTACCATTCTTTTCTTTAAAACGAGTTTTTAAATCGATAGCTATGATGCTTCCACGCAAAGTTATAGCCATTTTTAGTTGATATTATTTTGAAACCGGTTGGTGATCATATTCATGCACCTTAAAAAACGTAAAAAGTCAATTTTATCAAATCAGTCGAAGATTTTCCTTCGCTTAAAATCGCGACTCTTTGGGTAATCTCTAAGTTTGGAGCTGAAACGCATCTTCAGTTTATGGGCAACGTCAGGTCAAAGTCTGTAAGTAAACCTGTTGTTAGTTGGACTATTGCAAGAATTGTGCTGAACTAAGTAGTTCCAAAAAGAGCGCACATATTTTACATTATTATGAACTGACGATTTTACATTGTTGATATCCTAGAAAGTGGCAATACTGCAATGATGATTTCTAACTTATTGGGTTTTTTCTTTTCAGCTTTTTCACTATGCATTACATTCGAACTAGAACCGCACTGAACTCTTATGGAACTGTTGTAAGACTACTTCATTTTTAAGACTGTTTGCAAACTTAACTGCAAAGTCTATAGTCTGTAGAAAGCATTGCCACACCTTTAGTCGATTCGTGTCAAGAAAATCAAAGGAGATGGTTGTCAACAAATCCAGTGCTTCGTTCTTAAATTTCTGAAGGATATCAAATTTAATTGAAGTTTATGCTTTTACTTCCATTGTATATCATGGATATTGTTATACGAGTACTGTCGAGTTAGACTTTCTGTTGTTGTTTTTATTTTTTGTTGCGGTTACGTTGTTGTTGTTAACTACCCCTTGAAGACAGCTAGCTACACGCCCTCTACATTAAATTTAGACATTTGTTTGTTTACATATTGCATTATTTGTTTGCTACTGCTGCTTTGGCTTAGAAAGAACATAAATACTCTTGTGCATACAAGGTAAAAGTTGATTTAAAGGCACAGTAGAGTGGATCTTTTTTAAGAACAAGAAAATAATTTGAAAAGGACACAAAGTTTTTAAAAGATTTTTTTACTGTAAGAACTTAATAATTGGCTTAACCTAGATATATGTATATTTTTGGAACTACACCATATTTTGTTTTTGCATTGTTGTTTGTCAATAAGAACTAAGGCCTCAATACCTAGAATATGTTATCTTATAGCGTTACGGTGCACAACAGGCAGTGACTGAAATAAGCGACACAATTCAAACGTATAAAATTTTGTTTTTATTTTCAATAAAATCTATATTTTTTATTGTTCAACTATTAAAAGATATATTTGACAACACGAACATCAACAACTGACAGTTGTCAAAGTACTCAACGTACCTCAAATGTTGCCCAATTTCAGCCGTTGCTTTTACGTATGCGTTGCGGTTAGGCCGCACTTCAGAAAAGTTCGTGAAATTCATCAGTGCTATCAGTTGCATATATTGACGCAAGGCTGACGACAGATACTATGGGATGTGGCCTTGTGTAGTCGTATCGCTGTGTATTTTTGGTAGTTAAAGTGTACGTTCCTGTACAAAAAGCAAATATTGTTGAAAAATAGCCTTAATTTTTTTGATTCTTCAGAAAGATTGATTAGTACAATATATATCAAAACAAATATATGTATTATCAAAACTTGCTTGGTAGGAATCGAAAAATTCAATCAAAATTTAGTTTTATGAATTAATCAGACATTTTATAAGAATAGTTGGGAATACAACGTACGCACGACCTTAAAAAAGTAAATTTCGGCGGGTGTATTCAATGTCTTCGGAAACGTAAAGCAGATTTATATTTTTCTAAACGCACCCTAATTAAGTGTTTTCTGTTGATATCCTTTGTGCTGCCTTTTTGGAGAAATAACTCATATAATCTTCATGTGTAGAAATTACTTAAATGTTTTACGTGTTAGGCTTTGAATGGAAACCAACTAGAAATTACAGGCAAAGTGCGACACGTTACTTATAAAAAATTTATATTAATAATAATGCTTACACAAACGCGCACGTGTGTGACTTGAGGTGTGTTTGGATTAAGTGTGGGTTTGTGTGTGTGTGTGTGTGCATTGTAGCGCTCCAGACATCAACAAAAATTTTAATAAATAATTGAGGCTCTTTTACTTGCTCTTGATATGAAATTGAGCGCCAATAAAATGGAATTTGTTTGTCAACATCAAAACTCAAAGCAAAAGAAGGTGTCATTCGTTGGGCGGTGTACAAGAAAATGGTTTTTTGAATATAAAAAAAACTGTTTTGAACGTTTTATGCCCATAACGTTTTCTTTCTCACTTTTAAATCTATCTGTTGTCTTCAAAAAATATATTTACAGTACGTCACAATTTTCGAAAGCTTGATTTTTTCTTAAAAGCGTTGCTTATATTTTGAATTTGAGCTATTTCTGCAGTTATAGGCATTTAAAACTAACTTCCTTTGTTTTTAAGAACATGATGACAGATGTGTCTCAAGTTTTCTATGCGAATCAAATGTTGCTCATACGTCACGTTGGGTCTAAATCATATCAGAGGTTTTGTTTTAAATAGCTATAGCTTTTGGCAAAATAAGGACACATTAATAGTTTAAGCACTTTTTTATGTAAACATGAAACTTCTAAGTCAATGCAAATAAGTCCGTAAATTGGTAGAATCTTAAGGGTTCGTCTAGAACCTTTTTTAATGCACGGTACTAACAAATGATCTTCCAAAAAAATGGAAAAAGTCAATGCCATTTTATATTTATCCTATATACATAAAACCATAAAGATACTTGGAAATAACTTTTCACCCTTAAGGAGGTTTTCATCTGGCCGCCATTTTGGTTCTACATTTTGTATTTCAAAAAAGGTTATGCATATTCCAAAAGTCATACTATACATTGAGTAGTTTTAGATAAAACGAAATTATTCAGAAATACTAAATATATATATAGTATAATATATATATGCTTATATATATGTATACATCTTTCCCACTTCTGCTGATTGATCCTTGAATTTCGACACAAACTCTTCTATGACTATCAATAAAAAGTTTCCATAAGAACACGATTTTATTGAAAGCTTGCAGTATTCATTTTTATTAAATTTTTCAATTCATTACGAGAACTGTTCATGGCAAAAAAAAGATGTACATATACCTACATATATATTCGCAAAAGCATTCGTTATTTCATTGACCTGCTTTTGTATAACAACAACAACAACAATAACAACAACTGAAAAAAATAGCGAGTGCTTGACTGGGTTTCACGTACTAAGCAGTATAAAGGCATGTACATATTTATATACATCATACACCCCACATTAACATGGGTATGTTTAGGTACGAGCACATATATAATCTTATGTATATTGACAGTATATACTTGAAAAGAAATGAGACGATTGTCGGGAGAGATAGAAATTACACAATATTCTCAATACGATGAGTTGTGTGCGAGTCCATGCCAAGGCACAACATTCCAGAAACAATAACTGCCAAAGGTTAGGGGGCTATGCTCTAAATCAACATCACGTGACTACCATTTGGTTATGTTTTCTGAAGTTGGTATATCACCCTCCTTTTTTAAAATGCTCTCTTAGAACGTTTTGGTTAATTTCTCTTTTTGTTTCCATACAAAAAAAAAAAACATATTTTCGTGAATGAAATTTTGCATTTAACCAAAGAGTATGTTTGCTGGTAGTAAAAGAGAGTAAGTAAATGTGTTAAATTGTAATAATATGAGCCTTAGCTGTACATGCGCTCCTTGGGGAAGCGCCTTATGCAATCAACCCACTTTTGCAGTCTTTTAACGATTGCATGTTGAACGACGACGACGACGCTATGAATGACGCCAAAGGGGCGCTGCAATTTTGAAATATTTTCCTTTGCTATTATTTCTGTTTTTGCTTTTGAAGTTGCCGTTATTATGTCAGTGTTGAAAAAGACCCAGTAGCAAAGTACCACTCAGTTTCACAAGCATGCGAAAAAAAAACATCTTTGGACTAGCTCTGAGTTCGGACTATGCAGTTCAGAAAGATTTGTGTCGTTCATTAAAGATGTTCGCAAGAATTCTGGAGCTTTAATTTCCTCCCATCTATTTTTTGATTTCAGTCCGATATTACTACCCAGCTACCTCTTAAGGAAGTCCATTATTCGATTCTTATGAACAAAAAAAAAACGAAAATTTCAAAAGTAATGTTTAAAATACGGACGTCCGAAATGGCCTCAACCCCCTTCTTTTGCTTGTCCACTTTTTTACGTTTTTACAACCCTCCCTTAGCTGCGGACATCTTTTATGAATGACCTTTATGACCAATTATTTTGTTTTTCACCACTATGCGGCGTTAGTGGCTGAGCCGGGGGTCATAGATTCACCATCACTGCCCTAGAGGATTGATATTGTTTAAAAGATGATTGAAGCAAGCCACTGATCTTTTAGAGAACTTCTTCGAGTTTGAGTCAATCATTGAAGGAAATTGTTAGAAATTTTGATGGAAAGTTAAAGTGCAATGTAACATTTCCAACCTCGGTCTGATTATCGAAAAGATTGATCGTCTAGGGGGTGCTTAGAGTTATGGGAAATTACTTTAGCAAACATGACTGTCTAATACAATATGCTCCATTTCCAATTGGGTATTTTTGCGGTTGTTGAGTAAAGTATTTTCCAATGTACTGAGTTTTCGTTTTTGTTGTGCCTGCTGAACCCTTTGATGCTTTGCGAAAACTCCTTGAAAGCATGCAACAACAGTAAATATATATATATATATATATATATATATATATATGTATATGTATGTATGTTTCCCTAATATTATTTTTTTGTTCTTCACATCCTGGCAGAGCTCACTTTGCTCGTATGTTTGAGGTTACGGTAGGCGTTGTTTGTTGACTAACGGCATGACGTGTGGATGACGCGGACGTTGACTAAGCACTGCTGATATATGTCGTCGACGACAGGCCTCAAATGCCTCAATTTCAATATTGATTTTTGCATTTTTTTTCATATTATATATTTTTATATTATTGTTTTTATTTAGACTGTTGTTTTGTGAAGCACTGTCAGGGCAGAGGTATTATTTTGTGTTGAAAAAATACGTTTTAGTGTTAAAGGATTTTGTATAACAGGATTTTGTGATAAAAGTTAATTCCAAGCAATTATCGTTCAGATATTGTTATAGCTTTTTGTACGTATGAGTGTATGTATGTATGCTTATATGGGTCATTCTTCAAATAACTGCACAATCTTATACACTGTATGAATTATCCCGTTTCGGATATGCTTCGAGGGAAGAAGGATGCTGCTTCCAATTCACTTCACACTGCTTATCTATTTTAACATAGTACATATATCATGGCAGGCATGCACATCTTTGAAAGCATATGAAATGCGTTTGCTTAGATGCTAAGTAGAAGGACATGTGGAGTAGAAGCACTTTAAAAAATGCGCTAGATGTACCTATTGTATTTGTCAACGACCAGATTTGAAACCAGTCCTATTATGCCAGTGTTCTGAGATGCGCGTTTCCTAACCAAATGAGCTACTCTTATTATTAATTTCTGTGTTAAGAGTGCGTTAGTTTTCTGTCAAAATTAAAGGTTAAGTTTTTGGATACTACAGTTGCCACTTGATAATTTATATTATATACCTTAAGGCATTCAAAAAAACATGAAAAGGCTTGGCTGATGTCGTTAGATGTAACACCACGGAATGCCTAGGTTCAAACCGCAGTGGATGCGGATTAAAATTTTTTTTTTAATTAAATAAAATTTAGATTAAATGCTTCCGAAAGAGCACATCTGGCGTGCTTCACTTGGAAGCTGTTTCCAGAATTTACATTCTATTAAAAATTCTTAGTTTCTGAAAGTATGTTGGGAGTTCCGATTTGAAAGCAGATAAGTTACTCGTTAAAACTACTTTGACACTGAACCCAAAACGCACTCACATGCTTCACTGTTCCTAATAGCCAATCTACAGCCCTCTGTGCTGGTGTTATTGTATTCTACCTCGTGTTTTTTCCTTATGATTTTTGTTTTCCACAAATATTTTCATGTGAAAAAAAAATATTTTCAGAACTGAATCAATTTTCATTTTCTGTATAAATGATGCAAAGTTTTGTAAGATTTCTTGTTTCTTAACAATACAAATGAATCAATGAAAAGAGTACTGGGAAGTATAGTAATACGATGGAAGAGTTCTACCATGTTATTATTTAATCATCACATGAACCTACACAAATATTCAGATATTCTCGCTCGTACAAATGAATGCTCATATTTTAGATTCATAGCCGCGAATCTATCTATGTGCTGTGTATCTCTTATTATTTACTCTTGCGATACTTTACTCTATGCTGTTCCAAAACAAATCAAATAAAATAGAATTTTTTTCTGGGGTTTTTGTTATTTTTTATTTAAGCTGTTAGCACAAATATCTCATTGATTTGTTTTAGGGGCTTGTCGCATCACAATTTTGTCATTGTTTTGTTGTTGTTCTTTTTTATGTATTTTCTGTTCAGACTTATAGGTTTTTTATGTGACAATGTCGAAATTTATGCCTCTGTTCTGTTGAATTAATTTTAGTGATATAATTCATAATATATTGATGATATTGACTTTGTTTTGATTTATACTTTTTTCAACTGGAATAAAAAAGTTTGGCAAAAAAGGAACTATCTTTACTTATGTATTTAAAACTGATACATAAAACTTGGTTAGATTTTATTTGATGAACTTGATGAAGTAAAGGTTAGTTATTTAGTTTCTTTACTAAATCTGGTTGGTTCGTTGAGAGGGCATACATAGTTCATTACCCTATGGTATCAAAATGATCAACAATCAAATCAACATTTGGTTTCAGGGAGTCAGCTCTTAAACTGGCTGCCACTTCTACAAAACATACCACACTGGACATTCAATCCAGAACTAAGGGTGCTCAAGTATATAGAAGGAGTTCGAAAAAACTTAAAACTTTGGAGTTTATTTTAATTTGTTTTCTGTGTAACAAAATGTTTAAAACGAAACAAGTAGCATGTTATTAGTTTTTTTATCGAAAATTAGCGTAGCTTCTGTTATGCGCTCTAGTCGTTTTTTCTTTTCTTTTAAAAACTAAACTCTGAGTAGAATATACCATATTAGTTATATTAATAAAAAAGTCTTGATCACTTAGTGAGTGAATTCTTAGTTTAAATACGAATAAAGAAGTAAGATAAGCTAACTAGATTGCCCAGATGCAAAGCCTGCTATCCGAAAATTAAGTAAACTAAATTATGAGTTCTTGAGCCACCTTCATTCTTCTAACCTTAAGATTGAATAAGAATATAGTCTTAAGCTTTATTTTTGCTTAAATTTATGATATAATAAATTGTTTACGACTTAATTTTTATATAAAACCTGCCATATTAATTGCAGAAATTGTTTTTTTTTATATTTTTATTTCTTATTTTTGGGTTATTAAGACATCTAGTTGCTTTAAAAAAAGAGTCAAATCAGCTAATATTTATTAAAAATTATATTGTTGTGCTCTCAAGGTTACGGAAACAGTGATTATTTCACAATCAGGTTGCAAAATATGCCATCTTGAAATTTAATATACAATTGTTTTTTATAACTTGAAACACTGCTATTTAGGGAATAATCGTAATTCTTATTCAATTTAATAATAAAAAAAGTCATAATATCTTGTTTAGAAGCTATTTATCCAAAACTCTTTAAAGTACACAGCAGGTTTTGCAACCGAGCGGCTCAATTGATATGCGTTTTTAATGTTTGACAAAAAGTTATCACTTAGTTTACAAAACGCCATTATTATTTTATAGAGCTGTATTCAGGACAATGCAAAAGCAATTTATATAAAAAAAAGTTTTAAATTTGTTTTCTTCAGTTAACGGAATATGAAATTTTAACTGATATTTCAACAACATCTAAGCTCTAATATTCCTTTATTGATAAGTTTATTGTTTTGTTATTATTGTGCGAATTTTCACATAAAGTTTTTAGTATGGCTTTAATTGGAGATATTTGTCATAACAGGTCTCATGTAGTCAATAGTATGACCAGCTGACTTATCTCGTCTAGCTATAAATTATGCAAAATAAAATTCTTAAAACTTTCGAATATATATAAATTTGCATAACTATAAAAAAAATCACTAAAAACTTGCTAGTTTGTGCCATTGAACTTTTAAATATATTGAAGATGAGGATTGCTCCGAATTTAAATTTATCTTTGTGTTTATTTATATTAACTGTATATTGCGGAAAAAACGCTTAGTCAGGCAGTAAACGTGATGAAGGAGATTAATTTTAAAAAATTTCAAAGAAAGCTAGTTTTATTGTAAACAGCAAAAAACAAGACTAAATGTAATGCCTTAAAAACAAATGTGATATTTATTGCGAATTATTATTCCAGTTAAAAAGTAAAATTTCCCAGATGACTCATGTAGAATCAAAAACTTTTTTTTATTTTACTTGCAGTACCCCTTTTAAATATACGAGAGCTGCATTTTCAGAACTTTTCTCACACTCGTTCATATACAGATCAGAAAAAAAAAAACAAATGTAATTTATACTGTTCAAGTATTCTTAGCAGTTTATACTATCTATGTATACTCTATCACGTCACATTTTTGAAATTTTTAAAAAAAATATTGAGTGCGTTAAGAAAGAAATGAGCTGTTATAGTGTAAAGTAAATAGTATAATTCCCTCTTCGTTGAGAGCAAAAAATTAAATTTATTTTTTTGTTTCAACGAAGAGTGACCTATACCACTTTTAAATATAACAGCTCAAATGTGACTTGATGTCCTCAAATATTGTTTGAGAAATTTGATATTTTATCTTTGTAATAAAAATTTTTAGTAAATTTTCGTAGTGTTACTAAAGGATAATAAATCTAATACACACTTATATGCATACGAATGTATGCATGTCCTTATGCCATGACAGAGCAATGGCAGTCATTTGCATAATTTATATAGTGTAACATAATCATTGGAAGTTCCTTTTTTGTTTATAAAACAAAATAAATAGTGGCAGACAGAATGACGACGAAAGCGACCAGAACTAAAGCTCTGCGAGACGAACGCATGTTTAACACTAAAGAAACAAAAGGATTAAACCTTAAAAATTAAAATTTCATGGTCAAATAAAAATGTATGTGAAGCACTAAAATGTTAAGTTCCTTTATATCAGAAAATCGGAGAATTTTTAATTTATAAATTGTAAAAGTAATTATTATATTAAAACAAAATTATTTTTCTTGGAAATTCAAGGTAAACAAAAATAAAAAAATTTTCCTATCACTCAGTGCAGATCAGACTAAGCAATATCTATAATATATATTTTTTATTGGTTCCTGAACTGGTCAGAATTAGTCAGTTTCACCGGATTTAGCAAGACTTAGTCCGAAAAACGTTCCTCTTCTTGAAAAACCTGTAAGTGGGAGCGACGATGAGAGAGTGACTGAGTATCTCTCATTCTATCTATCAGCTGTTCTATATTGTGCGAATAAATTATAAGCTGAAATTTAAGTACATTTTGGCTATTGATATTTTGTATTTAATTATGTATCACTTGTGTTTCGATTATAATTTTTTTTTTTCAGCTACTTCCAAAAATTTTTGACATATATTCTCAGATTAAAAAAAATTTTTTTGCGTTTTATACTTCTCACATTTTTTCTCTTTCACAGCGTGTAATTTTCATAATATCTCGTGTTTATCACTTTTAGAGGATTTAATCTATAACGAACTGGAAAGAAGCTATTATTGATATTAAAATTTAAATTTCAACTGTCAAGAACCAAAAAAAAGGTTCAATTGTCGTTGTTAAAAATTACTGCTTAATGCCCTGAACACCCTTAAAAAGAAATTTATGAAATAGATACCAACAAAAATATTTCCCACTTTTTTTATAAAAGCGAAAATAGAAAAATATTCACATTTACATATATATAAGAAAGCAAGCTGATCATACGATAACAAATAAGCCATGTTGCTAATAGAAAATTGATTCTCGGAGAAGAAATAAAATTTTTGAGATACCGCAACGAGTTTTGTGGAGCAATTTTCAGACCGACTTCAGATTCGGATACTCTTGTTTCAGTGCCTGTAACTTCTTCCTTTTATTTTGTGCCATTTTTATCCTTAAAAAATATCTTGTAAATAATGTGTCGTTGTCAAAAGTTCGTAAAACTATGATTGAACTCTCAACCACCCATTGAATATTTGGCTTAAAATGACATTATATCCTAACAATATATCAGTATCATTCAAACCGGAATTCGCAACAGTAGTATTTTTTTTTTTTTTTTTTATATAATTTTTACCTCTTCACTGATGTGCATATATACGTTATTCGTTACTCATCAGACTTACAGAAAAGCGTGTGAGTGGAAGCACTTGCGGCGTGATGTGTAGGTAAACTTAACGAACGCTATTTTCGTGTCGCAAATGTCGAAAATGTCGAAAAATGTTGAAAAATATCGAAGAGGTCAATAGATGTCAAAGAAGTCAATAAATTTTACGAAATGTTGGAGATTTCAAAAGAGGTCAAAATATTCGATAAACGTCGAGGAATGTCAAATTTTAGAAATGGCGTAAAAGTCGGTAAGTGTCGAAAAAGCCTGATAAAATCGATAAATGTCGTACCATTGTCGCGAACTAAGTTAGATAACGATAAATGCCTTAGGCAAAATTTATAAGGCTCTAGGGGGTTGTATAATTATAACTTTTCCTCTGAACTTGAAACCAATTTTCAAGGTCAAATCATGGTCAGCTACGATTTTTGAAACAGAGAAAAATTTTTAGTTCTCTAAAATTAAAAGTTTTAATGTCCTCTCGCTAGGTTAAAATCTGATGAACAATGAAGATTATGTTTTTCAAAAAAAAAAATTTCTTTGATTTGCTACGACTCTACGTCAATTTGATAGGATGTTATGAGTTCCTGACTTTAAAATTGACTACATAAAAATAGAATTTCAATATATTTCTTCAAAAAGTGTACTGGTGTTTAGCCTTGATGTTAATTGAAAATTTCCAACATAAAAATCATAATAACATTGACAAATTACTTTAGGGCACAAAGGAAGATCAACAAGCTCGTTTCGAGAAAAAAAAAAAATTAAACAAAACTATTTGCTTTTTGTGCTAATGACGGTCAAAAGTGTTAATGACGATTAATTAACGACAAAAATAAGAAAAATAAAACACGTTAAGAAGACTCTACTTACAGATAAATAAAAAATTACGACATAAAAGACCAAATTACCTTTTATCCGCCGAAAAAATAAAAGACTTGAGGTTATTTTTGTTGAAACGGGTAATAAATTTGTATCCTTTTGTTAAACGGTGTTGATTTATATTGATGTTTTGTATTGTTATTTGTTTTTATATTTTTTCGGTAATTGTTTAGCTTTGTTATTTGTAATAATTTTTGATTTTTGTGGCTCAATGATTTTTGGATTTTTTTTATGTAACTTTTTTTAAATTTCATACACTTTGAGGATTTTTTTTATAGTATAGGTAAATATTTTGTTTAGGAAACATTTTCTTTTGCATACATAAACGAAGATACAATTTCTTTTATCACTTAATAATCGGTGTATTTTGAAGTTTCATGGTTTCTCAGATTATCTTTTTTATTAATTTATTTCATATTCTGCAGTCGAGTTAAAAAGACCATATGCGGCAACAATGCGTTATTAGGAAATTTTGCATTCCTTTTTCTTTCCAGAAAAAAACTCGTTTTACACTGAAAAAAATTATTATTTGTTTTTATTATATTTTTTTATAACATAAACTTTTTTCTTCATTTATATAATACTTTCAATGATTATGACAGCATAACCTTTTACTTTTGGTCAAAAGAAAAGTTTACTGCAGTGTCTTTTTTTTCTACTGTCATATGATCGTTTTTATTCTGTACACAACTGTAAAATACCGGACGCAATAACAACGACGACGACAACGACAACGACGACAATGAACACCAGTGGTAAGCAAACAACTGATTTGTAAATTCAGTCAATGATTACTAAGAAGCGCCCCAACTAAGGCCACTACTAACTAAAGTTAATACTCATGTAGTGCGCGCAACGCGAATAAAATCAACACTTTGGAGTGTCCGCTGTCGCACCTAATCGAAACGATACGATACCAAACGATATCAAACGATTCGTTTTCAAGTCGCTCCGTTCCGTCTTGTGCTTCGTGCTGTGGGCGCTGTGAAATATAGTCGTTGACGATTTCGGCAATGGACAGCTGTTTCTGCTACTTGTTTTGCTGTTGAGTTGGAACCCGCACTGTTACCAAACATTAGCGATCGATCAATCGATTACCGCACAAATACGTACGTACACTGCGATTACAGGGTGCAAGCACAGATTTAGAATACCGATCAAGTCTTTGAAATGTTCTTTCTCAAGATTCAAGCAATGAATTATAATTTATCTGCAAAAGATGAATCAAAATTCTACTAGCGCATGATCGTTTGTTCAAATATCAAGCGATCTGCGAACAATTTTAGAAATGATCGAGCGAAATATCAAAGAAGTAAGCAAAGCTAAAGCGCTATAACCGACTGTTGTCTACCGTGCGCTTATCGTAAAACTACTGATTCGTCTTACGATCGCAACCTACAAATTAAGCCACTCATCGAATAAAATATATTAAGCTTACTACATTGAAAGAAAAAAAAAAAAAAACACCAGTGCCAGGTAAATATGAGTTATTGCATAGTTCCCAATACTTAAGTTTCGCTGAGGTACAGTAGAAAAAATTTAAAAAAAAACTCAAGAAAATTATGAAAGAAAAAGAGTAGGTAAGTACATTAAAAATATTTGCCACGATCGTTTAAATCGAATGACTCTCACAATTTTTGGCAATGATCTGAGGAATATGTGCTCTCACATTTTAAGCTCAAATTGAATTTTTGCTTTCAATATAATCTGAAGTGAAGTGTTTGGTTCCAAAATGTGCTCAAAGTGAGAATGGTTTTTAACTCTCTGTACTTTATGATCAACTCTTGCGCTCTCCTCTAAGTTGGACTTCTTGCTAGCCAGAAACATGTTGATCATAAAAAAGCTTTGATCGTGCGTTCATACTATTGCCATTAGCGTTGAATTTGGTTGGCGATAATGTTTGACATCATTGGTGTTTCGATGGCAGGTAAATATTGGCTATGTACTCATAAAAGGATTAATAACTTTACATGGGTTTTTAAGATATCTCAGACTTTGCTGATCGTAAAGTTTTATTTATATTTGGTTTTTTTTTTTAATTTTTTTTTGGCAAAACGCTATTAAGACATTCGTTTTTTATTGTTGTTTCTGCGCGTATTACTTGCCACCCAAGTCATGGTCAAACTTTTACCTAGTCACTGACGAGCATTGGATCTGACGCATGGTCTTACACGCGTGTGTCAATCGTTTTTGTTTTGTTTGATGTTTTTATTTGTTTGATTTTACCATATTTCGTGCATCTTTCTTTCGTCGTCAAGCCATGTTTTAAGTTGGGATTTTTGTCAAGTTCATTCTTTTGTTTCTTTGTGAGTAAGTATGTTAATTTTCTACTTAAGTGTGTTTATAATTGAATGTGTTTTCTCTAATTAAATGTCCAAAATTAGTTTACACATAATCTCATTTAGTGCCAACTCACAAAATTTTTTAATAAGTGCTCAGACCTATAGTAAACCATAGCTTGTACACTTTGCGTAGTGGGTTCTAATTACTTGACAACTTCATATTTCACTTAATTTTGTTTTACTTATAACAATTTATATATTGAAATGATTAGAAAGAACACATTTTTGATTCGATCGAGACTATAACCTATGTTTAATAGTGGGAGAGTTTATTTCATATTAAAATTTAAGGATATGGGTGATTCTTAGGTTTGCTGTTTTGATTCAAGAAAACTAATACAGAAAATGATGTATTTACCTTAAGATCCCACTTGGTTAAAGTAAAATATCTTGGAAGTCTATGAATGATATCTGAACAATATATTTCATTTCATAAATTGAAATAATTTTTCTTTATTGAAAAACGGACTGTTAGGTCAATTTTGATTTGTCTTTGTGGCTCAATTGTGCAAAAATCTGTAGAGGTAATGTGCTGGTAAAAGCATTAGTTGAATTTCAAACTTCGGACACATTAAATAACAAAAAAATAGGAAACAAAAAGTATAAAATTAGCGAATGGTACAAACTTTGTTAACAAGTTTACTCAAACACACCTTAAAAGATAAAAAACAGTAGAGCAATGGCGTGTGCAGAACTGAATTATCTAATGACCGATAAAAAAGGTTCAAAAATAAAACATAAGAAATACACAAAATCATATTCATATTGAAGTTATAACTACGAAAATTTTACACATTTTTGCGTTTCTTATATTTTTCTGCGATAAAAATGAGTAGAGCTATTAATTTTCAAAATCTTATGAACATTAAACGCGTATAACTTCTAATCGGTACATTATTAGTGTAAGTTGCGTTAAGTTATAAAAGCTTTTTATTTTAGTTCTAATTTCTCACAACGCATATAAAGGCGTTAATAAGATAAAATTCTAGAAAACTTTCTTACTTTTTTTGAGCCATCCTAAAACTGAATTTCGTTCACTGATAACATAAAAACACTATGCTCGCTATTACGAAAAGAAATTTTTTTCCTCAAAAATTAAAATATCTGTGGATCGCCTCACGTATGTTTACATCAGGGTGGATCATATTAAATGGGTCATTAATTAAAAATACAAGAAAAAAAAAAATCTGATTTAGTTTTTCATATGAAAACATATAGCGTACACAATTTATTTTCTTCAAACACAAGAACAATAAAAATCACACTAACGCAAAAGGTCTGTTAACCTCAGAAGCATCTAATGAAATAAACAAATAGTATCTAATACGATAAATATTTACTACCACATAAGAACTGAGGAGTAAACATTGAATGGTTGTTCTCAGATCTTCGTCAAACAACCATTAGCTTTACGTTCCAAAAAGACATCTCTACAGCATAAGCTAATTGTGTCACATTTGAATTTCTTAGTTTTGTTATGAATGGTGCTAAAATTTATGCAGTGGCTCTGTCTATGATGCTGCCTTCTATCATATGATTTGGAAATTGTCAAATATATTTTAAAACATTCAAATTTCTGTGACGAAAAAGGAAATAGCTCACGTGATTTGTAAAGAGTGTCGCAAAATTCAAGCAAGAAATCTTACGTATTCATGTCTGGTAAAATACGTCGTGGATTTGTAATAACGTAACCAGTCTTACAAGTTCTTCAAGTATGCCTTTTGCTTTGAATATTTTTACTGTATTTTTTGAATGAATTAAAACATTAACATAAAGTTGTAGTAAGTCTCCTGACCTACTGAGCTATCAAACACGTGTAACGCTACTAATGACTCTTCCAATGCGGAATATATGTAGCGCTTGTCAATTATAAAATCATTTGAATCCACAGCAACGGCCGAGCAAGGCACAACAGAACAAAAACTAAAAGATAAAGCTATGAACTACGACCAAATATTTATGGCGAAAAGAGCAGAGATCACAAACTCCAATTTCAAGTGGACGAAAATGACACGAAAAGCATTGAATGTCAAGAAAGCAGGAAGAATACAGGTAATGATTGCGTACAAACGCTTGGAAAAACAGTTAGCAGAGCCGATTTCACGAACGAAGAAATAAACTGTGCTCTTGGCATTGGATAATACAATCACATCGATTTCCAAATAAACAAAATTTATGCTCCGTATATGGTGTTTAAAAAGATCATCGAAGGGTTTTTAGAACAAGCTAATATCTTACGTGTCTCTCCTAAAGCTTGAGATATTAAGGAATATTTGTGTCCGAATGTTGGAATAGTAAGACACGAGATGAAGCAAAAGGGTATATTTCATGCAGTGAAGGCTGGGAAGGGCATTGGCCCCCCCAAGGATCTGATACTAGTTTTTATTCAACACATCGATTCAATAAAATCATCTATTAGTGGTGAAATTATAATACTCGCCCCCTTCAAGATTTAGAAGTGGCGCTACTGATTTCATGCTTTGACTCAATTTTTTTCAACAACTTACATATATAATGCTTTTGTGCATTTTCCCATTTTTACCAATAACAGAGCATATTAAAGTAATAAATATTTTTACCGGTATTTCTGCTAAAGGAACTCATAGATGACACTCTTTTCATTTCGAAAGTGTCATGGATGATATGAAAAAGAGAGCTGAGGCAAAACGAGTAGAAAGGCATGCGGATAATGCAACTTTCTCTATTTTTATTGTTCTAAATCACAAGGTGAGGTGCCTTCGGCGCTTTGGAATTAGTGTCAGAGCAAATTTTTACGACTGAAATCTATTATAATGATATCTTTGAAACAAAACTTTCCTTTCCAACTTTTTAACACACACAAAGGATGCAATTATATCATACCCATGCAAAAGGCGCTTAAATTTACCAAGCTACTTGTATCTTAAAAGTGTAAAATTTGGAGCGATAGCTCGTCATCTCAATTGAAAAACAAATGTGAGTGTTATCTTTGGCTTCGCTGACCCCAACCTACCCCAAGCCACGCTAACAGCAAAAGTACATTTAAGCTTTAACTTTTTATTAAAAGGGTATGTCTTCAGAATAACATTTTAAAGTTTTTGCATGTCTAGTAGATATACACCTTGATCTTGTCCTGAGCTTTTCAAAATCATTCCAACTGTTTGAACCCTTAACCTTAAGTAGTTCTCTCAGAGTTGTTTTTGCAGCTTTTGCTTGTTTGGGAGATGGCACGCCCTTTTGCCGAAATATGCCAAAATTTTTATCAGATACCAAACCAAACTATTTCTTGAATTTGTGTGAAATTTCGATAAATCTTAAATAATTCGCACAGTTCAGCGTTTTGCTTACATGTCTTACATGTGAAGTCCCACCCTCTAGTGTAAAATTTCCAATTTTTTGTTCAGAGCTTGTGTAGGCTTATCTGAGAGTTTTTCAGAAATTTGGTTACACTGCTACATTAAATAACTCTCTCAATATAGCGTTTTGAACGTTATGCTTTTCGGGGCGATAGGCGTGTCCGTGAACTGATTTCACCCACTTGCAGTTTCAAGCTTGTTTGAAGGTGTAGTCTGTGCGCCGAATTTCATTCAATTATTTTGCTTGAATTTGCCGTAGTCGTGATTCCCACAGATAGACAGACAGACGAACAGTGCTTAATCGACACAGGTGGTGACGCTAATGAAGAATATATATACTTTCCTATGCCTTTCGCACCACATTCCATATGTAACAAACGGACTGACAAGTTGATATTCCCTGCTTCTTTCGCAGCCCAATATTCCGTGCGTAGAAGCCAAAATTTGCATTAAAATATTGTCACTAATTTTTTATTTTTAAAGTGTCTAATTTGAAATTTCGCGGATTCTGGAGTCATATATAATTATTATTATTTTTTCGCAGTAAGCATTTTCTTAAATATTTTCATAGGTCAGATACCACGCCACACAAGGATTAAAATTCAAACAAATACAAGAAAATTCAAAAAAATTTGAAGTTCTGAGTAAATACGAAGTACGCTAGAAACTCTGTGCTACGATAAACATCCGAGCGAGTAAATAAATAGCTCTTGGATATGTTACTTAATATTTGATTTGACACTTCGTAATGGTTTAGCATATAGCTAAGGAATTCACTGATAAATTAACATATATCACATATCGGTATTATATCGTTCTTGTTGATAATCCGATTAACCCTCAATTTTTGGTTGGTTTGGTGCTTTCGAATATTTTCGAATGATTATCAAAATTTTATTCAATAAAATATTTAATCTTAAAACTCCATTCTCGCGGAAAGAATGTAAAATTTCCCTCATTCACGTGCATGTGTGTATTCCTTTTTCATTGCCAATAACAAAGTACGAGTAGTGATCCGGTCTACCCTATACTTTTTAATGTCGATTTGACAGCTTACAGTGCGCATTCACACAATTTACTCTTTCCAAAGACTCAATGCTCTTCTTTTTTTCAAATTGGCAGAAGAACGCATTAACCTCTCAGTTTTAGGTTAAATTGTGCTCTTTCATAAGAATATGCTCATTGGGATGACATGGGCATTATGGGATGAAAATCATCCATTTTTTTCGTTTTATTTTTATTTTTTTTTTTTTCAATAGCAATTTATAAGACTTATGTCACATACATATGTCTATGTATGAGTAAAAATAAAATCGCTCAAATTAAGTGAATTAATTAAATTTCCACTGATTTATTTTTCTTTTTTTTTGATTTATCGCTCATTAACGATGATTAAGTTCATGCGCCTAGGGGTATACAATATAGTTTGGCATTATAATTTTATCGGCTTTGGTTTCCATACATAGGTAGTAATTATGATTTCAATTATGAGTTTTTAATAATTTTGTTTTTCATTAAGTAAAAATAATTATTGCTTCACAAGCGTTCACGCTCATGATGAGTGCAGACACAAATAATTCTGCTGTTGATTTTTTGGGACTAGCGACTGATTTTGTAAGCGATAAATGGGAATTATTTGTTGAAATTTGTTTTAACATATATTTAAATGGATTTCATTAGTTGATGTTAAGTTTATTTTTGTTGTAATGTATTTTGCTGCATGGATGAATTCACGTGCACAGTGTTGTGTGGAACAAATTTCAACTGATGGATATTTTGCTTTCAATTAATACACTTATTATAATTTTTGTCCTTCACATTATTGTTGTTGTTGTTGTATTGTCATTGTGGATTTAAATTTAACAATTGCAGGCGGAAACTGATACTTGATGACGCTGCCGCTGCCGCTGATGACAGCAAATTAAATGACTTGACAAACACCGCACAACACAAGAAAACAAATAAAAGAACATTTTGCCGAACAATGTTTTATTAACTTGTGCATTTAGCAGATACACAGCAACATTCATAGATAGAAAAATAATAGGTTGCTTATTAATTTAGAATATTTCCTTTGTTTATCATATAAATTACATAATTTGTTTTTAATTTACATCAAAAATTTCACCTTTAAACACTAAATATTATTATTTTATATATTTCCAAAAAAAAAATAGTAGTTAGAGTATTAATTTCTGCTTGGATTTGGCGTTTTCCTTTAAATGAAAATTTCGCCACAGCGTCAGTCACAATCCAAAGCAGAAATACGACTAAAGTGTACTTTCTCAACGCTGAGCAGCGCAACCCATGAAAGCAACGTTTGCACATCGTACCGCCAAGCTAATAAAAAAAAAAATACGGAAAAAAGTCGAACCAGGAAAAATGGTCTAAAGAGTGTAAAAAGTAGTAGATACAAAAAAAAGGATGGGACAATTAAATGGTTCTGAATAAAACCAAAAAAAAAATCTAATTTTGTAATAGTTACTAATCGTATGTCACTAAGAAAAAATTATTTAATTTTTACAATGAGCTTTGATAGCGCTTAAGAATAATATGCAAAAAAAAAGGTGGGCACGGTTGCTGTTGTGTAATACCTTCAGTTGAAGACGGCAACCAAACGCTTGTATCTTCTGCTGTTCTATGTTTTTCATGTTTTATTTACTTTACCGTGAGTTGC
Organism: Meiosimyza decipiens; assembly: GCA_963680825.1. Lineage (NCBI taxonomy): Eukaryota > Metazoa > Arthropoda > Insecta > Diptera > Lauxaniidae > Meiosimyza > Meiosimyza decipiens. Next base: position 87,162,010 of record OY804259.1, on the reverse strand, counting down.
AGCCGCCGCCACTCTCTTTTTCTTAATTGAAATGAAAATCTACATATTTAGCGTACTATTCTCACGCTTTACTTGCACTTGGGTACTTTGAGATACAAAATGTATCTTATGGATATAGTTTGCAACCCACCAACGGGAGTATCTTATTAGATAGAATTTAAAAAGAGTAGAGCGTGTTGTGAAAATGTGCTTAACTCACGTGCTCTTCTTATGCTCTCTCTATCGTCATCTCTCTCTTTTTATTTCTTGGATCCCTCTCAGATGCATATGGTTTTTCTAACAGGGAAGTTTGCTCTTAAAGTAAAGTGGCTAAATTTCGTTATATTAAAATTGATACATTTTACTTGAGCAATAAGGAATAGGGTCGCTATTCGATGAAATTTTTGCTGCTCTGTGCCGTTTTCGAAATTCCTTAACCGTAACTTTTGACTTGAAAAACATCTTCATTGGCCATTTTATAGTGTATGTACAATGAGTTCAAAACTATTACTATTTTTTTTTATACCCTACACAGATTGTGTATATTTAATATTCTGATCCACTAATACATTATGCTTTCTATATCTATATTCCATGACACCAAATATATTTTGTAACGTTTGAAAGATTATCATATCTTAATAAGTTACCCGCGGAAAAGCAATCAGCGAAAATATTTTTTCCCCCATATTAAAATTACTGTAACCAATATCTGTGTGAAACTTCAGCTCATTAGTAATATAAGTTTGCTTACAGCAGCTGTTTTTGTTCGACCAGCAACGCGTCTCTCTCGATTTTTATTTTGGTAAAAAGTGTTTGAATTTTCGGCATTTTTGTTTTGAACCGATAACAATTATACAGAAAGCAATGATAATACAATACAATTCTGAGAATCTAACTCAGTTAGCCAAGCGAAGTGACTAAATCAATAAAATATAAAAATGATTTATCATGGTTTTAATGATAACATAGACACAGGAAAAAGAAGTTTTTGTAAAACCCATACATCAGACTATACAACATTATTTTGTTAGAATTGGTGAGACAGTTAAGTTGAAGTTATAAACATGTGTTCAGTAGTAAAAAATGTCTTGCGAAATAATCATGTATTTTAGTAGAAAATAACAAAAGTTTTTGAAAAGTTCACAAAAACAAAATGAACAATAATTCCTATAAATAAATAACTACATATGTTGTTGATTGCATCATAACCGAAATGTCGAAAGGCGAAGACGATATCTAGAGAACCAAATTTCATAATTTTTTATGAGTGTGCAATATTATTAATAATTTTTCTAAAAAGTGATAATTTAACTTATAAATTTGACGAGTACACTTACTGAACAAATAGAGCGTGAAATAGCGTAAGTGGGCGTAGCATCTCATAAAGAATCAATTGATTCATCGTATAGAGCAAATCGTTATATCAAAAAAAGTACTTAAGTTTGTTACTTCAAAATATTTCTTAAAAAAAAACAGGAAAACTCTCTCAATTGTTCTCACAATTGCTCCACGGTATTTTCATTTCATTTCTGAAAGTGAAACTTTTTCACCTGGAAATGTCAAATTATAGGTTTCTGATCAGCTGATCGACGAAAAGAAGAAGTGATACCATTCATGTTTTAATTACATTTAATATGTGTATTAAATAAATGTTAAGTGAATTATTTGACATTTTAATAAACTTTCTCGTTTTGAAATCATGAAAAAATTGGAATGCATATTTCCCTTTAATCTTTGCACATTCTTGTCATATAATAAAAAACTTTTCTATTTATTTTAATTGTCAAAATCTATTAGTTTTTTCCTTGATTAACTTTGACTATCAATTTTGACATTCGATATACCTGACTTTCAGAGATAAGTTTGACAGCTGTTTGGATCATGGGTAGGAGGGCAATGCATCGTAAAAGTTATATGTCAGTGTCAACGTATGTCAATCATCATGGTCATGGTAGCCTCATGCTCGTCATTCTTTCGATATTATGATGTAGCACTCTAAAAAGTAGCAGTTTTACTCTCATTGCAACTGCAACTTATTTGTTTTTTTTTTTTTTCGTTAGTTAGAGGGTAGTTTAAGCATTTAACAACGTATGAGTGATGGCTATGTTTTGCATGACCAGCTGCACCCATCAGTGTCTAAAGATCTTTATCGCTACTGTGAAGAGGGAAACAGGAAGTAAATATATATGTGGATTAGGATGTTTATGTTTCAGTCCAATTAGCCAATTTTTGGCATTGAAACTAAAAAAGTTTTCCCAAAATGTCAGCTTCCTAGATCAAACCTCTAGGGGGCGCAAAACAGAGTTTACAGAAAGTTTACCCAAACGTCAATAGCGGGTAGGAAACTTTCGTTTCTCAATTTCTGAGAGCAGCATTATGAAGAGAATTAAACTTCCAACAAAAATGATTTGAGTGCTAAATTTGTAAATTCATTATTTTCAAAGTTATGCTCGAATAAACATTATCATAAAAACTCTGTGAGCGCTGTTCACAGGTTCGATCTAGGGAGCTGAAGTTTTAGGAGAACTTTCTTTGGAATCAACGCTAATATATTGGCCGGTCTTTGGGACCGAAAATTTTAAAAAACCATCCTATATTTACCAGCATTAGATCTGAAGGAAATTCTCCCAAATTTCGGCTACCTATATAGAATGAATCTTTAAATGCAATTAACGAATACATTTGAGAAACCAGATTGTTAAGTTGTGACAACATCTACACATCCTTGTGTAAATTACTTCCGGTCAAAATTTTACAGCGGGTCTTTTAAGAGACTTCAATAGAAGCGGGAAAATATCTTATTTATGACATTCCCAACAAAAAGAATTTGACTAAGTCCCAAATATTGATTTCAATTTACACATAATGTATCTAAAATTTAATATAACCACATTTATTTCAAAATAATTTGAAATTTACCTATGGGTTTTGAGGAAAAAGGTAAAAAGAAGCAAAAATAAAATGTTAAATAAAATAATCAATGTCAAAAATGCAATTAATAAATTTAATGAATGCAACTGAAATAATTCGTAGTGCCTAAGCCTAAATAACAAAATCACCTATGATAATATTTCCAAACAAATATAAAGCTCTGGGCCAAATAAACCATACTTTTTCTATTGGACAAAGCGAAGGCCAACCTCAATATGCAACTCTGTACTTAGATGCGATACGAGTTACAGCTTTGGCCAATTGGCCTGAAGTGTCAAAACTTTTGCAACCCGCAGACATTTTCGATGCAGCAGTCAAATGCTGAGCGCCAAACGCTATCGACTTCGCGCTAAGCAACGGTGGCTATGAATGCAATGGGATTTCGATTGCGTTAACAAAATGAAAAATTATTTTTGTTTATGCGCTTTTAGCCAAATATTTTGGTGCATGCAAATTAAACTAAATATTTATTCAAGGTGATGGTGCTGTTGACATGTGCGATATGGTGCTGCGACGCGTATAGGCTGCGCGGCGCACTTGCGGTTTAACAGAAAAAATTTTTTTTTTTTTTAAATCGCACTTTATTATTTTTCTGTTGTTTTTGTAATATGTATATTTTTTTTTGTTTTTGGGCAATATGGTACCAATGATGGATCGAAGCCCAAAATTGTATGACAAATTCAATAAACACGTCTCTTGTGACATTGTAACACTAAAGAATGCGTGCATTTGCGCAGACGCAGGGGCAGTCACATCCAATGTAAATGAAAAAATAAAAATATAACATCAACGCACTTACATAAGTCATATCTATTGATAGTATTAGGTATAGTATTGGTGTATAGCTATGTGACCAATACCAGAAACAACAACAACAGCAATTGTAATAAGCGCGGAGGACAAGTTTGGGTAATAATTGGATTTGATTTTTGGTATTGAAGTAATAACAAACATAACGTTAATTGAGAATGAAGTTTAAAACGAAATATTAATTGAATTTTAACAAACGGCACTAAATTCAATGCGATTTAAAGTGTCATGTTGTCATTGTTGTCGTTGGCACCGCCAACATACTTTTGTACAATTTAGGGTATCCGTTATTTGCTAAATTGAAGATTTTCCGAAGAAACAGAGTTATTTCAAATAAATAAACAACTTAGTAGAAAACTTTACGCGCTTGCCACAGTCTCAGACTAAATTTAAGACTTAATTTTTTAATGTGAAAATTAACGGACACTCTAATATGCGTGCATATGTTGTAAGTAATAAGTGATGACCTACGTTAATAAAACGAAAAATGAGGCACGTGTTGAAAATCAAAAGAAGCTTAAAATATTACTAGAAATCAAGGTTACAGGCATTAAAATTGCCTACCCATTGCATTTTTCTATAAAGTAAATTTTTTACTTATAAATTTTATAATATATATGTTCATTTATTAACTTACGATTTATGTAGAAAATTAGATCTGAAAAGAAAAAAAAGTTTTAGTAAAATTATTACAAGAACGAAAAACAAATTTTTAATCGAAAACTCAAGATTAACAGTAGATAATATAAATATTTTGTCACATAAATATACTGTAGGGAAAAATTGAAAGAATAAGCCCGTCAGATCTCTATTTAAAAGATTAATGAGTGTGCCTCAAGATGACGTGTCTATATACTGTTTACATAACAAACACTTAAAAAACTTTCCGCTTCATGTCTTGATACTGTCCATTTTTTGTCTTTTTAAGGCACTTTACCAAGACAAATGTGAAAAAAATATGAAACGTCTTTAATGTACAATGCATATAATATATAACTAAACTATAACTATAGATCGTTGGGACATGGGTTTGAGACCGGCGTACAAAACATCTTCTTTATTCTCTCTAAGATCTTAAAAATACATCCTTAAGTCTCTTTGGAAGAACTATACACAAGACACTTCTTTCGGAACGCACTCGTTTTAGAGTCTCCATAAGATGTCTTTTAAAAGCCTTGGAAAGATATCTAAGGGAGCATTATCAAAGATAACAAAGGGGGGATCGTGCCTCTTTACTTCATTCGCCAAATCGCCATTAAAAGCCCCTATAAATACTTTCTAAATTAAATATGTTGGCTTTCTACTTGTCTTTAAAATGCCTTTAAAAAAAGCTATGAAACCTTTGTTTTTACTACAAGGGAATCCACCATTCTTCTACATTTCTAAAGTAGTATAGATGATATAATGCTAGATATGAGAGCCTTATATGCAGTCCGATATGTCGCCTAATATAGTTATTCGTGGAGAAAATTTTGCTATTTAACAAGTCACATTAAATTGCCAGAGCCTCGGCCTCATTGATCCTTATGTTGGCAATGGATGTGGCAATATAAGAACTCCCTGAGAAAAGTCCTGCTCCAACTCTGCAGCTTAACTTTCAGTCATCTGTTAAGAATATTTTACGGAATTATCTAAGTATTGGCATCACTTCGGATGGATATGAAAACATATATTATCTCTGCAGATTTTACCTAGCAAGACTGATTTTAATAAACAAATCTACCTTCACCATTTCAGTGATTATGAACAAAAATTTCAATGTTCAATTAGGGGGAGGGGTGATTAGAAACTTCACCGATTGTGAATTCCATCAACTGGAAAAAACAGAAACCCATTCGGATATTAAAACCAGTTCAAGAAACAACGAATAAATAAATTAATTATTTCCAAATCTGCCAGTTTTTACGAAAAATCATTTTAAATCGCACACAAATTGAAGACCAACAGTATTCATTGGTAATACCATGATTATTGGCCAATGAATTGAGATATTACTGTAACATGGGGCAATGTTTTTTTTTTTGTTTGTTTGTTTTAATTTTGCATTACCATCACCTCAGTATTAACAACAAATTGTTGCCATTCAACTCGCATTCAAGCGTGTGATTTGGTACACAATACCATCACCACCACCGCCACCAAAACTAAATTAAAAGCACGAAAAACATAAGCAAATTTTAAGCGATATTCGGCATAGCTTGTGAGAAGAGTCTTACATATGTGCTGGCAGATAGGAGTTGCTACTTACTGTCAAAAGGGAAAAAGTGAATCATATGTAATGGTTGGTAACAAAACAAAGACTTTGCAGTAGCGAAATTGCTCAATGGCTGCAGTAATTTTGCAAATGGGCAGGTGAGCTTTTATTTATTGTGTTTTTGGCCCTTTCAATAGTCGACCAAAGAGTCAGCGCACAATGCACAAAGTACTGAAATTATCACAGCATTTCCTATAGCATGCCTGATATAATCTTCTGAGTGCAGTATCAGGTCAAAAACTTGTTTGAAAATAAAAATGACTTTCATATACAATTATTTCACTGAGCTGACTATTCAGTATAGTGTGAGTCAAAACCAAAAAATATAACACAAAACAAAGATTTATTCAACTAAAAAGGGCTAAAGCCAGTCATACTAGTTTCATCCATTGCTAAACGAAATCATCAGTGATCTTTGGGCAGATGAGTGAGAATTTCAAAGCCTGATATATTTCCCCTTTTTATTGCAGCTGTTGAGAACCCAAATAAAAAGTAAAACAAAGCAAAGTCAGTATTCTTTTTTTTCTGTTGCTTATCTTTGTTTTTGTAACTCATTTCTTGGAGGCCCTTCGTTGCAAGCTTTCTTGGCGAGTTAAAACGTAGCAGTTCAAAAATACACCAGCAATAGTGTTATTTTGCAGATATGAAAAGATTTCAATAAGAGTATCATATATGGCCAAATCTAGAACAACTTTGACATTACTCTGCCACAGTATATTATTCCCAGACATATATATTTTTAATGAATCAAAATTGAAATCAACTTTAAGTTATACTGCGTATTCGTCGATCCGATCTATACGTATGTACACATATACTTCATATAGCTATTTATGTATCGTTGAAACTACACAGAAGTCACCTAAGTGCTGCTAAAAGTATAACGCTCTGGTGACTTTAACGTAGCACTGATGATATATCTTCGAAACATGTACTGTGTTTTATCCGCAAAGTTGCTAGCTATGTACGAAAAAACGACAAAGTCGCTAAGTTCTCTACTCGTTGCTTATGCAAGTACTCGCTTTTTGTTAATTCAAATTGTCTCTTTTTGCCGTCTGATTTTATAAACAACGGCTTATTCGCGAAATAATTATTCTTCTTTTCATTTCAAAATGCACAATAGGCAAAATACAAATCTGCTGGGTAGCCCTGTTATTTAAGCAACTTGCTATGCATGCATAGTAACTATAATTTTACTCGTTACTCGGATTTTAATTTTATTTTCCCATACAATTATCGTTGCTAGCTAAAGATAACTAGCAGCGGATGGCGAATAAAACTCAGCTATGATTAGAGCAAATATTTTCAATGAAATATTCGTACTCAGAACTTAAAAACATGTCGTTTAATAAGTTTGAAAGGAACATTTGCTGAAAGAGGTCGAATCTTAGAGCATATATAATAAAGTTTTCAATTAGAGGAAACATCTAAGTGTTGAGGGCCCTGCAGCCATTGCACTGCCGAAGTTATTGCGCCAATGGCGCCGAGCAAGCGTTTGGTAATGTATGGATTAAACCTGAACTAAAAAATCATAGTCGTTTATTACTCGCAAAACTTTCAAATATAAATCAATAAGAATAACCTAAATTTAAGTAGCAAATCAATAGGTTTTCCAACAAATTAACCGGAAACGGAAACTTTTCTGAGTGCTAAACATTTGCAAATGTGTGCTGTAACTAGACGTAGTTAACCTTAGCAATAAAAAACACACGTTAATAAACAAAATAATTTGTAAACAAATCAACTGTAAGAACAAGTAGCCGTTAAAGTCAACAGCTGTAAAACTTTAATCACATTAGAAAATATGTAGCTGTGTACACAACAAGTTTAAATTAACCTATTATCACGAAAAGGAAAACAACATGGAGCGTGTCGAGAATCTTTGCATTACAAAGTAGAAAGGTATGGGAGAATAATTTATCGGGCAGACAATGTTCTGTCTTAAAATAATATGCAAAATAATATTTTTTTTTTTAAATCGTTATTAAAACTATCAAAGTGTTCATTATAAAATCATAAATATTTGATCGGTATTATCTTTTGTGAAACAATTCGGCCAGATAAAAACTGATATGCTCTAATGTGTTAATTGCAAAAATGTGCTTAAAATCAAAGCAGGAATTTCAGTAAATTTTATTTCCCTACTAAGTTACGATATCAAACACATCCGGTAATTAGTTAGGTAATCGATGAAACTTATGACTATAAAATGATATGAATTGTTTTTGCCATTGATTTTTACATTAATTAACAACTTGAATTCATTCCGACGATTTGTTTACTTTTTCAAACAACTTATTCCAATGATTTGTATTTTTATTTTTATTATTTTTGTTTTTTTCTTTTGGTTACGATTTCAATTGCGAAAATACTTTTAACTAACTCAAGGTAAAATACATAGGTAGCAACCAACCCACTAACAACAACAACATGACAGTTAACTTACTGTTGGGTTAACTAAACATTTGTTGACCAAATTAACGCATAATTATAACTTGGCGCTAATCATGCGTTTACCATGCAGCGTTCGCAGTATTCGCGTAATTAACTGAAATTAAACGCGCACTTTAAATGCAAAAACCCACAGAAATGGCCAAGAAAGCGAAGAGAATAAAGAGAAAGAAAACTTACGAATTCGAGTAGGTAAGTACATGAGATACTTATAATATTCGTACAAATTCCCGCACACGTTTTGGTCACAATTTGTTTTGTTACTGCGCGCACTTGTTCAAGCAAAGCAAAAAAGAAATTAAGTCAAGGGCGCTGGCGCAGTCGCAGTCGCAGTCGCGGCAATGAAAACAATGGATAGTTTTTTCAGCTGACTTATGTTTAAATCATATATCACTTAAGTCCAAGAACAATTGAAGTAACATTTGTTGTCAACAAAAAAAAGCCAACGAACTCACATACTTTGTAAGCTATGATTGAATTGAAAAGTGTTTTAAATAAGTCATATATGTACATATGGGTCAATATATGTATGTACATTAGAGTTGTTCAGAAAAAAAAAAATGTCTCCGATTTTGCGAGGAATTCCACAAAAAAAAAATAAAAAAAAAAGCTCTTGGCAAATCCAATCAAATGAGACTTTTTAAACTAAAAAATCTCAATTTGGTAAGGAACACCATGCATTTGTTTGGTAATAAAAGGCTAAATTTACATATTTTTCTACGTTTTTCGTCATATAAGTAAGATAATAACATTTTTTTCGCCTACCTACAAATATTATCTTTAAAGATAATTAAAAAATAAAGATAATTATGTAATTTCAAATTTTATTTGTTATTTTTTAGCTGCATTTTATAATTTAAGTGTTTTTTTTTAAAAAGTAAATTCTTATTTTTGCTTTGAAAATCTGAAAAAATTCAGCAGTTATTGTTTTATGTTGTAGAACATACCACTCCATGACTGGCAAAATCGGAGACATTTTTTTTTTCTGAACAACCCTAATATACATACCATATGTGGAATAACATTGCTTTTTTACTTCAGTTATCCGAACTCCTCCAATGTTTTTTTGTGTATTAGTATTGCTAAAAGAAGCTATCACATGCGAAATTTTTACCGGAAATTCTATTTAGTCGCACGTTAACTAAGGCGAAATATTAGGTGACAATTTAACCTACGACGAACTTAGTTGATTGGGATGTAGCGTGTCCAATGACAAGGAAACCAGCTTCTTCAAGGCTACAGTCGTCGGACAAAAAAACTAATTCCGACCCATACTTTTTCGATGAAATAGAATTTGAAAGACATTAAAAGAAAATATTAAAAGAAAACTTGAAGATCTCTGAAAGCATTACCGATCGCAATCAGAGTAGTGCTCATGACAAAAATCTCATTAGCACCATCCTCTCGGCGGCTCTATCTGTATTACGATCTTTCACACTTCTTTTGCAAAAACTTCCTTTCATATTGATGAATACACCTAAATACAAATAAGAACACAAGTGAAATTGATTTTACCTATACATATTCATCTCCCGCGACATATCTATATATACATCGGCGAAGGCAAAACAGTTCCAATCCTTTTTAACTAACATAACATAACATAACATAACATCACATATTCACGAAATATTTTTATTTTTGTTAGATAGATTCTGAAGAGAGGCAATGCCGACTATAATTTATTTTTCAATAGTATGTGGTGCCACGCCTCTAACAGAAATAAAGGGTGTTTTTTTTAGAGGTATAGAGCTTCGAATTGAAATAAAACACAAGAAAATCGTTTTAATGTCCATCAATTTGGCTTTATTGGAAGGATAATTTTATGCCATTAATGTTTAAATATGATTTCGGGCATGTGGCCGCCGCGGCTGGCTCGAATAAAGCCAATTCTACAGGTCCAATTTTGAACCACTTTTTCGAGCATATGGGGCCGTATGTCAGCAATAACGCCACGAATGTTGGCTTCCAAGTCCCCTAACGTTTCTGGTTTGTTGGCGTAGACGAGCGACTTCACATATCCCCAAAGAAAATAATCCAATGGTGTCAAATCACACGAGCGCCATCTTGTTGGAACCACAACTCATCCACATTCATGCCATCCAATTCGGGAACAAAATAGTCGGTTATCATGGCTCTATACCGGTCTCCATTAACGGTAACTGACTCTCCAGCATTATTTCGGAAGAAGTATGGCCCAATGACTCCACCAGCCCATAGAGCACACCAAACAGTCAGTTTTTGTGGATGTAATGGCGTCTCAAGGGTCTCATGTGGATTCTCTTCACTCCAAATGCGGCAATTTTGCTTGTTGACGTAGCCATTCAACCAAAAATGAGCCTCATCACTGAACAAAATTTTGCGATGAAAAACAGCATCGAGATCAATCTCATTTTCGGCCCATACACCAAAATCACGACGCATTGCATGGTCTCGCGGCTTTAATTCTTGCACAAACTGGATCTTGTAAGGTCGCAAGCCAAGATCTTTGCGCAAAATCTTCCATAAAGTTGATGGACAAAGCTCCAATTGCTGTGCACGGTGGCGAATCGATTCATTCGGGTCCTCTTCAACATTTTGCTCTACAGCGGCAATTGTTTCTTCGGTGCGCACTGTTCGACGTCTCTGCGGATGCGTATTATCACATAGAGTAAACGTAGTGCGAAAACGATCCATGGTTAACCGAATTAATTGCTCTGATGGACGATTATGTCGACCATAAAATGGACGGAGCTTGCGGTAAACTTCGCGAACTGAACCATTATTTTCGAAATAAATTTGCACGATTTGCAAGCGTTGTTCTTTTGTCAACCTGTTCATGATAAAATGGCAAACCAAATTGAACATAAATGACATTAGAGTTGCCAGATTTGACCATAAAATGCCAGTTTTATCTCTATTCGAAAAACAAACCTCTAAAAAAAACACCCTGTATATGTTTTTGCGGCTAAGCTAATAGACTTTTTAATTTTTTATTAGAAGTGCGGCCGCCTCCAACAGGAAAAACGTTTTTACTGCTAAATTTATTATACTGGTTTTGATGAAATTTGTTACAAAGATAGATTGAACGATGAGTTAATATAGTTACTTTCAATGGGCAGTGCCATGCCCCTGACCAGAAAATATGTTTTCACAACTAATGTACTGACTTTGGTAAAATTTAGTATGGATATAAACTAAATCCCGCAGAAATGTATATGTGTGAAGTGAGTAATGCCACGCCCCTAATCAATTTTGGCATGAGAGATAGATTTAACTCTAATAAAGGGATATAAGTAGATAGGGAAAAGACAACATAATACCAGAATATCTATTTGTAAAGCGATGATACTGAACTGTTGTGTATTGTCATTATAATGGTTTATTTTGAAACTGTGGGTGAACTGTAGGTTATAGAATTGGAATAGTTGCAATTTTTCGAACATCACCGAACAGCTATTTTTTTTAAACATTTTTGTATTGAATTTTTATAACATTGTAGTCACAAATACAAAACGAAAAGTGTTGTCTATGTGTACGTTAAGCCCATCGTCAAGTTATGTAATATTTTCATGTAAAAATCAAAAAAAAAAAACCCGCAGGCCGAATTAAAAATAGTCGGCGGGCGAGATTTAGCCCGCTGGCTGTAGTTTGCCAACCCCTTGCCTTAAGCATATCAGTGCTTATGTTTATTGGGTAATAGAAGAATTTGCATATTATTTACTGCTGGCAAAAATAAAAATCTCGATACTTCGAAGACTTTCAAGTTGCACTGACATAAGCCAGCATCTAAGCTTTACTATTGATACTTGTAGGTATGTACATGCGTACATATAATCGCATGTTGGTGCGGTACAAAATTCAAGTGCGATTTTACTATTTAAAGAGTAAACATTTTTATAACGCTTCAATGGTAATGAAACCACATTGGAAAATAAAACAAACATTTGATACATAACAACAATGGAAACCATTCATAGCAACGCGCAATAAACAGCAACGCCATCTTCAGCATATGAATATGAATGAGAACTTAAATACGAGATCTAAGTGAGATCTGATGAGAAGTTATAAAACCTGAGTGTTACTGAGTGTTAGGCCGAAAGTTTTTCGTTATATAATTTTTTTTTTTTGCACATTAAGATGCATTTAAAAATGCTTGCAAATATTAGTGGATAGCCATACGAGCGTTCTGAGGGGCTTTTGTAGTAGTTGTTGTTGTTGAATAAATAATATCAATTTTATAAACATTTGGATACAAAGTTTAATAAAAATTATGATAGCACTATCCATAGTATGTAAACAGAGAATAGCAGAAAATAAAAAAAAAACTATCTTTTTCATGAAAACTTTTATTAAGGCGTGGTTGCATATTAACGACCCTCAATTGCTCTATAAAGGTGTAGCCGCATCTCTCAATTTTGCTCAGATAAACCAATATTGAATAATAAATTTAACACAAATTAAGTAATAACATTAACTTTCAAGAGTTAGTTGGACAAAAACTTAACGGAAATATGTTTGAATATATTGGTGCTGCATAGCAGCTTGGATAATAATTTAACAGCACAAGCAGGTGGCTGCTAACCTTGACAACATTTGTGGACACAACTTAAAATTTGAAGGAGAACATAATGTGCGAGTTAACGCAGGTTCAATAACATTTATTGGATCTTTAAGGCAACAACTTTTAGATTTTGCAGTAACTTTCAATTTCCCAGCATATTTATGTTTCTCCCATGTTATTTTATATCAATGGGAGAAATATCTCATGATAATTTAGCATCAACGTTCACCGTCACATATCTACTTAGCCTGCCATGCATTTGAAACGTCTACTAAGCGTAACGTGAGAAATTTATAGAACTCAAATGTGCACAATGCTTTACTCGTACAGGGCCTTAAGCTGGAAGTACTCCAACAAGACAATTTTTCAATCACAGGAGTTAATAACATTATTTATTTTTATTAATTCCAGTTATCTGTGAAGGTGTTATTAATAGCAAAAAGTAATGCGAAAAATTATCATTAAATAGTTATAAATTGAACAGCTTTGAAGGCGTATTGAAAGATTAATACTCAATTACCATAATCCAAATAAATTATATATATTAATGAAACATATCATTTTACTAAATATTTTATACATAAAAATAACATATTACTAATTACAATATCAATGGTGCTTACAATAATTTACTTATACTCCGATTGCGAGAAATGAAACAGAAATGCTGTTAGCCCACCCAATTTTCAAAACACCATTTGTTTCTTAGGAAATCCTACACGCGAGATGTCATAGTCTACCCTGCCTAAGTAGATACAGAAAAGCTTATGTTTCATTATGACAAGTCATAATGTATTCCTCAGTGTTTGATATGTAAATTTAAAACGAAATAGAAATCGTAAAAGTATTATGCTCAGCCGTTTTATAAATTGATTTATTGAGCAGCATTTCGCATGCAAATCTAAGCAATTTGTAACATTTTTCATTTGTGGCACTTTGTTTTAGCCTTCAGAGGAAAAATCTCCAAGTAAAATACGACATAAAAATGGTAAATCGAGCATCGATATTTACGGTTATTTTTTTATTAGTGCCGCTACGCTTCCCATTGGGCGGCAACTTGACCACCTGCCGTTTTTTAATTCATTTAGTGTGAGAAATAGAATTAATTTGACCGATACCCTGAATCTTGACTTTACTCAAAAAACAACAATATTTTTTTTGCGAGATATTAACTAAAAACATTTTTAACTTTTGACATCTAATATTTTAGGTTAAGACTCCAGTCAACTATATGCATATGTGGGAAAGTGCTGAATCTATAATTTTGTCCAGAAAAATTTCTGTACAGCCAATCGTAAGCGATATGTTAGCGAAAAAATGTTTTTGTAATCTGTTAGTGAAAATATTTCATTGGGAACACATGCAAGCTATTTGTAGCAAGCATAGTAAAATCGTTCCTGAAGTTTTCATTCTGTCATTAAATACACGAAAGTCTCCCGGAAGAAAACTTTTTTGGAAAGTAAACTTTGCCAATTATCAAATTAATTTTACCAAAAATATAGGCTGATTAGACACCATTGAGTTATTTCTTGAGGCAATGTGAGTAGCTTATGGCTTGTGCTGAAAAATCAGCTATAATTGACGCTTTAAAAATCTACATAGGTTGTGTTACATGCTAAATAGTTGCTCAATTGTTCAAAAAACTGATCGTAAATTCGACCTCAAATCTGCGATATAATTTGGTCAGTTGCGAGGCTCATGTGCACAAATTCATATTCAAATTCTAATTGACTTAAATTTTTTAACAAAATAAAGCCAAAGTTTAGATCATTTTCCAAATTTTAATTCAATCTAAAACAACGTCAGTCTAAAAAAACACCCTTTATATATTAAAATTCTCAATGCACTGATAAAAAAGGTTTTGTCAATTTGTTTAATTACTCGGAAATTTATGATTTTTGTTGTACGTTACAGATAAATATTTCAAAAATTTAAATCCATAATACATACAAAAGTTGATTAAATTTTTTTTTGCTCAGAGCAGTTAATCAATATGATTAAGAAAAACTTTTTTTGAATCTCATAGCGCAGAGTTGACAGTATATTTTTTAAGAAATACTTTTTCAATTTGCAACAGTTTAGATAAAATCAAAAGAAACTGCACTTTAAGCACTTTGATTCGGGGGATATTCTCCACATATCTAAATTATAAGCATTTTGGATCTTTACTTTTACACTATTGTGGGTTTTCCCCTCTTTGAAAGAAAAGTCTTAAGGACCTTAAGGCCTTAATTATTTCTGTATTTTGACCCTATTTTTTTTCGTCTCCTAGTGCATTCCCAAAAGACACCGCAGCAATAGATTACCACCAGCTATGCTCAGTTCAACTATATAAATTGTAACAAAATGATGACAGTAATCAGAGTTTACTATGACACGCTCTTGTCTAATTCAATCTCAATTTAGATTTGGTTTAACCAATTTGTGGCCTTAACGGTATTCATATATGGAACGTTGTCAATAATTTAGGCCAACAACTTTTAGGATTGCAAGTGTCGCTTAGATTGCATTGATTAAATTGTGAAACTCGTTCAGACAAACATTTTTTTTTGTTAATAAAAATAAAAAGGAAAAACTAAAGAAACAAGTCAGACAGCGTTATGAGGAAAATCCAGTATAACAAGGAATGTCCAATAAATATTGGAAATCACTGGAAGTAGGAAAAAAATTATCATTCGAGAAGAATGACAGCTAAGCCTATTCTTTATTTAAGCAAAATCAGCATATCTATTTGATATTTTATTCCAAAATAAGCGCAATAGTTTATTTGAGCTTCTTTTGTATTGATTATATCGTTTAAGCATATGTGCATATCAAGGGTGACAATCCAGTAGCACATTTCAAAATTCGAGATTTTCGAGATCGACATTTTCATAACTGAAAACTAAAATTCTTCCAAATATAGAAAAAAAACTGAAAAATTAGTGAGAATCTTTAATATATAAATTTAAAGCAACTTTATTTCGCAGCAAAATAAAAAAAACACATAAATTAACAGAGAAAATATTAATTCAAACATATCACTTGAAATGCTTTTAGTATTTACGTCTGATATATTTATACAGGATGATTCATTTAAGGTAGTCATTATAAATTTTTTGTTCGAGATAGGGACATATCCAGCTGGAATATTTAAACAAGTTATTGTATTAATTAATTTTTTAATTCGTTCACTTTTACTCGATTGATGATATATCATCGCTTTAAGTAGTAACTGTCTTAAGGGAATAGCCAGGTTTATAAGCTAATAAAATAATTATATATATAAAGTTATTGAATTTTATTTAATACTCAAGTAAAGCTTACACGAATTTCTGGGCATATATTTCCCGCAACTGAGAATCATCTGTCTGATTCCTTACTCTAAAGCTTCCCGAGTTTCGCTACAACACTTCAGCTCGGAACTATAGCTTTTGCTAGCCATAACTTCATACAGTGCTGCTCTTAACCGCACGATAAGCGCACCAGTCCAAAGTAAGAATCGGTGAACAGCCCAGAATGCCCTAATTACTAAAGCAAACAGTACGGATCGGTGACTGAAACTGCCTTTAGAAATATGACGACTCGAGAAATTTCCATTCATAAAATCTGCTAGGCCCAAGTTGGATGTGCAGCAGATGTAAAAAAAAAATTAAGTTAGAGCATTAAGTTAAATAAATATTTTTTTTTAATACAAAGATAACTTTAAAAAAAAAATGTGATTTTTCTTCGACAATCGCACTCACATTTAGAACAAGTTCCGGGATTACCACCCCTAGTATATACATATGTATCGATGTGTGATAGTGGTAATTATTGTGTAATAATTGACAAATATACACCTGTTTCACGTTTTTAGATTTTATTTGGTCGTAAGTGTTTACTGTTTTTTATGTTGTTGTTATCGTTTGTAATTTGTTGACTGCAAATATTTTGTGTTGATGTATGTTTTCTTGGCCGATGATGATGTTCATTGGCGGTGGCTAGCACAAAGTGTTGCTGCAACCGCTGAACCGCAATAAAATTGACAGTGAATGAGTCAACAATAAATGTTAACAACTACAAATAAAAGTAGCTACTTAAACTTATTGCAATAACATGCGTTCAAACAACTCTATCCTCCGAAATTAGACAAGTTAGTTATAGGCAGTTAAATTGTTTAAGTTAGTCCGGTAAAAGAACGAAAGCTTTTACAGTGAGTTGTCAAGTTATTGCAACGTTCGGTTTAGTTTCTTACAATTGGTTGAGTCTTTCTTTTTCCAGCTCAACCGGCAGACCAAACAGTAGTGATCTGTTGAGATTGCATCAGTTTCTCGAACATCTTTCGGGGATTTTCAATGGTCCAAATGGAACAATTTTGCATATTCGCTGAGATGCATTTCTTTGAAAAATCGTCATCAAGTTGAAATGGTCTTGAAGCTTCAATTCCTGCGTCAACTAAATTTGGTATGGTATGTGAATACTCAAAATTTTATTAAATTTCGACGTAATGTGGCTCTTGAGCGATTTAATTCCTGCGCATGATGACGAGTTGATGTGCTTGAGCTCTCGGCTACACTCTCACGTACGGCAACAATGTTTTCAGCTGAACATCCTGTACAAACACACACTGATTCCCCAGTTTCTTGGAATTGGTGTAACACATTCAAAATTGTACTACCAGTTGGTCAATAATTACAATCATCACTTCACGTCATGAGCGATATGCCTTTCTTGTTGAAGGGCCATTTTCAAAAATGGCTTCGATAATATTAACACGTTGTGCCACCATATCCATGACTAATGTTATCAATAACTGTAGATGACAGTTGTCTTTTTTTGAAATATAGATTTAATTGGGCACTCTCATGGTGAAATATCCACTGGCCCACCCTGTATATTCACTTCATCTGTGAAATTGTATTTAATAATTTATCTACAAATAACATATATTATTCTGGCAAGATACTGTTAGACGTTATATTACAACGTATTGTATATATGGAGACTCTGTACTCGGAGATCGTAATTTACTTATAGATTCAGGAGAA
This sequence comes from Meiosimyza decipiens, assembly GCA_963680825.1. NCBI lineage: Eukaryota > Metazoa > Arthropoda > Insecta > Diptera > Lauxaniidae > Meiosimyza > Meiosimyza decipiens. The sequence goes on along the minus strand of OY804259.1, from coordinate 87,144,027 downwards.
CCAATTACTGTCGCATTTTTTATACTTTTATCAGTATATTTATTTATTTCTTTCTATTGTATATCTGTCCATCCATTTGTAACATCCAATCACTCTAATTTTTCCGTTTCTCCGCAAATATTGAATTAATACCATCGATAAACGCTTTTAAATTTAGACCCATTGCCAAAACTTTTCATTAGGGCAATAGCAGGAGGCTTCAGCGTATTATATATTTCCATGGAAGAGGCTCCATTACCAGATGACATTGTTTGACCGATTATTTACTTGTAAGAATGGCACGGTGTTGTTAACTGTCAATGACTATTGTTACAGAGTTACTGTGATATTTATCACTCGCGGATTATTAAACCACAGTTTGTGTGTTGTTAATAAATCCAGAAGTTGACAAAGAAGTTTGGTTCTTTGAACCTTTGTCGTATTGTAAATTTTTAATTTTTAAGCACTTCAATAATGAAACCTGAGGCCACTGGTTATCATACCAAGGATGACTTACACCTCAAGTTAAGCGGTTCTGCCTTTGATTACTATGTACCATTAATTTAAATGACACATGTTTTGTTTGAATTTTAAAACAATACATCAAATTGTTGTTGTTTTACCGTGGTTTTACCACAATGACTTGTTAATTATTTAAGCGTTTAACTTTACTTGTTTGTCATTCTGTTTACTAACGTAAAGCTTGCGTCAAAGCAATTTGTTCTTTTCGTACCGAAGAGTTCTGGACCACTGGAATTACGTACTTTGAGCCTTAACAGCCAATAACATCTTATAGTCTTTGCGTACAAGTTCTTAAAATAAACCAACTCAAATGATGATTAATTTTTATGTTTAAGAATATTCTTAACGCATTAATTGAAAAACACTTTCAACACTAACACTACAACATTATTTGAAATAGTTTTTATGAACTTGTTGTGTCCATCATAAAGTAATATGTTTTATTGGTTTAACCTGGCTAAACCAGCATGATTCATATAGCGGATTATACAGCTGTCAAAAGCGCAAGTCAGCCAAGTTGGCATATAGCTTAGCTATCAAATAACGCGTTTAAATTGTTAAAGCTTTCTACAAAAGTGGTGAATCCGCCCCAGCCACCTTCTGCGCTTTAAGTGCAGATAATGGTCTTCAAAATTATTCTACTGAGCGAACAATTTCTAATATTGTTCGAAAATTTCAAGAAACTGTATCATTTATGGATGTTTTAAGGTATTTTCCATTAAGACTTAGATTCTCATTCCTTCATTCATTCATTTCGCAAAGAAATGAAGCAAGCCACTGGTTGGGTATTGGAACAACACGCACTTTTTCGTCCAAAAACTTTCTTTGGCAGTGAAGCTCATTTCTCGCTCGGTAAATAAGTAAAATTTATCTGCGAAAAGTAACTGTCTGGTGTATGATAATCAACTACATTTGAAAATAACCATTTGAATGACCTGTGGTTTGTGATTTGGTGATGTGAATTAGCCACCAAAATTGAGCGAACTTTTCCTTGTACCTCTACGGAAAATCTCATATTTAAACAAGCAATCTTCTTTCCTAGAGCAATTAAAAACCAACATTTGTCCAGCAATGGTCGAGTTATAGCCCGAACTGTACTGTATTTGTATATTTTATTGTATATTCAAGCAAAATTATCAAACTGTAAATTTTATTTGCAGCTCTAGAAAGCTAACCTTCGTCATATTTACGATCACCAGTCAGGTATTCATATTATTGCTCTAACTAAAGCGTCCAGCTACACTCTTACACATACTTAGTCGTCGCTGAAAACTTGCTTGTGTTGGTAGTGCGCAGCTTGTGAGTATTTTGAATTTTGATATTTTAACTATTTACTTCTTCGTCATTTTGATGAATGGTTTTTTTTAGTAAGTTTTTTTTGTTATACTTTTTTTAGTGTTAAATATCTAAATTTAAATAAGTATAAGAAATAAGAAAAAAAAATATCTGGATACTGCTCAAAATAACCTTTTATATTCTAAGAATTTTAATATATATATTGAAAAAAATAATTTATGAAATAAAATATCAGTAGCTAGAATTAAAACCATGTAACTCAAAAAAAGTATGCCACTCCACAGTTAAAACAACAAAGATTTATGTGTTCGTCAAAATGACGAATGGTTAGCTTTTTAGGAGTTTTAAATAAGCATACATTGAATAGCTCGTAATTTATTATTGAAGTCTTCTGCAAAATTGTAAATACCAACGACTGGTGTTCAGTCTGTGAATTTAGTGCACCAAACGCAGCGCTGAAATGAGCCTTACTCTTGCAGAATCTCGCCTCAAGATTTTATAGAGGAAGCTTAAGAAAATATATACCTAGAGCTGCTCAGCAGCACTGAAAAATTAAGGTAACTACTGAGAAGGTCGTACTCACTTTTAATTTTAAATGGTGAAATAGTGATGGAAGTGAGCGGACTTGGCAAGGGGGCATCAAAATAGTCTTAGTACTATTTAATTCAAATTTGCTTTTAATCAATAACCTTTTCACTGAATTATTTACGTATTTCAATATACCTTAGGTGACTCAAAAACAAAACTATGTATTATGAGAAACTGCGCACAAATGATATTGATATTAAAGGCGGGGCCAATTGCAAGTGTAAATGATATTCCGAGCCAGAAGGCAATTGATTTATAATTTTAAGGCACAGATTTACGCTTAAGATTTTCTAAATTATTGTTATGTCTTGTTTGCGATTATTTTTAATTTAAATATTTATAAGTTGTCATAACATAAAATCTAAAGTTGTGTAAAATATTCAACACTTGAAATAGTTTATTAACATTTTATTGACTTTACATGAAATAACATTCAATATTTGATTGAGAATCGTAATATTGCAGTTCCTGTACATAATTGATAACTCTTCTGACAGCTTATTAATTTTCAATCTTTACAAATTGTACAATGTAAATGTTAATATATGTAGAACTATGAAATATATCTCTTGAGATATGCCACAACACGCAATGTCGTTAATTTAAAAAAATTTTTTTCTTTCGTACTCGCACGTATTTTATTGCTACTTTATACTAAATAAATAAATAACAGCAAGCGCTAAATAAAAAAAAAATGTTGCAAATTTCCTCATATGGAAAAATTTTTTATAATTAATACAATAATTGTTGGGCAATAACTTAAAGGTAAGTGAAAAATCTTTGCAAGAGTCTGTGATTAAGAACGAGATTATCGAACTAAGACAGCGCTGATAATTAAAGTTTGTGGACGTTTTTTTCTTTTTCAAATAATTCAATTTCAAGTGTGGTTTTTATTATTAATTTCTTGAATCCTACAATGAATCTTAATTTTGACGTAGTATGAACTCGTAAAAGTAGAGGTATCTGAACTGAACTATCTGGACTCAACTATCCGTCATCGTCAATAAATAAAAAAATAAAATGTTCAAGTGCGGCACGCACGTGTTATGTTTAACAATTAGTAATTCATATACTTTTTTCATTTGTATATACCTTTCGAGGTACACAGAGAAAATTAAATTTGTAAAAGTAAAACGAATGTTTTAATTAAAAAATTAACGATTTAAGATATAATTTTGAAAAGCTCATACGTTTCGTTAAGATTTTTGTTTTAAATATATTTTCAAATACATTCCATCTGGCTTTCGAATTTGAAAAGTATGTGTTAGTTAGTCTTAAAAATGTGCATTTTACTAATCGTTTTTAAAATTTTTTCTTAAAATGTCTGTTGTTGCCAAATAAATTTTTATGAAGAAGACATGTTAGAAAATGTTTATTTAAAATTGAATTATTAAAATGTTTCCTTGAACATTTTTAGTTTTCTTAGTGTAGTTACTCGTAGTAAACTGTGTAAACAGCCAGTAGTCTGGAAATATGGGAACTGATGCCGGTTAGCAGTATGTGATGATGTACAGTGGTATAATCATAAAAAATCAGCGACATATTTAACATTTAAAATATTTTCAGAAATTAAGAAAATATTGAGCTTCTTGAATAAACAATGCCAGTGCATTATTAAAGAACATTTTACAGATTAGAAAAAAAATTATGTGAAATAGCTTTAATTTTGATGTTAACTGCTAACATTTGCAGTGAATTGTTTTACACTGGAGATAAACAAAAATGTCCACAAAACATTAAGAATCATGATTCTCAAACCCAAAACTTTGCATCCGTAGGTGAAATGAAAAACTCAAAAAACTGTTGGTGCCAATTCCAAATTAATGGTCTATATATTGGACTAAGGTTCTTACGTGGAAAATATATTGAAAACATGCAAACAAGGCAAGAAAGTGGCAAGTATATAGATAACAAAAAATGGAACATTGTGAGCGGATTAAAATAGATAAGCCCACATTGTATACCTCAAGATCATGTCTCCAACAGCTCCAGCCTTAAGAGCGGCCGTCAAGAATAAAATTGAAATGCATGGAACGGTCAGGGGTTCGAGTCCAAGAACAACATTAACCAAAAACTGGTCTAATGAGGCCATGTATGTATGTATATGAATATGTATATATTTGGTAATAGCCGAATCATGTCACCAATTACCAGGATAAATTGTTCCATTTGTTATCTTTGTCATGTTTGTTGAATAAAAAAGCTTTGATCAATCAGTAAAAATTTTACGATAATATTGGTCTCTGCTAAATTACTTAAATGTATATTCAGCTCAATAAGATATCCACTTTGTTCCACAGTGCAGTGTTTGCCCAAAAGTTATGATTGTAGCTTTCATTAAACAGACAAAGCTAATCGTGCAAAGTATCTCGCAATTTGGTTGAATCACTTTTTTTGTATCACTTGCTCATCCAAAATGTTAAGGCAACAAAAAAAGGCGCTAATATCAATACGTTGATCTTTGTAGAAGCTTCTACTTTTAGTCAACAACAACAACAACAAAATGTACGAGAAAAACAACAGAGATCCTGTTTATTAATTTGAAGTTGGTTGCTTGATACTTTTTTATGAAACCAACAAATATAGCATGTATTGCTTGGCTATATATGTACACATGTATGTTGCGTGTTTAACAACACTAATTTTGTAGCTGGGCAAATGTTTTTATTACACTTAAGAAGCTACATACTGACGTACTAAATGTTCGTCTGATCTCTCAAAGTTCACATAAATTCATTTCCATATGTGTGAAAAGGTGTTTTAAAATTCTGAGAGCATTTTAATTTGATATATTTCTCGCATGCCACTTTCAACTTATCACAAAGCACATGAGTACTTTTAATGTCATCATTAATTTAATTTTAAAAATATGCATTTAAATGTTTTATCTTAATTTATATTGTTTTTGTTCCAACTATATACTACGAGTACAATATATGTATACTATACATGCTGTACCTACAAATCAATCCGCGCATGCCCCGGTATTCAATCCCACCTACATTTTTTCGATGCATACAATTACGAGAGATTGATCAGGTTTTTGTTATGGTGTTGTGATTGAAAATAACTGAAAAAATTAACTCTTATAAACAACGGAGGATGAGGAGAGGTTAAAAAGTAGAGATAGGTCCCCACTAAAATCAAAATTATGTTATCAAAATAGGGAACCATTTATATTTCAAACAGATGTATGACTTAAAATACTAAATTACCGAAGCCAAAGAAAGGAACCCACAATAGCTTCTTCTTAGGAGTGGTATGATAAAAAAGAAAGTTAAGTGCACTACAGCGCTCTTATTCTATGTTAATCCCCTACAAAGTATCTTAATATTCCCCAACTTGGGCTTTGGGGCTATAGCCCCTCTAATACTACCATATTCCACCATTGCTTATAGATCATCACTTATAACTTATCATTCATTTTAATGTAAGTCTTTTTGTATTTCTCACGCACAAACTCGGCTTGTTGTGCATAAATTTTTCCTTAAGGAACTATGAATTGGTTTTTTTTTTTTTAAAATATAACTCAAGGTATATTCTGTCTATCTGCCAAGCTTCGTCCAAATTCACTCTGTCATGAAGGCGGGATTGAGGAAGGAACATTCATACCATATTTGTTGTTATACCGTAAACTATTTCGACATAGTTCAAACCATTGATATCATAAATATCAACTCTACGAAGATAGTTATCAGAACGTAAGATGATAGAAATTTATTGGTCTCTCCAAAACAAAAAAGTCTTTTAATATTTTATCTGCTATGAGACTAATGACATTTTTCTATTTTTTCTGAACTTTTAAAAAACATTCGACAGAGATTATTTTTTTTTGAATTCAGAATAAAATCGAAGTTATTGTGACACCAGTTTATGATATAGGGTTGTTTCTTGTGGAAATTTTGAAAATGGATGGAAAATAAAAAGCCGAAATATACCAAAAGTCGTAAAGTTGATACATAAAAAACATTTTTGAAAAATGTTTTTGTTCATAAATTTTGATTAATTGTAGCGCACCAATGGTTCGACCAATGCCGAAACAAATTGTGACAAGATATCAACTGTTGGAATACTGCCCACATTCAAGATCCACCTCTTTTCGTTATATCAAAGAATGCCAGTTACATATATACTCGAAATTTAATGATTTAGCATGACTAATGATATCAAAGTTTTTTGGATTTTGCCTTATCAGATCTTACAATTTAATTCGCTTGAGTTTTCTTGGTTTTGTTTTATTTTGATATTTCAGAAGGTATAACTTTAATTGAAATTTTTTAGATGTTCCACCTTTAGTAGTACATTGACCGACTCAGGAACATTGTTTTTTTTCAAATGTAATTTGATGATTTGTAAAAACAAATAATTTGTTTCTCAAAACATTTTAATTGATCCTTTGACGAGATTAAGATACGTGATTGTGTTTTTAATACCAAATTTTTGTATATTTTGTTAATTTTTAATGGGATTTTTACACGCTTAACTGCGTAGTGGGAATATTACAATGAACTTTAGGGAAATAAAAAAAGTTAAAGCATTGCATACTTGATCTGTTGGAAATTAAAAATGTTTTATCTTAATGTTAAACTAAATACACATAAGAAGAAGATGAAGATGATTTCATAATAACATTATATATAGGGAGAAAATTAAATTAACATTTAACTGATACTTTATTGTTATTTATAAAAACTTTTCCAACAGTATTATATAAAAAATTACATACTTTCGAAAAAGTTTAATAATTGAAGAGTTATACGTGGAGTATAGACTAGAGGTCTGCATGAGCGCATGAGTTGCGATTCAATCGAATTTTTGTGCACAAAAACCAAAAATCTAAACAAATCGAAACATCAAGCAGAAGAGCTGAGGGCTGCTTTTGCAAATTAATCACAAAGAAAATGTTCTACAAATTCAAGCACTCAAAATTTATTGCATTCAAAAGTTTATATAATGATCGTTTCGAGTGCACTCATGCAGACTTCAAGTACAGACTTTTCAAGGGCTCAATAACTAGAAGTTTTGGTGGGCACAAAAGTATTGAGAGAATTACACACAAAAATGAAATGAACGACTGTTTTTTTTTTGTTTAAATTTTTTCTTTATTTACTATTTATTTATTTATTATTATTTTATTTATTTATTTTTTATTTAGTCAATGCCTTAGCATTGGATCTAAAAACAAAAAATTTGTAGGAAAACGAATGTCAGTTAAAAAATTTATATAAATGCAAAGAATCGTTCAAAGAAGTGTTTTATCAGTTTTTTTTTATAAAATTACAAAAAAAAAATTTCGATAGTCGTAAAACTTTATTGCATAACACCTACTGTAGGTAAACGTGAGTTTTTGTTGCTTCATCTCATTTTTTAATTGGAACAAATTCATTAAAGGTGTTAAAATTAAGACATTTGAAATATGTTACAAAACTTGAATGATTAATTAAAATCTTGGCAAATTTCATTATCGTTATCGAATTTCACACAGAAAACATTTTTCACAAACAATTTATATTGCATATTTCAGCTCAAAGAGAAAGTCAGGTCGGCTCACCATGTGTGATTTTCATGAAATTTTAATATTCCTTTGAGCTGTTTTTATGATTTTTAAATTATTATTATTACTAAAGGTACCTGTCTTAAACCCAATTTCACAGACTTTAAGAATCCAACGTATCTATTGAACAAAAAGTGAAGCAAATTACGATTTTTTAAAACTTTAATTTCTTATATCAACAGATATAATAATAATGACCAATGTAAAGGAATTCTATGATTTTTAGTACAAAATTTGACTCAATTTAGGCCTATAAACCGAAATTATCTGCAATTCGAAATCGTTCAGAAATAATCGCTTACAGCCTTCGGCAATATTGTTTGTTTTGGTGAAGCTCTTGATCAGTTTATACAGGTCAAAAACTTTTGAACCTCTGAATTGTAAAAACCTCTACAGATCAATGGTCACTACGAAGTTCTATAGTTTTACCTGCCGATCATTAAACACATCAGAGCCAATAACATTGCTGAAGGCTGTAAGCAATTATCTCCAACTGTTTTGGAATTGTGAATAGTTTTTATTCAATTGTTCTGAATCGAGGCTTAGTTTGTACTAAAAATCAAAAACTAATATTATATTGGTCACGATAACTCAGGCATGACTTACTTGTGCAAGAAATGAAACACATATTTGGAAAAGTATTGAAATAGACTATTAAATAAGAATATAAAATGTTAACTAACATTGTACCACAATCCATCAGACACGAGACGTTGAAATTTTTCATTCTAATTGTTGAAAAATCCGCGTAATTCATATAAAAGCGATAGAAGAAAATAAAACTTGTGTTATAAAGTGAAAACAATGTACTTTTTGTCGATGAGCATTTTATCCACCAGTTGCTAATATTAAAATTTGCATAAAACATTTTTGGTTTTCAAAGTTCTAATTTGAACCCACTATAGTAATAAGCCCAAAAAATATTTAGAGCTTTTATTGGATTTTGTTTTCATAAGTATTATCTGACGATTGCCATAAAAAATTTTAAGTCACTAGCAAATACTTTAATTTTTTTTTATTTCTGGTTTTTTATATAAAAAAATGACTTATCACTCGTTGACCGAATTAGGGTTAAGAACCGCATAACTTTTCGGATTAATAAAATGAGTTTATTTGCTTACGTTTATTAAAATTATATTGGAAAAACATTTAAAACCACACAGTGCCATTAAATTGTGTTTGGATTGTACGAACAAATTTATGCACTTTTACTTTGAGACAAATAATTAAGGTGTAAATAAAATATTGTGTCATTAAAAAATGTGTTAAGTTGGGTTCCAATTTTTGGCAGAACATATAACGAAACCCGCTTATTACCTGTTAAACTGCATTTGAGTGTTGTGTAAATATTTGGGAGCTGCTTAATAAAATAGCGTAAATCAGTATTTATTTATCAGGTTTTTGCATTCTTATCATAATCCATCCACTTTTTGTCTAGTACTTGCCCATGCCTTTTTGTTTGTGTAAAACAGCAAATTGCCCAACAATTTTTAGTATATCGTCGCTCTCGGGTAGAAACGATATAACTTATATTTTTGAAATCACACAGGAGAAAAAAAAAAACTTTAAGACCTCAAATAAAGTAGTTTGTTACTATATATGAATATGTATTTCCAAAATTTTTTAGTGGGTCATTGAGGAGGGGCTATGACGCAAACGGTAATGGCGAGAAGTTCCCCGCCTCAATGATTTTTGACATTTGAGCATTTGCAGCAAAAATTGGCATATTAGATATATATTAAAAACGGCAGCATTTACATTAAGTTTTGTATACCATTATTATAGCCCCTTTGACTATTTATAATATGACGTCATCATTTTCGAAATCCATACAGCCGTTACAAAATAATGGACATGGACTTACACCTTCCATTGTTTTTCTTATATACTCCTCTTCGTGGGACTTATGGGAGAAAATTTTGCATGCGTTTTTTAACTTGGACTTTTACCTAACTAACGATACCAATATCGATAAAATATAGCTGGGGGTTATTGATTTATCGACAAAAATTCGAGAAAAAATGAGTTAAAGCCTCTCTACCCGAGAGCGACGATATGTAACTCTCTCATTTTAGCGTTTTAAAGTTTGGCTATTACCGGAGGTGCCACGCCTTCTTCTCAATCAATTTCGTGAGTTTATATGAAATTTGGTTATATTTACTACCAAATTTCCTGATAGTTAAGTCCGTGTAATATTTTAAGCTACGTACTGATCGTTAGGGACTTTTAATTTTAGACTTAGAGCGAATATATTAAAAACCCCACGCAAAAATCACGACCACTAAGTAATTACAATGGTGTTAGATATGTATTTTTATTGGACTATAAACCATCGATATATGAAATCAATTAAAGTTGAATTAGAAATGAATTGAAATCTTCCACAGTCAGCTTTTAAATGTGACAACATAAATCATCGTGACTAATGATAAGCATTTAATTATATAATGATTAAAAGAAAACTAACAAGAAAAAGAAAGAAAAGAAAACAAATGCTCACCCAAGTTTTTTACTGATTTTGTAGGACAGTAGTAAAGTAAAAAACTTAAAGAAATCAATGGTTTTTTCTCGTAAAAAAATAAAAGAAAAATCGAAAGTTTACAGCATTAACGCAATGTGGTGCTGCTGTTTTCTGCTGTGGTCAATGATATGTCCAATCAGGTTATATTATTACCAATAAAGTGTCATCATTCACATCACCTAACAGCTAACAAAATATTTTTAAGTCCAAACCGAATTGTACTCAAACCAAATAAAAGAAAAATGTATTTAGATGACGTGACGACTTTTTGCACCTCGCCATCCCAAATCCAGCGAGTACCACATACTTAATGGGTTTGTCCAGTGGTCTGCATATTTTTTGGCTATTTTTCAATGCAGTAGAGATCGGCGCGTTTTTATTGTCGATAAAATTGTTGTAGCTGTTGTGATGTTGGTACTGATTTGATGACTTAATACCCGTACATGACAAATCGTACTTATGATGATTTTTTGAATGGGTACTGATTGCCCTCAGGTAAGACTTTATGGCTTCATAAGTTAGCGCGACAATGATGTGGCTAACAGTAAAATTAGGTTAAATTGTGATAAGTTGGAGAACAAAAGAAAACCATAAGGCAATGGGTTTAATTATTGCTGTTGTGAAGTTGTGCAGCAATATGGGTCTCGTAGAAACAACTCAATTTTTCAAACATAAAATTGTTGCAGCAATATCTGCCTGCCATGATTGATAGCAATGATGGCAGTGATTTATTTTACATCAACATTAAAAATTTGCATTTTTTTTTCTTTTCACATTGTGTTTAAAGTTTATTACCCAAATAAATTGATTAAGGTTTCACCAATTTTACACACAAAATTTTTTAAAAAAGTTCCCAACGGCAAATTGCTGTGATTCCTGCTTTTATTTTTGTAGATTTTGTATACCAAAGTTTATTTAAGGCATGTTACAACAGTTTTGCTTTAAGTACTTTAAATAACCTAAAAAGTTTCCGAAGAAAATGCCAGAAAAAGGTGAGTGACTAAAAAGAATGCAATATCGATATATCTTTCGATTATATCTATATATATCAACATATTTAGAAAGTACTTTGGTTTAAAAGTAAAATTTTCTTCAGAAACAAAGTCTGGACTTGTAGGGTCATCTGTCAAATCAAGTTTCTTTTTTAGTTTTACGTTGTTCTTAGGTTATCTTTAAAAGAAGATTGTAACTTCATATAACCGTGTTATAGAGCTTCTCACAAAAGAATATTAAACTCGCCATTTAACAATGAGTAATCGATTTGTTTGAATATAACATATGTGAATTTGATATAGAGCAATCAAATAATTATTTGAGTCAAACATATTGTAATTGCATAAAATGGTAATAAATAGCATTTAATATTTGGCTCAACCAAATATTTAATTGCTTCATATCAAATATAATTTTTTTTTTTTAAAACAAATCGATTTCCCAGTGCACTTAAACAATGTTGCCAGTGAATTATAATTTTAATGCTGAGAGGGGCGGAATGTCCCAAAGAATGCTGACTCATTCATTTGCGAAGTCACAATGGCAAAAACCAAATCAAGGTTGGATTAGGTGCTTTTTATTGTGAATACTCTGAAAGACGATTTTCAACACCCATCCGTAAATGCAATCATACAAAGTACAATTACATTTGACTAAGGTCACTTACAAGCTCTAGAGATCAAAACAACAATAAATATGGTACTTTTTTCTTATATTTCTACGTAGCATTTGTTAATGCAATTTTATTAGTAATTAACGATTAAATAATGATCGTAAAAGTGAGAAAAAGTTACTTTGGAAAAAATTAGATGCACGCTAGTTAATTGATATAAAATATTAATAGCGGCATTCACGGCCAAGAGCATTAGGTTTTGCGCTCTGAATTATTGTTACATTTGATTTTTGTTGTAAATTTAATATTCATACAAAATCAAAACACGTATTATTTTCAAATGATATGTATACCAAAAAAACTATGGCAAAACCATATTATAACTTTTGTATAGTATTTTCGCAATTGCAATTATGGATCTTGTAAATTTTTAAGCAAAATGATGAAATTTATGGTAGTACTGCGTCTTGAAGCAAATGTCAAAAATTCAAAAGAAAAAAATGCTACAAGAGCATTCACAGTCTATTATATCAAAAAGTTTACAAAAATACAACAAATCGTGAACAACGCTAATATTATATGAACAGTGTAATGCAATAACTGGTTAACCCTAAAAAACTATTTTTTAGTTATGAATGCAGTTTGATTCTGAGGCAAGCAAACTTCTTTAATTAAATTCGCAGCATTTGTTCTATCATAAGCAAACAAATGTAAAAATATCTGAAAACAAATTTTGAGTGAATTGAAACGTTAGGCAGGAGGAGGAGGGGTCGTATAAACGGACAAAAGCTGACAAGCAGGGGGGCGGGGTTGCAAGCTTTTCCGTGAGTTTGTTTTTTGATCCTAATAAACAAATTAAACTTAAAAAAAAATGGAAAAAAGGATGCCAACTCCTTTTGGACGTCCCTTAGTTGGCGAGAGGTAGCGAAATCGGATAGAAGGGGACTACAATGGGCGATGAAGTTAAAATTCATTTATGCATATATTTATGTAAGTACATACTAATGAATTCAATAAGATCAAAGGAATTCCCATATTAAAATAAAAACTTAAAGCGAAGGCAAAAAACTCAAAGAATTAATTGTGAAGTTCAAACTGCAAATAAAAACGCTGAATTATTTAATATTAATATCATATATGAATTCAATTAAAATCAACAATTAAAACGCTGTGCACTGTCTTATTAGCGGCGTTTATAATTGTAGCAAAGAATTATTAAAATCAAAATGATCACTTTTTACTTAGACATAAAACGTAACCAAATTGCCAAAGAGTTACGACAAAAACTAACAGACATAATTATCTTAGCCACTTTTGATAAAACTCCGTAACAACCGAAAGTGAAACCCAAACCCTACACTTGACTTTATAACCAGATTCGCCGCATTGCATTTAATGACGTTGGTATTCTTTATGCTGATCATGTTGGATGCGCGCCAAATCGTTGTTAACTTGGCTAATTGCAGCAATCTGACATGAATGCACGATGGCCCTGATCTCGTGTTTTCGATTTTAGTGTTGCGTGTCCGCCTTTTTCTTTTCCAGTGTCGCTAACTTAACCAGTCAGACCGACTTTATTACGTTGGTTTGTGTCTCACAATGCGGCGTCAGAATCAAACTTCCTTGTTGTGGTTTTTTTGAATTGCAAAGACAAAAGCGACTCCGGGGATCTTCCCATATGTTGCTGTTTAAAATAACACATCTTCCTTTTAAGCCTGACTGCTGAAAGAACTTAATCAAGTTATGCAGGTTCGGTAGAACTTTCCTGTTTCCTTTTAATCTTGAGCAAATATACCTAATTATAATAACTAGTAAAGTGATCATGTCATAAAAATGTGAGTTGATTTTGTTCTTAATACGATCAATAAACTGTTTAAGTTGAAGGGCAATGATTTCAGCAAAAGATGTTCTTGAATGTAAAAGTGACCACTAGAAACGTCTGGTTCGTTGTTCTCGGAACGGTAATATTAAATTAACCTTTTGTTGCTGACCAATGGAGCAATAAAGTTGTCATGATATGTATCATCAACCTACAAAAAATCAAACTAATTTCAACTTATAAATTTTGGATTATTAAGTCAGTATATACAGGCAGCTTTGAGGTTTTATAACGCAGCATCAAAATTTATGCTCAGCTCGTAACTTTTAGATGATAAACGTCTCATCGTAAATTAATATTTAACATCAAATTCAAATCCGTATTTGAGGGCGATTTTTGCTGTGTCTCTCAATTTTTAGTGATTTGGGAGTGTTAACTCAAATGTCGTAATATTCATCAAATATATTGCATAATTTGTTAATGTCATTTACTTTCTTTTTGTTTAATAAACGATTCATGTTTTCATAGTTTTCATGTTTAATAACCAGTCCTAAATATTTGGCAATTCAGTGATTTGCTTTAAATGTTTGTTTAACCAATGAATATTTTATTGGTGCGTTGTTAATGAAATAATGTAACATCAATAAAGATTTTTATCAATAATCTTTGATATATTTGATTTCATTTTTTGACCAACTAAATGCGCTGTTCCATTTTTTTAAACTGAATTTGATGATAATAAATTAATGATAAACACGTCTCAGTATTGCTCGTGGGCATATAAGCCATTGAATAGGGTAGCCGAATAGTGCGATGCATCTTGTAGGCATCGTTTGAAAAGGATTTCTATAAACTTGAAATCCTAAAAAATGGATCCACTCGGAAATCAATATACTCACAAAGGATACTAATTGTCAAAATGTTTTAAATGAGGCTCATTTAAATTTCAAAAATTCAATTTTCTATAAATAAAAAACGCCCAAAAATGCGATTATTTATCTTTATATATATACATAACCGATGGTGCGTCTGTTAGTGATCATGTAACTTCTGAACAACTTAACCAATTGAGATCAGATTTTCTTTTAGATATTTCTTATGATCTGCGGAAGATTCTTCTTGGTTTGGAAAAAAAACAATGGGCAATGACACGCACCCCATATGAGAAACAAATCACATTCATCATATCTCATCAACTATTTCATTTGGATGAAGGGTGAAAAATATTCGTTAACATTGACATAAATGCATGATTTGTATTTAAAGCCTTCATATGATATGTAGAGATGTTAATTAAACTAGAAATTTGCGAATTTCAGGAAGCGTACGCCCACAAATTTAAAATTCATTACTGAAAAGCTGCGGAACGAACTGCAATGACAACTTGTACATGATCATCGTATACTATATGTACATGCGTTGCGCACACCGTGGTCGGGACTTGAATAATTTGATGTGGCACCTCACAAAAATGTGGAAGTTTTAAGTAATTTTGTGGAGTGATTTTGCGAAGTATTCTCACACAAAACTTATCAAAATCAAATTATAATTGCTTTAAATGATATGCTGCAAAAAGAAAAGTGGCTTTTCCTAAAGCGTCCTCATTATGGAATTTAAGGAATTAAATGTGAAAGTTATGAAGTGGTGCCTTCTCAAGACAAGGACCTCCTCTGGCTCTCACCGCTGGCCTGGCTCTGGCTTCGGCTTTAAGGGGCACTAATCAGCGTTAATTTAATGAATTTAGGTAGGGTTTGACTACAGAGCTCAAGGGGGCTCAACATTTGAATAGAGTTTTTCTTTCTGCCCATCAATCAAACATTTTTGTGCATTATAAATATAACAAATTTTTTTATTATGATCACAAAATAAGAAGGACGTCTTTTATAGCTTTTGACTCAGGGCGCCTGAATATCTAAAGGCGACCCTGCTTTGAATGACAGAATTAATTTGCCAGTTCTCTTAATAACTTGGATATATTGAGACCTATGTTGCAGACGAGATAAAATCACATCGATTTCATTGCCGAAAATTTACCGTATGACAAGATGTGACCCACTTTTTATGATCGGTGTACAGCCCGCTGTAAAAAAGTCAAGTTAATAATACAGGATAAGATATGGGAAAGACAGTAATTCGTTTTGATGCAAGTAACGAAACAGGGTCGCTTTGCCCAATGCTCGGAAATACCCAAATTTTTTTGTTTTAATTAAAACTCAAAGTGTATGCCAAATAATGGAGTTCGAAGAGGCCTAAATATAGTATATGGGGTTGCATTTTTGAATCCTGTCCCAAACATGGGTTTCCACTGGTTTATTTGGTTCAATTTAACTAATGAATATAACAGCTTGAAATGTTTTGCAAATGATAAAGCTCGAAGAGCCTAAGTAGAGTATATAAGATTGCCTTGTCGAATTCTGTTCGACACATGATTTCCCACTGATTTAAAAAAATTGGCTATAGGATCGTGTGGCAGCCCATGTTTAAAACAGGATTTGACAAGGCAACCCTATAAAAACTTTTTAGGCCCTTTGAGCTTTATCGATTGGCACACATTTCAAGCATTAATATATATTAATAAGAAATTACCAAAATTTTTTTTTTGTAAAGGCTGGGAATTGCCTCTGTACGACTTGGCAACCCTGTGTTAAAATGACCCAAAAAACCGGCTGCAACCCATGTTTGGGACAGGATTCAACAATACTACCCCATATATTATGTTTAGACCTCTTCGAGTTCTATAGTTTGACACACGTTTCGAGCTGTAATACTATACAGTTTGAATTCAAGCAGCAAAATTGAGCAAAATTCGGTGATTTTTGGCCATGAGGACGGGTTTGGGCAAGGCAACCCTACTTAGTTAGCTTTGTCAAAGTGCATTACAATCTTTCCCGCATTTCTTCTTCTGTTATTTTATGCACTCGACTTTTCTACAGTGAGCTCTTGGGCTATGAGAAATGCAACGCTGCCTCCCGGACTATTATATTATTTTATTTTATATAATGGCTTATAGACGTTAAATTTACAATCGTGACTTAAAACTCATGTTCAGAAAAACTTTAAGAAATTGTATCTTAAACAATTCATGTCTTTCAATTCAATTTTATTTTAGAAAAAAAAAAACAACAATTTCATTCCAATGGAGAGTACCTACATGATTAATATTTTTAATAAAAATTCTAATCAATTTGTAGATGACGTGATTTTGAAAATATCAATTTTTACCAATACCTCGTTGAACACAATTTTTTGCTATAGGTCAATAATAAACGGTATTTCTGACAGAGTTTCGTACTTCTTGTCGTCCTCTAACATCAATTTGGCAAAGGAATTGTTTGCACACAAAAAATCAGCTTTTCCCAGCACTCTATTTTATTTTATTTTATTAATATCTTTTATGTAGATAGCGCAATTTTCTTTTAAAAACCAAACACTGCAAAGTACACGCAATACGGACAATACAAAATTTACTTAAAAAATCACGTCACATTCACTTTTTGCCAAAATTTAACTTATTTTCTTCTTCGAAACGTTGCTGCTACTCTATGGCGCTTGTTGCCGATTAACGACTTCGCGACTTTAGATCCCGATCGAGACTATTGTATGCCCAGAGTAGAACAACGCTGATTTAAGCTCGGTTTTGTGTTTGCAGCCAAACGATCAATCGGACGACCGACCGGTATAAAGCAACAACAACATAAGGGAATAAAACAACAAAAAAAAAAAAGTACAATTGAATTGACTTGAATAAAGCGACAGTAGAGAGTAAATACAAAAACCTGACGTTGCTCGTTCTTCTTTGGAATAAGGAGCGAGGGAAAGAACTTTGAATATCAGTTAATCGGCGACCAGTTTGTGTGATGTCGTTAATATTTACTCCGATCAAGTGTGTCGTACTGACGAACCAACAAAACGTCTGTCATACCATGTGTCTCGAAGTTAGTCAGATTTTTTGACAGTTCATTTACAAAAGGCGCTCTTAGATTGAACTTAATCACGTTTGCGGTGGAGAGCTTCATATGCGAAAACGACGCATAAATGCGCAAAAAGTAAAGTAATTAATTTAAAAAAAAAGAAAAAAAATTATAATTAATTGGAGTGTTAATGATGCATTAAAAGAATAGTAATTTGGATTTTGATGGAAATTTTATGAAAGCCAGTCGAATGAAGCTGAAATCTTTAGATATTGTTTTCAGTGGCGTCGTTCGATAGGGCGATAATCGATGAGCAATGATGAAGAAAAACAACAATAATAAATCAGCCCTTATTTAACAAAAAGAAATACTTTTAATGAATTTTGAATTAAGATTTCCAGTAACCCATCTTTTCTTCCCGTCATGCAAAAATTAAGTGATATGAAAAGAGGTTGTGTCTCTTGCATTGACAAAACCATAGCAGAACTGAATTATATATAATATCCAGTGTTACGCACTTACCATCATGATTCTGACCCTAGTCGACAATTATGACGTTTATTTAGAAACCACCAGCAAATTATTTGCTTGTCACCTTGCAACACCACTGACTGTGTTGCAGATAAGTTTATGTGCATCCTTTTTTAGTTCCGCTTCCTGATTGATGATGTGAAATAAGCGACTGGAAAAAAATATTGAAAGTTGATATTTTTTTTGCACTCAATGGAAAATGTCGTTCAAACTGGGAATCGCAATTATTCATTTATATTAAATAGAATATTTTGATGTAACCTTGATAGTTTTTAAAGATCATGTACTTATTTTAAGGTAAATGCGTTTGTATTATTCATCACGCTTATTTGCATAGCAAAGCTTACGCAGGAGTCTTAAAAGTAGATTGATGGGTATAAAATTAATTGGTCTCGGAAAGAATGTATCCAGAACAAATCATTTTAAAGACCCTCGTGTGTGTATTTCAAAGTTTTTGGTAATAATAAATTATGTCTGTCTTTATTGGGAATAACTTATGGTGCAAGAAACACTCCATAAGTAGATATATTTTATTCAAACACCACAATTAGTGAGTACCCCTCATTGGTTTCAATAGAATTTATAGCTTCTTTTAAAATTATTTTAAAAAACAACTAGAAATACAACATATTATATTTATAAAATCTTTATAGAAGTTCATAAAAGTCATTTGGTGTATGAAATAAGCAGACAGGTATTATTTTCGAAGAGACTCGATAAAGTATTTCTGAGGTCTTTAAAAGACTTCTCACAAAGACTTTAAAACAGTGTGTTCCCAGACAAGTGCTTTGCTTATAGATATTTCAGAGACTTAAAGATGTCTTTTAAAGATCTTTGAAAGAATAAAATAATAAAGAATATTTAATAACTATCGAATTTCACTTTTTTACTTTTCGTACGACGGCCTCGAACCCATGTCCTGACGATCTATAGTTCTGAACGCTATCCACTGAGCTATCAGTGATATATTATATTAAACGTGTCTTCCAAGGGACTTTGATGTCCACAGTATAGAGACACACACGAACCTGCCGCCTTATGTTTACAGTACAATATAAAGACACACACAAGTACAATATAAAGACACACATCAGATATGACACATACGAGACATGAGGTGGTATGTCTCGTTTGTGTCTTTATATTGTACAATGCAGTGACACATACGAGGCAAGCCACCTCGGTACAAAGGCGAAATTAATTACTATACCAAGCTGTTCTACGGACGTCACAGCTTTATGAGGTCGACTTTTGTCTTGATAACTTCTCCGTTTGCTACTAGGGCTATAAAAAAGAGTTAAAAAATTTTGAAAATAGGCCTAGTAGTTCTGAGGCTACAGCCATTTTTTGAAGGTTGTGATAAACTTTTCCTCATGTATCCGTTATTATTTCAAAAAATTTATCTCTAACTACTTTATCTCAAACGTCAAATTTCTAGACCCTCCATTTTACATACAAACTTGAAGTGCATAGTATAGACTATAACCCCCTG
Source organism: Meiosimyza decipiens (assembly GCA_963680825.1). Taxonomy (NCBI): domain Eukaryota; kingdom Metazoa; phylum Arthropoda; class Insecta; order Diptera; family Lauxaniidae; genus Meiosimyza; species Meiosimyza decipiens. Next base: position 87,124,208 of record OY804259.1, on the reverse strand, counting down.
ATCTTGAAATTCTGGTAGAAAGTCACTATGAAGTGCTGGACCATAACTGTAATCAGTAAAAACTTCAACGCTACATATTACCTTCAATAAAAATATACGTTAATGCCAGAGTGAGAGAGATATATATAGCCCATTGTATAGAAGTGTAGTATTGATCAGGTAGTCCATATCTGACGTACTTATTTGACAAATCTTCATATTCAATATACAAGTGTAGGTGAAATAATTTAGTTTTTAAAAAAACACTAAGGGTATTCCTCCGAAAACTCGAAAAACATGCAAGTTCCGAAAGTTTTCGAGCTTGTTTACGGGAACACCTACGTCTATGCACACGTGCAAATGGCAATTTGACAGTTTGATAAATGTTGCCGCACCCATGAAAAAGAATGTATCACACCAAAAAGAGAAAATTTATCAAAATAGGTAGAATTAAGTGAGTGTACCTGTGGCAACAAGGAAGAGCAGCTAAACTCGATATGTGTGCAAAGTAAAAGTTACATGCTCATACACAGAACTTATGTTCCTTTGCCTTGTGATCACAGATCGACTTTAGCTGCTATTCCTTCTGGCCACAGATATAGCAAAGCACAAATAAGAAAATAATCCAAAATTCTGAGAATCGATTTTTAATATATTTAATAATCGTAGTGCAAATTTACGTACAAACAAATTTCAAAAAACAAATTCAAATTGGCAGCAAATTTTTTCGACAGACGGCAACACTGCTTAATTTTCTGACTTTTCAAAGAAGCTTTCTCATCAAATTTGCCTCGAAAGTTTTCGAAGCTTGCGAAAACTTTGCTCCATACAAATTTTTTTTTAAGTTTCAAAAATGTTCTCAGCTTACATGCTTTTGGAGGCATCTTCGTGTTTAGAGGATTGCAAACTGGGTACATTGGAATGATGTTAGTTCCATTTTGAATAATGCTCACTTTATTTGAAAATCTGTTGCTCTTATGCAAAACAAATGATAATTTAAATTCAATCAAGTAAGTCCTTGAAAAATTGGCAAAATGACAGCTATTTAAAGATTGTAATGACTTTGATCTTTACTTGAGAATATACTGAACGACATTTATTTGAACAGGTTTAATCCTAATTTATATGAAAATTGTTTATTGTAAATACACAGGTATGTACATACATATGTGCATTATTGAATTGATGGGTTCAATCGATAGTTTATGTTGTTATTGACAGAATTAAAATTTAATCTGATTCAAGTATTCAAGAATTAGAACCCGTTCAGTTCTTTTAGATTAGTTGTATTAAGACCCAATCAACTCTTTAAAATTTATTGTATGTGTCAATTTAATTTTTAAAATTCAATAATTTTTTTATTAAATATGCAAGATTGATTTTTAAGTATTTTGTTTTTTTAAAAGTACACAATGCAACAAATTCAAACAATAACATTATTTCCCTTTGAAAGTACAATCGATAATACAAATAAGAAGTTTCAGCAAGAATTTTACGAATGAATCATTATTTTATCAATAAAAATTTTGAAAATGTGACGCACTTAACACATTCCCTATTGCTGTTTTATAACATAGCATGAGACGTCTTAACTTTAATGGAAATATATAAAAGTTTTAATGAGCTACTCATTTAACCACGTGAGGGTGTTTTCAATATACACTTTGCGAAAAATTCTTAAAATAAAATATTTAATTAGAAACGACCGAAGAAATTCCATGAATAGGCTCAATCAATCAACCTTATTATCTCGATCATAGATCAGTACAGACGTAACTATTGAGAAACCAATCCCAAAGAAAAAAGATCATAGCTGTCACACACGATTTGAATGGACAATTGACAGAGCTGTCTCGCAAGATAATGCATCCCGGAAACTTCTGTATTGAATGCTGTATTTACTGTGTGGCTTGTGTCTTGTTCTAACCACATCCATATCATCCAATTTGGGACATAAAAGGATACTTATCGTGGTCCGATCGAGTTCACCAGTCACAGTAACAACGTTACTGTTGAACAACCTGGACGAGCTCATTCTGATGACTTCACATCTACTACCAACACAGCTTCTAGAAATTTGTGCACCATATTCAAAATCGTTCACCCAGTTGATCAATTATTTACACCAAAAAAAACTCGTAATTTTTAATAAGCATTTATTTTTGAATACCCATCTAGCGTATGGCTTCGATTATCTAACCACGTTGTCCACCCGAGTATTTGTTCTTAGCTAAAATTGTTTATACTGACATATTTATTTGCAAACCCTTTAGATCATGAATGATATATACCGATTTTTTTTTTAAACGATATGATTTTAGATTTAAATCATAAAAGTTATTCAGGTGCAAGATATTATCACTAACCACTAATTCAGATAAAACACTCTCGGACATATTACACATTCGCTCTCTCCAACAACCAGTGTTGCCATATCAGTGGTAATGTTGTTTGAATATTCCTGCTAGTGCACGAAAATTGCGAGGGGCGACAAGTGTGTTTTTCTTTTATTTAGTAGGATTGAATAATTTTCAAAATTATAGAAAATCTATATTTAACGATTATTAAGTTTCACCGGCCTGGGCGGATATATTATCACTAAAACAGCGGTCTAGTAGGAGTTTAAAAATCTCCGAGAAAATACAAACTTTTTACCACAAAAAATTTAAGTTTTTACCATTTTACGAATCAAAATAATGTATTTTTTTAGGAGGCCGGGAATTGTTTCTGTATCGGTTTACGGTAACTCAACACATTTGCTATTGAAATAAGTAAGTTTTGAGATGGAGTTTGTTGAAAACAGTTCTGGTCAATAAACTAAATCCAAGCTACTTTGTGTTATTTTGATAAATCATTACGAAAAACGAAATCTGTCTTCTACACTAATTAAAAATTTCTAATCACTAATTGATCTGATCAGAATAACTGATTTAATATATGATAATATAAATTTACGTTATCTTAAACTGATTGGATAGCAGGTTATTGTTCCATTGTCCTCTTTGTGGAGTTCACATGAATATCCAGGTTACTGCTAATGACTGTAAAATTCGATCACATAAAATTCAAATAATTAAAAATAATCACTCGTTAAGAAACAAATGAAATTTTAACTTAAAGTATATTTAAGAAATTATGTCTACATCGCACAGAGTGACATGCATTTTTGGTAAATTCAACAAATTTTTTAGCTTGAGACAACTAAAAAATGTGTAGATAAATAATATATAACGTCTATTAATAACATGTAAAGCTCGCTCGCTTACTTTTTTAACAGATCATTTGACGTAAAAAACTAATCACTCGTTTAACAACCATCGGGCTTTGTTTAAATATTTGGGTGCAACTTAAATGCCAAAAAATGTTAGTTAATATTTATTGATATTTTTTTTTTTTAAACTAAATCGTTAATTAAAACGCCAGGTACCGTTTAACTTACAATTATAGCTTGGTTTTTAAGCGGATCTGCGACTAGACTTTGATAAAACTGCTTTAAAGTACTTAAAGTTGGATATAAAACGAAAGTATTGCTCCGATTTCAAGTGTGCAACCGGAATCCACGTTGAAAAGGAATACCTTATAGAAGAGGTCTTCACACAAAGACTTGTTTTTGAATGAATGCATGCATACATATGAAAGTTTTGAGAGCAGACGAAGAGACTTAGCGTGTTCTTGTTTAACAACAAATCTCATGATTGCAATGGAAATTGATGAGATTTGCTGTTATCCTGCTTGACTCCTGCATCTGATTTGATTCGTAATCAGAGATAGTTGATATGTTAATAAATTTGATAGACATATTTTTGGTTTGAGCGTTTCAGTATCCTATACGCGAAACTTTTTCCATACCAAATGTAGTGATCAATTTTCGAATGCGTGAATTATAATCTCTTACTCCAGATGTTGCAATCATTTGTGAGAAGTGCGTGATTGCTCCATGTGATGGTAGGGCTGTTAGGTTAGGTAGGTTATTATTTTACAATATTACTAGATAGTTGTGAATTTTATTGCACAGTCGCCCATTGTAAAGCAGACATTGACTAGAAAGTCTTACACTCTGGGTCAGATGTTGCCGTTAGTGCCGTCAACTCTTTCCACAAGAGATCTTCATCAATGTTAAAATAAATATTTACGTTGTATGTAATAAAAAATAATTTTTAAAATAATACATTATTTGTTGCTTACAACATTTGTCAAGGTCAAGGTTAAGGCTTCATCAACTAAATTATATCTAATCAAATTGTTCACCTCCGTTATTTAGGCCCATGTGTACTTATCTGAATCTAATTTCTCATCTATATTATTTTAACCCATTTTTACATATATCTAAATGATGGAATTGTGTGTACAAAATTAATTATATAAAGTAAACGTGTAATTACTAACAGTTAGGTAGTAGTTTGATGTACGTTATGTAAACGTTATAGTTCTATAATTTCGTAATTATAAAAATTCCATTTAAAAAAAAAATCTTAATTATGAACCCAAAGTTGTGGCAGAATAGTATAGTATATTATAGATATAGATAGTAGTATAGATAGTATTATTTTAAAATCATTGATTGATTGCAAAACCTCCACAAAATAAGTAGTTCGATTTAGCCATAATGAATCGATAATGACGCTTTTAGATTAAGTTTAAGTGGAGGGCCACAAAAAAACTTAGCGATATGGTGTTTACTCACGAGATTTCATTCAGTTATTTAAAGCTTCGGTTCCGAGAGGATAAAAGGTTTCTGTCTTTAGTCATTTTCAAAGATTAGTACAAATTATGAAAGCCATATTAACCTTGTTCATAGGAGCACTCCATTTTTACCATACGACAGAGCTAGTGAGCAGCATTGCGAGTCTATGAAACACAGGGTGAGTGAATTGGTTGCCAAAGTGCTAAGATTCACTTTTGTGCAAATTTATAACTTATTAATAATGAAAAAATGTGTTATAAGCCAACACATCCATTCAGTGAGCATGATATCCTACAAGACAGTGTCCTGTGTCTACTACTTAGTACCACAATCCCACATAAAATGCATCATGAAGATATGAAGTACTCACTTCTCACTTTTTATCCAACTCTGAGCAGCCGTAGAGTAAATAAACATTTGAAAAAAGAAGTTAAAAAATCTTCCTCAAAGTTCAATATGATGACGAAAAATGGGTGAACGCGTTAAAATTAGCATGCGAAAATATCGTTAATGACAAACAGTGAGTGCTATATCTTTTTTTCCATACAAAACTTTAAATCATTAGTTAGTACAATTTTTTTGCTGTTTTTCTTGCATGCCCTTTTTCTTTTAAAAAAAAAAACACTTTTAAATTCCCGACAACACTTGTGACAAAAGATTAAGTGCACTTGAGATGAAAAGATTTTCGTCATGGTCACTGTGACTTGTGGTCGAATTGCGTATCTATGTATACAATATATCATTTAACTTTGAAAACTTCTACAAAATCGTATACTACTACTGATTGACGACTGCTCCTATACAATAAACATAATACTTAATACTAATTAGTAATGATTTGCATATTTGGATATTTCAGCTAAAGTTTTCTTCAAGTTGTTGTTGGTTGTGACTAATTAAAGTTCTTACCAGATAAATTTGTGTCAATATTTAATAAGCTTTTTCTAAAAAAAAAACAACCAAAGTTATCTTAGCAATCAATAACTATCTACGATTTGCATTTATTCGCTAAGCAAAAATATTAAATATTTGTAGAAAAACTTAGAAAATTTAACTTAAATAAAGTTGAAAAATTCCTCCGTCGATTTTAGAAGAACATTGTTAAGTGTCAAATAGTTTTTAGTGGACGGACTTAATTACATTGGTTGCACATTCGCATTAACTGGGATATTTAGTGTAACACAAAGTTTAAATGCAGTTGAAATAAATTTGGTCCGAGCTTGATGAGTGTTTAGCAAACTTAAATATTTGATTGGTATAAAAACTGTGCGTATATCCATACATACGTACATACATGCATACGAGTAATGCCTAAAACTATGCTACTGTTTTTAGTAATCTTACCCAGCAAACCAAAAGCTCCGAAATTGCGACGACCCCATCGGTAGTTGATTCTTACACATATCCGTACCATAAATCGATGCATTTTCATTAAGATTTTTGTAAGAGGTGATTTCGCATAATAATAATAGAGTTTAGCTACTACAGCTATTAGCCTTCTTAGCTATCTAGCCAAATACTTTAAACTATGCTCCAAGATTAATTTTATAAATGGAGTGGCATTTCAAAGTTAAATTAAGAAGAATTTTTGAAAAGCGGACAGAATCAGAGGCATTAGAAAAGGTATAGAGACTCTGAGAAGTTTCGATCATAAGACAATCATTCATTAAAGCGGTGGAGCAACTAAGACAAGAACGGAAACAAGGCTGTTAATTCTATATATATAGATATCTGTATGAGTTCAAGTAAATAGTACCTTTATCAGATCCTGTCAAATACTTTTCCAAGACAAATAAGATATTTATAAGTTCAGAATCACAATATCCAGATATTGTGACTTTTTCTGCTACAGGTAGGTGTTATCAAAACGACCTCCTATGATTCCGATACACAAAATCAGGTGAAACAATGAGTTCTAATGTAAGTGAGTGGTAAAAGTATCTCTTGAGTTCTTTATCGCCTCACGGAGCATAAGGGCGCCAGAAAACTTCTTCAACTTCTTCGATCATTAGCGATTGCCATCAATTTCAACGTTTCTCCTATTCAGCGAACGTTTCCACGATGATTTAATCCGGCCTCATTTCTACTACACTGAAAGTTCTATTAGAATGCTTCCCGGCAGACTTCAGTTCGTGATTTCCGCAACGTATTTTCACTATCCTATTTGATTTGCATGGAATTCGGATTCTACCGGAACAAGTCGGGTGTTATTACGTTGCCCAAGTAAGTCAACTTAAAGACTTCTTGTATGCTGGATTCGCCTATCATGAAACTATTGCTGACACTGGTTGGGTGAATGGATATACTTCTTCTAAAGAACTGATTGTCAGAGCTGCCAAGTTGCCGTCTCTTATGCTGCCAAGCCGTTATTTGTGTGACCTGCTAACGACAGTGAGTTTCGTGTGATGCACAACTCTATATTTAAAACGTTCGTTTTGAGCCTTGATTTGATGAATGATCATATGTATAGCACCTCACCTGCTCAAAGCATCAGAGCTGCAATTGCGGCCATGATATCAAAAACGTTGCTTTGCTTGCTTTTCAAAACTCAACCATCAGAATAACGATTATTTATCCACTTAGAATGAAGCCTGTTCGATCTGAAAATGCAAAGTTTTTCATCTACTATCTCTAATGGTGTGCTCCATTTTAATTTCGCCAGGCCAATATCTCGAGTAATAAATAAGATATACGTAGATGAATGTTGTAGGCAAATTATACGGTTTCTAGGGGGTAAAATAACAGCGACCTTACCTTTGGCCTTGAAACCAACTGTCAAGATCAATTCGAGAACAAGTACGTTTGTTTTAAAATAATAATGTATGTATATTCAGCTGACAGCTAAGCTAACAATAAACTTCCAAAAAATTGATAGATTATTCGCTGATTACAAGTAATTGGAAATATTTTGGTAGCCTTGACTAGAATTTAACTTTTCTATTCCTTAATTATTTGCGATTGCACAATCTGATACGTAGGAAAACAAATCAGGGTTATTCTCCGAATATTCCATGTTTCCATGTTTTCAACAACAACAAAAAAAGCAAATTTTTAGTATCTGAAAGACGACCTAATATAATCTAACAATAAGATAGATACACATAATTATTAGCTTGTTTATAAAGAAAACACTTTAAATTAAGTTTAGAGCAGAAAAATGCATTTGAACTTTAATAACCATTCTTTTTTGTTAGTTAGTTTTCATTAATATTATAAAATATATATGTGTATATAATAAAAATAAACTTTTATTACAATTTTTGTTAACTAAGAACTAGGAAAGTTTAGCTTAGTTTTAGTTTTTTATTATTGTAGTTGATCCTTTGTAAACCTTTTTTTTTATAGTTTAAATTTCATTTTTATTTCCTAGTGCAAGTTTTCATTCTTAACATTCATAAAAAGCTGTGAATAATAGATTTTCTTTTTTTCTTTTTGTATTTATTACAAGTGAAATTTCATATACTATAAACTAGATGAATTTTGAAGTCAATTTCACAACAACGTAGCACAACTGCATAACGTTGCCTTATGTCCAAAAATTTGTTACTATCCATTGAAATATGAAATATATTACAAATACAAACTTTATATCTAATGTTGTGATTACTTACAAAAAAAGAGCATTTATTTTGCCCAAAAAAGAAAATCAAATTATTCTTCTAATTTTTCCTTTTAAGTTCTATTATCAGTTACTAATTTGATTCAAGTCAATTGGTATCTTAACTTAAAGTCTCTAATAAAGTTTGGATTTAAAATTCTATCAAAAAACATAAGTGACAAAAAATGTATTCTCAACACCTTACGAAAATATTGTATTTACAATATTCAAATATTAATAGCAAAATTACGTGTACTGTAACACAATAGCTCAAATTTTGTTTCAAGTTATCATTGATTTTTTTTTTTTGTTTTTGTGTGTATATTTGATGAATTTGCTAAAAATGCAAGTTGCTATGAACATACCTAGTAGTTAGTATGGTACACCCACCTTTTGATTGAAAGAATGAAAAGTATTTTTGTTTCTTTGATTGGTTCTTTGATGTGGTGTAAAAAAAGATTTCGCACCTTTCACATATTTTTTGTTTTTTAATTTTTCAATTACATACATAAATTTTATGTTTATTTTTCTAAATTTTGTTATTCTTTTCTTTAAACTTAAACTTTAATTACATAATTTTGTAACTTTCTAGTTTTGTATAAATTATAAAAAAATAAAAAATAAAAATTAAACTTTAAATGTTTTATATAATGTATATAACTGCTTATATAACTTAGTTGCTAGCTACATTGTAGTTATTTGACTTTTCGCTGGTGTAGACTAGAGCTACTGCTGTCAGAATTTAAGATTGCATCGTTGGATGAGAGCACGCCGTCCTTGAAAGTATGGCCATTTGCGTAGCCATTTTTGTAAGCATTACCATTGGGCATGTGACCATTGCTTTGCGTCTCGTATTCATCATCCATAACGGGCTGTAAAGGAGATGTATAAAAATTTAAATTAATACAATGAAATAAAACTATATTTTATGAAAATTTAATTGAAAAATGCTATGTAGTAGTAATAAAACTTATCAAATTAACTAACAATTCTAATAACTAAAATTGCATACTTGAATGCTACAGTTTGAATTGCAATTACATGCTCAATCACCATTACATTTTTAATTACTATTTCTACATTATTAATAACCAGCACATCTTCGATCACTATTACATCTTCTATTGCACATGTACAGATCGGTCAGGCGCTTTTCTAATGTTTTTAGGTGAATTGAATCTTAATCTAGCTGCAGAATTACTCAATTACATTGTGCTTTTGAGACATTTAGCGATAAAGCACCTAAAATGCTATTGTTTCTAATGATCTGTACATGTTTACTCCTCTAATAATAGTGCTAACACGTTGGAGATTTAAATTTTTCCTACAGTCGCCAGTTGAAGTATTAGGAATTTCTTTTCAGATTTATGAACTCAATTTTTTCCCAATGGAATATTACTGAAATGTAATATATGTACATAAAAAGACTATTTTCTAAGAAATATTGATTTCCCAATACTTTACAAATTTGTTTATATCTACATTAATACAACACATTCGCAGTTATATTGTTTGCTTGAGTAATTTAAGGAAAATCTTACTAAAGAATGAAAAATTTAATCAAAATTCGCATCTAATTAAGTTTTTTCTAAGAAATTTGCAAGTAACTATGTACACATGAAACGTTCACGCAATCTTTCTATCCGGTTTCACAAGAATATGATAATTAAAGCTATGTTAATATACCCTCCGTGAAGGCAAACATCCCTTAAGCAACACCTCAAAATTAAGGTTCAAAGTACAATGAAAAAGCTGTTTAGTAAAAAATCAAAACATACGATTGAAATATAGTAAGAAGCAAAAAGAAAACAAAAACAAGAGTACCGCCGCCTTTACTATTTGCTTATTCTTATGAATATAAATAATTTTGTTTTGATAGCAAGTGTTTTACACGAAGGTGTTAATAAATTTGTCAATATTTAAACGAAAATATTGGCATTTGGAATGCGTAAATGCATGCACGAAACATAACTTACCATACAAGCACCCTTATTGCCATTTCCATTGGCTAAAATCTCATTGCCGTTGGCCAGCAATTTGGTAGCCTCACCGTTGGTGATGCACTTGCCATTCGCCGTCGCCGACACGTGACCATTTTGTTCTTTTGCTAATACACGCGGTTTGCGACCTCCAACTGTGTACTTGGCTTTATAAAAGTCAGAGAACAAAAATAGGAACATTACGCCATGTAAACCAATCCAAATCATGAAACCTTTTGGATAATCGCAATCGCGGGAAATCAATTGGAATTGATGAGTAAATATGGCGACAAATTGTACCTGTTAACGTAGAAAGAATATTATAAAGGTTCATTCAGGTTATAATGTTAAAGATAAAATTTAAAATTATTGTACCATTTGGAAAGTGGTAAGGTACTTTTTCCACCAAATGAATTTTTGGTATTTTGGACCCATTGCAGCAATCATATAGTAGAAATACATAACAATGTGTACGAAGGAGTTAAGTAAAGCGAAGAACGTACTGTGACCACCTGCAAAGATAAAATAATTTTAGATGATAACATACAGGTTCCATGGAAATAAGATTATCCCCTATTTTGAATTTAAAAAAAAAACTGCTTCTATACTGGAACTACTATAGTGAAACGAGTTACTAACGCGAAAATTCGGCATACTAAATCGAGATACGATGATAACGAAAGTTGAGTATGGAAAAAAACCAAAATAAAAGTACACAACACTCACTTGGCTGATAACACTTTTACTTTTAACATTACTGGTCAAAACTATTGCGCTTTTTTTTCGTAGCTAAAGTCAAACAGTTTTGTTAAACTATAGTAACAAACATGAAACTTTAAAATTTTTAGCTGCTTAAAAGATTTTTGCAATTTATTTAGCTCATCTATCCAAAAAAAACAATAAAAACTGACAATTTTTATCGCCACAGCTGCAGTGTTGTTTCTTCAAATATTTACCTGGTGCAAATTTCATGCCCATCCACACTGAGAACGGCATACAACCGTGATGAATAACATGCAGTGTTGAAACATGTTCGGTTTTCTTGCGCAAAATAAAGAATAGGGTATCAAAGAATTCGGTGAACTTAGCGATGTAATACCACCAACAGGTGCGAGCCATCTACAATGGTAATTAAAATGTCAAATGTAATGCATGAAATGAAATGAAAACTCATTCTAGTGAAGGAGAAAATTAAATTAAGCGCGTTGCATCAATTACTTCATTATTTCTTAGTTTCTTCTCTCTTCTAAGTATGTGTACTTACGCGCAAGGCCAGCGGACTATTCGAGTAATCAACAGGTTGACACTTAAGGCTGTAATGACCCCACCACCCACTCATTAAGTACTGCAATACAAAACAGAATTAGTTCGAATTTCATTGAAATCATCATGCAGCTCAGTAATTACCTCATAGAAAATCCACGCACTAAATATTGTCTGAAATAAATTGTAATACACTAAGATTTGTCTAAGATCCATTGCTTTTCTTTTAGCCATTAACTTTGGTGCTAGAGATTTACTAAAATAAGCGTAAAAAACACATAAAGCGAGTGTGGGAAACGGTGACGACATCATTGGCCAGTCTTTAACTCTGGGATCTGTAATAAATTTAAGAAAAAAAAAAACCAAACAATTATTTCAATTATCATAATTTTATCGTATGACAATAAGTACTTAGTTATGTATAATATTAAAAACTATTAAAATGACAATCATAAAATGTTTCGCAAACTTTTGTTTTGGAATTCACGCAGTAAAAGTTGCACAAATACTTTTGTTATTTGTATTTGGCACATCAAATAATTTTTTTTTTTTTTTAAATAATGGAATTTTTCAAGGATAAAAAATTGCACCATTTTCTGTCAGTAGTTTTTGCTGTCACAGTTTAGTGAATGACACTCAAGCCAAAAATAATTTGCATATTATAAGCATTTTGGACGAAGACACAATGAGGTTTGTTATTTGGCTTAAAGGTATTTTGGCACGTGCTCCAAGAGTTTAAATTAAGTCAATACAGGGTAAACAAGGCAAAGTGTAGTATGCAGCTATAATTTATAAAGGGTTAGCAAATTTCCCTTTAATATGTAACGACAATGATACCAAAACGGTGCTTCGAAAGGCGACCTAAATAAACCCAATTTTTCAGTGAATAAATTGTTCCTTAGCATCTTTGAAACATTTGGTTAGCATATAAATATAAATCAAATATTTTGTAGAGCGCTTTTTTCTTAGACTAATTTTTTTGGCCTCCTATTTTTAAAAAAAAATTCCTTAATTGGTTAAATTACAAAAAGTTGTAGCAAATAAGAAGATCGCTTATATATTTTCATTTTTATTCTGACCAACTAAAACTTTTAAAGCATCAAAATCGAAAACCAAATCGTTACTGTAACAAATGTCAGCTTTGAATAATTGATTTTTCAAACATAATGCTGAAACTATGAGTAAGTAAGTAACTAATTTTAAGATTTTTTTCATGATAATGATTTTTAAAATTGGTTATAAGCCAGGTGTTTCGTTGAAAAGGGCAAAATCTACTACGGAATGTGGAGCACGAAGCAACAAATTTTATAGAATATTAATTAAGTTAAATAAATGGACTTATTTCTTCACAATTGTAAAATATATTAATTCGCTAACAGCCTTTGAAGTGACAAAAGTAGAATGCGGTTTATTTAAATTACATATCGTGATAACAAGTAGTAAAGCTTATTATACGGGTTAGGTTAAAGTTCTTAAGATAATTTTTTGCCAATAACATTGTTCTACAAAAAAAAAAACGTAACGACACGTTTCTGACCGATTTATTAGAGACAAATAACTACAAAATTAACATTTAGAAAAAATATATCAAAGATGAAAGTTGATGAGTTAAGATAACTTTAGTATCTAGTGGCAGATTTCACTGAAGGCCGTTAAAAGAGGTCGTTTTTAAAGTTTTTTGATATTAAAAATATAGCGTTGAAAAAATTGTGGAGAAGAAAATATACATTGGTTATAGACCTCGGTGCGATATGATTTGACCGAGTTATGACATTTTTACATCAAATATTATTTTTCCAGTATTTATAAAGTATTATACATTACGTTCAAAATTAAAGGACAGAAAAATGTTATTAGATTTTTTTTTGCTATGAAACGGGTATGCTTTAAGATTTCCATACCTACAAAGATAATGAAGTTGCCAAAATATAGACAACGCTAAAAAGTTTGAAACTTTTGCTAAAAATCGAGATTTTATTGCGTTGGGACACAGTTGAAATATTTGTTTTCTGAAAAGCTTTACTTTTAATTGCATGCTTTTGAAAAGCGGTTTTTTAAAAATTTTCAAAAACTCAAGCTGATCGAAGAAATTACTTTTTTTTAGTAGATGTTCGAAATCATGGAATCATTTTTTGCAGAGCAGTGTAAATAAAAACGACCGATTATTTGTACTTGTAAGAAAATGAATACATAAATATAATTCGTTTATTAACTAAACGAACGTTTAAGACCTGTACAATAAATTATAAGTCGTTAATATTATTTTTCTTAAATGAGAGAATTTTCTCAATAACATTTTTTAATTACAAACAAGTTGGTTTGTGAAATTAAAAGTCAATGCGCAGGTGTATTTCGCATTTTTCATCTTTGCTTAAGAAAATACAAAAAATTAAAATAATAACAAGTGCACACTAAGGTGCATGCTGGGATACAATTGAATTAGATTATTAGTAGTATTTTATAGTCTGACATTAGCTAAACTTCCGCAAGTTTTAGTTATTAAATCAAACGAATTAATTAAATATGGCCACTAACGTAAGAAATATAAATTTTGATTCAATGGCAACTGTCGCCTTATATGAAATTTAACATTTGTATTATTGGAACAGTATACGACAAGTACTGAAATAGAAAGTGAAATCTAAGCACCTAATAAAGCGGTTTATAATTTTAATAGGTTACAAAATAGGAAATGTTGAAATTTAAATAAAACAAAAACACCCACCTACCTCAACTGTTACACAATAAAGCGAATAATAATATTAATTTTAAGGAAATTTTGTGATAAAATTTAGGTCGCAGACCTGTTACTTTTGGCACGAATCGCCCGATAAATACTCTCAAATGAGAGCTAAAACAGTTTTTCCACACGCAATATTTTTTAATCATATGAGCACAAAATGTCCCATGAGAAATTTTGAAAAAAAAAGTCAAAATCTGGCAAAGCACATTTTAAAAAACCTGATTGAAGTGTAAAAAAAATCGTCTTACACTCAGAAAGCAAAAACTAACATTAGGTCTGCTTTGGCACAGTAATTTTTGTTCAGGCATAATGGTCATAAGCCGTATACCGGAGCTACTAGAGTTCGAAGTATGTTATGTATGAACAAGATATACCTATCATATGCAACATTTTAGACGTTTTTATCGTTTGAAAGTCGCTTAAAATACATAAGTAAACATTTTTTTATATTTCGAAATCTGCAAGCTCTGGCATGAGAATATTTCTGCAATAGCAGAGAGTTTTCGTGAAAACCGTGAACAATCGATTCTTCACCGATCTCAGGCTTTGGACATCTCTTATGGATCATTGTGGCGCATTTTGAGGCGTGATCTTAGTCTGAAGGCCTATAAAAATACAGCTCGTACAAGAATTGAAACCGGCTGATATTGGTTTACGTTTTAATTTCGGTTTATGGGCCTTACAGCAACTTCAAATTGATACATTATTTTATCGAAAAATTGTGCTTAGCGACGAAGTTTATTTCTGGTTGAACGGCTACGTTAACAAGCAAAATTGCCGTATTTAGGCCGATGAACAACCAGAAGCAATCCAAGAGCTTCCAATGTATCCCGATAAATGTACTGTTTGGTGTGGTTTATGGACAGGAGGCACTATCGGACCGTATTTCTTCAAAAATTTGGATGGAGCCCGTGTCACGGTCAATGGTGCTCGCTACAGAGCAATGTTCAATGCATTTTTGTTGCCCAAAATTCAGGATATTGGTGTAGCCGACCCCCTGTTTCAACAGAATGGCGCAACATGCCATACAGCTGGAGAAACAATCGCTTTATTGAGGGAAACGCTCGATGAAAACATCATCTCAAAAAATGGTCCTTGACGCCATTGGATTACTTTCTTTGGGGGATATGTTAATTCACTTGTGTATGTCGACAAACCCGAAACTAATGACGCTTTGGAAACCAACATAGCTCGTGTTATTCAAGGAATACCGGTCGAAATGCTCGAAAGAGTTGCCGAATATTGGACCCACAGAATGGACTATTTAAGAACTAGTTGTGGGCAACATTTGAACGAAATGATTTTTAAACATTGAGTTGTAGGATCCGAACTATATCATTCCAAACAAAGATTTGCATTAATACATTGATTTTTATGTATTTAATTTCGAAAACAAAGTAGGAAGCTCTTATTGGAACACCCTTTATATATGTATATCAAGATAAGTTTATTAAAACTTTTACATACCGCTTTGATTGTCCATGAGGTCTCTGTACCAGTCGTGTATCTCATGTAATATGACAGCCATTTTGAAATCTGTAAAAAATTTAAGAAAAAATATTAAATTAATAATACGTTTTTATTTTTTTTTTATTGAAAAAATTTTAATAAAAATTGCACAGTTTGTTATTTTTATTCTAGAGTCAGTGCTTTTGAAGAAAATCTATGGATAAATTCTGACAATTGCAAACAATTGTGTGAAATCACACAAAGCACTATTACATGGTGCAATTACATATAATGGCTATCAAATAAAGCTGTCAGTAATGGCCATAAACGGATAGCAAATTTCATTAAGGACTATGGGTTTCAAATTCCTGTGACTAAAACCGACTAAGTCTTCTCGCAACACATATCTGCCAGCAGTTTTTTGTAGAAATGCCCATATAATGATAACAATAATAAACTCAAAGTTTATTGAAACCAGCGTAATAGAGCTATAAACATGTGAATTATTACTTACTGTAAAATTTGCATTGAAAATTTTAGTATGCTACTGCAAAAGCGCATTAAATTTACTGTAAAAAGCATAATAAATAATAATCCGTTGATCAGTTGCTCGTTAAAAATTCACCTTATTTAAAATATAACATTGCAACTTTGCAAAGTATACGAGTACAAACAAATACATACGCAATTAAAATAAATAATGGTACAGGAAGTTAATTAATATTTAGTAAAAGTGGTATACGAAAAATGGAAAATTACAAAATATCACTAGCAACAGGTTTAAGCGAAAGGATCCTCATAAAACAAAATGAATGGAATCTTTTTATCATTGTTTTCAAGGTCCTAATGATAAAAAAAAATAAAACAAAAAATTACGTTGCGTATAAAGTCAAACTGTTTTTTAGTGTTTTAAGATGTAGCCACCTATCATACAAAGTTTTGTAAATACTTATTACATTTTAAGAATGTTTTTTAAAGCATTGGCATTTATCACCGGCATTTATCACTAGCATTTGCACACAAATGGTTAATCAGTGCAATACGTTCTGGCTAGACTTTGACGTTATTAATGACATGTGAGGTGTGTCGTTGGCATTAAAACGAAAAGGCGCGAAAAATTATATTTCACACATTTTAAAAATATTAACTTAAACGTACAGAAACAATTCACTACGCGCATTAAATTTGTAATTACACCTCAAAAACAAAAGAAATAGTGTTTTTTTTTTGTTAACTAATGGGAGTGAATTTTTAATTATTTGCATTCTTGGGGTATTAAAGACATTTTTCTTGCTATGATCCTCAAATAGTGAATATCGGTGATTTTTTTACTAAAGATATTTAGAGAATTATATGAAATAGTAAAAGTAGATGATATATACTGCAGCGTAAAAAAAGTTTTTGTATAGTTGGCTGAATCTACATGTGTATAGGGTGTTTTTTTTTTTCAACTGTTGCACTGAAATAAAACACGAAAAATTGTTAAAAACGACCAGATTTTTGACTCTAGTAGCTATATAATTTTACGACATTTAGCATTTAAATCTGATTTTGAACATATGAGCAACGCAACTGGTCAATATATAGCTATGTGGAATTTCGAATCGTAAATTAGTGCTGGTTTAGCAACAGAAGCCAGAAAGTAAACATATTGCTTAAAGAAATAGTTCAGTGGTGTCGAGTTTCAAGAGCCAAAATTTTCTCGATAAAATCTTATAATGCCAATGAATGGCTGAACATTTTTTAAGGTAAATTTAGTTACGTTTTTATAAATTTTGTTGCACAATTTAGTAATTACTAAGCTTTATAGTCCAGTTCAATTTTATCAAATAAAGGTAAACAAACACTTTATTTTGAAAAAAAAAAAAACTTTAATTGGACGGAGCTTTCCCGACCTTGCCGATTTCAAAATTTACAGCCCTGCGTACTTTTATTTCAAATTTGTTTGAAGTTTAAAAAAAAATTCCATCGTGTCTTTCTTATTTATGATATTATTTGAAGCAAACATATTCTTGTTTTAGTTTTAAATATCATTGTTATTAAACCTGTATGAAATTTTTTTTTTCTTAAGTATGCATTAAATTTATTAAAAGTTGACAGATATTTTAAATGAAACCTCGATTATTTGGATACAGAGTTAATAAACACATAAAAAAATTGCAATAAAAAATCGAGACGGTTTTTAAAATGTAAAAGGTTGCACTGATACCGAAAGCAGCATTTTTCTCGCAGGTCTAGATCTAATACCAAAAAAACATCTTGTTCTCAAATGTTAAATCGATTTCAGTTCATTCATATAAATCGTGAACAAAAAAAAAAACATTCGATGTTGAATTGGTTCAAATTGGAAATCGGGTTTTTTAAATTCTTTTTCCTTTCTTTTTCTTTGTTGTGCAATTTGTGATTTTTTTTTATTATCACTTTTTTCAAAGAAGTACAAACTAACTCAAGAAATTTTTCATTTAAATTCTTGAAATCGGAGGACAAAATCCACAATTTTTTCGAGAATATTTTGAATTCGTTTTTAAATTGAAAAAAGGAAATCAGTCATTTCTATTTATGCAGCCTAAAAGAGTCTCATTTAAGTCGGTTTTATTGCAGAATTTTTTTAACAAAAAGCCCATTAAAATACCTTTCAAACAAGTCAAATAAAATATGAAGTCTCCAGGTCAGTCAGTCTTTCTGTCAGAAATAAAATAAAAATTTAACTGAGTCTTTTGATGGAAAAATAGATTAACCCCCTGTATTATGTAAGGCGAAACAATTGAGTGACTGATATTTACGCATTCCTAACAACCGTTTGAAACTTTTAATTAAGGACTTGCTCTCTATAGAAGGAAAGTATCGATACAGGTTTAAGCTTTTAATAATAATAATAATAATAATAATAATAATAGAGTTTAGCTACTACAGCTATTAGCCTTCTTAGCTTTTTAGCTTGAAGCCTCAAATTAAGTAAAAAGCTTTTAAATAAAATTTATAGATAAGATATAGGATATAGGCAGACGAATATCAGTCACTCATTTTTAAGATATAGGCAGACAAAAATGAGGCACTCACTTCTCTCGCCTAACGTAATACGGTGGTAATTTAAATAAATTTCTCATTAAAGTATTAATTGAAAAACATAACTTTTTTGCTGTTCGATTATTCCACGAAAAATATCTTTAAGGGGGTAAACCTAGTTAGAATTTTGAACAAATCGAATTCTTTATTGCATTTGCTAATCAGAATGTTTCAAAAGTATTCTCTGAAAATTTCTGACAAATCGGATTATTATTTATGGTGCTTTGATCAACTAGCAACTTTAAACGCGTTTTTCGCGAAACCATGTTTTCGAAGTCGGTGATCACGGTAAATTGAGAAAGGCTTCACCGATCAGTTTGAAAGTTTTTTCATTTATTCTATATATAATCATGATCAGGATGGACGAAAGATTTTTTTTTATGATTTTTTTTTATAGCCGAAAACGTGAGTGGAATTTTAGTCGAATATTTAAATTTAAAGACCAACATCCGTTATTTTTTCAAAAAATCAGAATTTTTAAAATTCATTAGTCTATCCGGAGCATTATGTCCTTAACTAATGATCATATTTTGTTTGTTTTTGATTTTTAATGATCGGCAGTGATCACGACAAAACTCTTTTTTTTACCCCTTTTAAGTATTTATCAATATTGTATTCTTGATATATCAATAATATATTCTTGAAACGCATATTTTTCATTCGGAAAAAAATTTGTTATTAATTATTTTAATGAGTGGCCAAATAAATAAGAGATTTTTTTTGGACCTCCCAACTAGGTCTTCCCCCTTAATTGCAATGCTGTAAAATTGTGATGGTGTTACCAACGAATTTCAACAATGTGTAGAAAAATATTTCAAAATAACTCGCAATAATGTTGCATCTGACATTGGTCTTTAAAAGTAGCGACGTGCAAACAATATTTGAAATTCTGCGAAGATATATTCAGTTTCAATATAGTCTCACTGATTTTGTTTTCGTCTTGCTCACTTAGTCTTCATGTTGGCATTGGTCTCGTGCTTTTAGACATTTAAGCACTTCCAGTTTCTTGGTGCTGCAATAGATGCAAAGACTGCAATACCGAGACTGATTTTGCTCATCACTAGGTTAAACAACCAACTTAGTGAGAATTCAAATGAATATTATTTTTATAGGGTTTCATAAAATTTATCTTATAAAAAAATAAATTAAATTTTCTTACCTTATATGCAAATATATGTACCACTAGAAAATGACTACAGCTCCTTTTGTAAATAACTGATGTAAATCAAAAGTAATCTGAAAAAAAAAATAGAAATAAAATATATTTTACTTAATGTTTTAAAATGAGAAGCATGAATTTAACTTTATCTTAATGCAAAATTATTTATTGAACTGCACTAAAAATAAACTTGAATTTTCTTTTCTCAAAAGGTGCTTCAATGTTCATGCACAATTTGCTATTGATAATTTATTAAAAATTTATTAATTAACAAGATTTTCATATTAAAAAAAAAAATATTTTTTTTATTTAAATTGCTATTACTAACTTGTAGTAATACACGAAAACAATGTTGTTATTAAATTGAATTAATTTCAAAGAATTTGAATCACAGCACTGTGAAAATACGTCGTCTCTTATCGACTGTTAAGACTTGAATGATATCTGCAGCGGTGAAGACGCGTATTTATTTTATCGATCAAGTTATTTTTTTTTTTTGTTTTTTAATTTATTTATTTATTGCTACGCAAATAATTCATAGTATTGCAAAGTAATTACAGTTATGAAGTACAATAAAGTAAGGACTTAATTCAGTGATTTCAATTTAAAAGCTTTAAGTGTATAAATTAGACACATTAAAATCATTAAATAAGTAAGTCATTAAAATCATTTAGTGCTAAGCGGATGGGTGGTTTATAGTTTAAATTTTTGATATAAAAAGTAAAAAAATACACAAATTCAGAGCTTTGTGTGGCAACTGATAATCGGGGTAGCAGTAGAGACCTCAAGTTAGCAAATTAAACGAACACTACACTGAAGAGGACTCCAGAATGAGTTTGATGAGTGAAGCTTAAGCAAAAATAAGTTTGATAAGGTTAAGATCGCACCAAGAACTTAATTCTGAAGATCAGTTTGAAGATTAGAATGAATGTAGAACAGTAGATAAACGGAACAACTTCACATTCTTGTATGTAATATGAATTCCTTGAGGGACACCAAAAGTAGGCGTGAAGAAATTTAGGATCTCTAAGATAGCTAATAAATTTTTTTTTTTTTGCAACAACATAAAACTTCCATAGCTTTTATAACGCAAAATCTTGTTTGCATAGTTTAACAGGGTGTGATGAAATGTGCAGTATGAGAGAGAGTATATTGAGCCTTAATCGCGACAATAAAGTGAGCGCCATTTTTTTTGAAAACATTTTTTAATGCAAATATGTTCTACAATGTCATTCACACCTAAACGTCAAATAACAAAATCGAGTTATACATATTTACAAAAATGTCGCACTTTCAATTATATCGTAAGCGCCAGTTATATTTTTCTTGACCGCAAACATAACGTAAGCGTATCAAAAAACAATACATAATATAATAATGGAAACTAAACGTAACCTTAAAAATAGGTATAGGATATACAGAAAAACAGATTGACTACTGAACCGATGAGAGTTCGTTAGCATTTTGTTTGCGGTCTCTTGCACCGATCTTATCATTGATTTGATATTTCACTTTTTTGTTCTTTCTCCTGAGATTGCATTAGCGAAAACGTACAGAGCTGTAGATGCAAATATTTTTATAGTTCTGCATAATAAAAAGCTTCAAGTATGGTTTATTGTTATTGAAACATAAGATGATCAAGATTTGTTTGGATTTAGTCTAAATATATAAAATGTGGCCCGTTCAGTGTTTTGTGTTAAAGTTTTTCCTGTTATTTGGCTTTGCATATTATTTTCAAGGTTATTCAAATGTCACTTGTTCTGTACAGTGACACTGAGACAAATACAGAACCCGGCTCACTGGAAGAGAAAACTTGCGTTGAAAAACAAGCCTGCAAAAAAAGAAGAAAAAATCCCCAGTATCAAAAGTTGCCAAAATATTTGTCCAGCCCAATCCTTATCGTAATAAAAAATGCGGGAATGATTCCGCAAACTATGAAGTTGATCGGCCGGCCTTACATGAACATTATTGTGACATGACTAAGCCAAGACAACAATACTGGTTGACATCCTGCATTAAGGAGAATAACATAACCAGAAGCAGAGTACTGAATGGTATACGCCAGCTAAGTTATGATCATAATTCTTTGCGAACAGCACTTTCACGATTTTTTCACAAGCAAAAAGACAGAAAACTTTTTCTGTAAGCTACTAGTTTTCGAGTAAAAATTAAATGAAACAACACAGGGCAAGTAATCGGTAGCACCACACTACACTGGGCTAATTTAAAAGAAATTTTGGTCAAAAATTTTACTCCTTTTTTCAAAAAAAAAAACATAAGTCTACAGCGAGAAAAGAAGCGCGGAGTGAAATCTGGGAAATAACGAACAGAATAAGATGTTGATTAGATCAGCCTTTGACTTTATCAAAAAACTCATTTTTTAGCTGACTTCAAAATTCACTTAACTTTGACAATATCTAGAAATCAAACATATTAAAACTTTATCTCTAAATATATCTCTGCCCTATACATATAACAGATGTGCTTGACCGAACCACCGCAAAATTGATTTTTGCCACCAATTGTAGCAAAACGAACCATTGTGCGGCGGCGGCTGTTTCTACGCGGACTGATAGCATTATATATGTACTCACTATTCGATGAAATGAAAACAAGAATATATTTTGCAAAAAATTTAAATAAAATAGGAAAAATCCGGTCGACTTGAACTTGTTTGCAATCATTAAGTTTAAAATAAAACAAAAAGCAAAATAAGAAAATACAGAGCCACCGCTCAAAAAATGTAAACAATACGACAGAAAAAAACATACTAGTGACGCACTTAATGGGTGTTTCTAGAAATTTCATAGATGTTTCACCATACTCACATGTGTGCTTTCACAAAAATGTTTTCTAGCATTATTCATATTATGTAAATATGTTTGGACATTGTTTTTCGAGCTATAAATTATCATATGTTTGATTTAAATTCCACTTTCTTTGTTTGAGTTTGTTTACAAAATATTTGTAATTAATGAAAACGGTATATTCTGAAAAATCAAGTAGTCATGAATTATATTCGACGGAAACAATGATTGGAATTTTCCAGGCATATTTTGTAGAGTTTACAAGGTCAACAAGTTAAATGTTTGGTTTGAGCTACATACACCTCACATATTCCCGATATGTACCAAGTATTCTTTACAAGATGTATAAAATTTAGCTCAAATTGTATGTATGAGGATCAGTTTGTATATAATTTTTTGAGCGATATTGCCTCCTCTTTTTTAACAATAAATTCAATGCGCAATATTTCCTGATCAGAACTACAGATAAAACCAAAAAAAATATAGATAAAAAATAAAAATAAAAACTTTTTTATTACTGACGATTAAATGATAATTGAGCGCTTACAGCCGGTTAGAAACGATAAATTTTTGTGTAAAATTTTTACAAGTTGACACAAATGATATTTATTTAACAAAATTAGTTAATTAAACTATAATTCTACCATTATTATCATTTAATTACATTTTTTATTATTATTATTTTAAAGTTAAATATTTATTTAAGTCAATTATGTTATGCCATGCAACACGTGCGTCAATTTATAAAAATGGATCAACTACATTCCGATTCAAATCAATGCCAAGTTCAAGTTTGACGGAGAAAAAACAAAAAAAAAACAACTACAAATTCGCCAAATCTGTTTCCACAAAACAGCAGCAGCCACATTTGAAAATTTTCAGGTAATAAACATTTTACAACTGCGATAAAAAATTTGCAATAAAATTGCATACAAAGTTTGCAATATTTATTTTCCGGCAATAACTACTGCAGCTTTTGCTGTTGTTGTTGTTACGGAATTAGATACAAAGTTATGTACAGTAAAGTTACAACTTGACAAGAACGCAACAACATCTACGTCGACAACATCTGACGTAGACGATATCTGCTGCGGCTGCGCTTGAATTTTATGTTTTTTTTTTGTTTTTTGAGTGTCACGACCAACAAATTACGTACGAGAGTTGTTGTGCCGTCTATATATTTGTTGTTGTAGGTCAGTATCACCAATTGTGCACAAAAACAACAACAAAAAAAAATAAACCCACAACTGATCTCATGAACAGTTTCTTTGATTCGTTGCAGCAGCGATGAGCAACAAAAACGTTTTTTGTATGACGATAGCAACAATTGTTATTGCTGTTGTTGTTGTTGTTGTTAGCGTTTGAATTTAATTTATATCAACGACTTTAATTGAAGTCAAATTGTGTAGGAAGTGTCAAACATTGAATAGTGCAAATTTTTTTTCTAGTCTGCCAACTGATTAAAACTTATGGATGGTGGGGAGGTAGAAACAATAAAAATGATTATCTATTACTTAACCAGAATGATGGAAATGGGTGATAATTTATTTATTGCTAAGTGATTAACAAAATTTCAAATTCATATATTAGATCAATCGCCAAATAAAAAATAAATTATTTTGTTTGGTACACCACCACCCACCTCCTACATCATATCCAAAATATTGTCTTCAAAGAAAAATTCGCATAACATAGTACCCAAGTAAGTAGTCTGAGACGAGCCGACGATAAAGATTGAATTTCCTTCATAAATCGCTGATGTTGACAAAAAACTAAAAAATGTCCAAGGTAAACAAGAAGTTGCAGTCAAGTATGCAACAGCAGCTTCATCAGAAGTCAGTGTGCTGCTGCTATTGCTGCTACTGTGGGAATAAATGTCGACAACAACGCGTAGTAGTTCACTGAACAAAAAGTATGAATAGTTCTTAAAGCAGTAGTTTTTTCAGTAATTTTTTTTTTTATTTTTTAAAATTTTTAAATTTTTTTTAAATTTTTTAAGATTTTAAATTTTTTTAATTTTTTTAAAATTTTTTAAAATTTTTTAAAATTTTTTAAAATACAATAACAGCTCACCAAGATTTCTCAACTGGACCAGAAATTCGCGGCATCCATACTTACGCTGAAATTTTTCTTTTCAGCTAATAAATTGAAAAATATCAACAGTTTTTCTTTAAGTTGTCATATTTAAGTTTTGGTCAATGATTTATTAATATGTTCATTCCTTCAATATTTAATTAAGGAAACTAATGGTTCTAATACCGAGAACTTCAAAATCGCTTATCCATGTATATGTTACAGACCTAACTAGTTTTTCCTAGGTAAAAGTAATTCATCGGAAGCGTGTTAGGATGAAACAGCTTAGTATAGGAACATTTCCATCACTCTTTGCAATATCAAGTTATTAAAGTTTTAAAATTGCTTAAAAAAATTGCTTGCGCAAATAGATACAAACATGCAAACACGACAAGCCATTTAATGGCAAGTTAATGTGTTTGTGTGCGCGTTTAATTATACAAGCTGAAGTTAGCTGGGAGAGCGTGGGTGCTGAAATTGCAGCCATTTTGAGCGAGCGTGAGAGTAAATCAAGTAAATTGAAATGTGAATGGAGGAATTTCCGATGAGTGAATAAATTTTCTTATGACTTCATCTACATGGTTATTTTTTTCAGAATTCGGGTTTGTTATGAAAATATCAATTAATGTGGAAGAAAAGTGGTGCTGAACAAAAATTATTGCAAATATAAAATTTGGATTAAGCATTCAAAATATAAATATTGGAAACATTGAAACAGGCTACGCGCACAAAGTCTCGGAAAACAGCTTGTAGTATTTTAATAAAAAAAACACCATTGCACAAAAACAAATATCACATTTAGCATAGTAATGGGTTAAGTTATGAAAATTCAGGTTTGAAAGGGTAAATTTGGCTCTTCGGTCTGTAAGGAGATAAAAACACAAAACAGCAGCACAAATGCATAACAATCATTTTTATGCTAATGTTATCAAATACATTACTGTATATTGGGGTGATTCCAAAAAAAAAATCTTTTTTTAATTTTAAGGCAAACGCCCACTGGATGTTGAAGGGAAAAATTAAAATTTTAGTTTAAACTCAGAAAAAAAAAAATTCAAAAATTTTTGTGAATGAAAAGGTCAAAGAACTTTTGGCTTTCAAAAAACTATTTATGTCAATACTTTTATGTTTGCAAAAGATACAACTATTTGAAAAAAAATTTCCATATCGTTTGGCTCTTACAGCTTTTAAAACAATAACAAAAAAATAAACAGCTCTTCTTGAGTTCTTGCCGTTATTTGGAATCATTTTGGTTCGCAATCGCTGCATGCTTTTTGTTTGTGTGACTTTATTTTCAAGTCACTTGCTCTTTCAGCTCTTGTTTTTTGTTTTTTAGTTCTTTTGTTTGTATG
The DNA here is from genome assembly GCA_963680825.1 of Meiosimyza decipiens. Lineage (NCBI taxonomy): Eukaryota > Metazoa > Arthropoda > Insecta > Diptera > Lauxaniidae > Meiosimyza > Meiosimyza decipiens. Next base: position 87,098,056 of record OY804259.1, on the reverse strand, counting down.
TAATTTTAATTGAAAAATTTTCGTCGACACTAGTTTTTTTCGCAAAATATTTTTGAGTTTTTTAATCAAACTAATGTTGCAACCAGCGCCCGAAGCCAATTTGTGTGTGCATCGGGTGATTTTGTTTTTTGGTAGCAAGTCGCTAAAACCAATTTTCGTAACAAGTTAATTCATACAAGAAATTAAATTTCTAAAAGTTATCCAACTCTCTCAAAATTAAGAGGTGGCAAAAAATTTGATATCCTCAATTTGGAAAATTGATTGTAATGATTTTTTTTCTGTTTATTCCTTTTCGAATACAGTGACTTTACAGTGTATTACAAAATATCATTACTTGCTTATGTTTTTTACTTTAGACTCAAATACCAAATCATTTATTTATTTGATTAGTCAATGCAGCGGGCAGTGCAGTCTTGCGGCATATGGGGCCCGACATAGCTTCCGTGTGTGCTCAAAAATAAAAACAAAGTAATATATTAAAAATAGGCAAGAAAAAAACGAAACATTGACTGTTACTTTAAACATTCATTTGTAATTACTGTTGAATGAATTCGCTTTGCAGAAAGAGCAAAAAAGCGCCACTCAGGTAACACGCAAGTCAAATGTTTACATTTGCAATTGCAGTGCAAAAATCACGTTAGATTTTAAGATTACCTGGTTAGCCAGCAGAGATATGTATAGATATATATAGTACACAGCTATTAAAATCCATGTACCGTGAATATCTTAATTCTGTTTTTTTAAAACTTTAATTCATTATTTATTTGCATTGTTTTTTTTTTAATGAACATCAAACAATATGTTATATGGCAACAATTAATCAAGGTATCATTAAATCGTTGATAGCGTACCATCGAATTCACGCGATTTTTCATATTATAACGGTTTATATGTGCATATTTTTAAAATGTAATTTTTGCTTAGAACTCTATCTATGAAATTTTTGTTCCATGAAAGTAGGTACTTTGTGATGAATTATATATATATGTATGTATAATATTACATATAGACATATTACTCATACGACTGGTTGTCTATAAATTAATTGAGACATGCATTTTAGATGGCTACAAGTTTTGTAAAAGCAATTCAAAAATCAATAATACAAGAACCGTTTGACACCGCACCAACATTCTAATTTTGAACTGTTAAATTAAACTATGAAAATTTATTTAAGCGGCCTAAGCAAATCAACTGAAATAAAAACCATAATCACTGCGTCTTCTACATTGACAGCATGTTTTCCAAGAGCTATTTGACAAAAAAAAATATTTCCGAGATGTCCTCTGATTTGCTATCTCAAATGCTATAAAAAATATATAATTATCAAGAGAAAAAAAATGTATAGCTAACTCATAGATGCGAAAACCCTCAAAAAATTCACGTAGATCTGACTTTGACCTTAACTATCAAGGCCCAACAGCAGCAACACTTCATACGCCGCTTTGTACGTGCCTCCTGTCAGGGACTGTATGATTTTGATAGTATAAAATATATAAAAAAAAAGGTACACACTGTGCAGCGTTGTTTATACAACAGCAAACAAACGAAAAGAGATCACAGATTCCTGTATAATCCGAAAGAATTAGAGTGCTTGTTATAAAAAGTGCAATTGGTGTTTTGAAACAGACGTGATAAGAAAAAGTTAAAATCAGGTTGGGATTCAGCGTCAATTAAATTGAAAGTGATAAGAAATAAAACAAAATTTTAACAATAAAAATTTGAAGCAAATCCATATCTTCGAAAAGAGTGTTTATGATGGGCATTTAAATTTCATTGATTCTCGTTTTAGAAGTGATTTTTAACACATATATAGTAAAATCAAAATTTTGATTTAATTGCTTCATTCGACCACAATGAATTGTTTGCCGATGTTGAAATGTTTTTGATTTCAAAATATTCTAACGGGCATTTTAAAAATAAATAAAAATTTATATACGAGCCCGAAGTAAAATGCTCATTGTATTAAACGTAGGTATGTACTTTTTTGTAAGCTTTCAAATTGCAAATGACACAAGAAATTTTGTCTTTGAAAATCTGTTACCAGAATTTTGTATCGAATACAACGTCAAAATTAAACCACCCATTCCAGCTGAATATACTTTAAGATCCGAGGCCATGATTTTTCACCAATGTTATATATCGTTGAAAAGGTTTTTTTTATTATATAAGATGAAGTCATAAGTTATATATCCTACAAGTCATTATATGATATTTTTAAGGTTCCAAAACCCAAAATCGCTAACCATGATAACGTTGGAAAGGTATTTTTCAGTTTCTTAATAGTCCCAAAGAGATCTGCAATAAGTTGTGATTACCAACATATCAAGGTTGGCTGAAATAAAACCAATTTAGGGATATTTCCCAGGCAAAAAAAAATAAGGCTAACAAATGGCCCAACTGTTGGAACTTCCCACCCCAAAAATATATTTATGTGAACAGATATGGACTAAGATAGAGTGAATAAAAATTTTGAACTTTCCTATTTCAAATGATTGTAACTTTTTTCGGATGCATGGAAAAAGTTTCACCTTAAAAGTTTCAATAGGGGTGGGTTTTTCGCTACTAAGTTTCAGTGAGTTACACATATTTAAAAAAGGATTTCAGGTCCAAATTTGAAAATCAAAAAAATTTTTTTTTTAAATTAGATACTTTTTCTTAAACAATTTTAAAAGAAAAAAATATTCTAAGATCACCAATTTTCAGAGTGGCAAATGAACTAAATTTCAGCTTCGATTAATTTTTTCTCCTAAGCTATCAATTTTTAGTAAAAATCGCACTGAGTAAATAGTTTTTAGATTGTGTCAAAATGTTCAGAAAAATATTTTATTTTTATTTTTCATTTTAATATTTTTTTTATAACGTCATTATTTTATGATCTGAATGGAATGCAAGTGGAATAAATTCGACTTTAATAAACCGTTCGGGAAATTCTAAAAGAATTTTTTTTTTGGTTTTCTAGGCCTTTTAAAAATCTAAAAAAAACGTCACTTTACATCATAATGTGTCCGACAATAAGAACTGCGCATTTTATAAAAAATATAAATTAGAAATTGAGCAGAATTACTTAAAAAAAAAAACCGCAACTGTAGACATTTCAGTCTGCTTTTCGATTGGAAAAAATAAATAAAAGTTGCGGACTCGACTCTAATAGTTTGCTTTGAGAAAAAGTATTGAAAAGGAGTTTTTGATAAGTTTTTTCCACTTAAATAGATTAATTTGGTAATATTATTGAAAAGTGTATACAAATAGCTTTCCAACGCGCTCACAATGAATAAATCAGTAGAGGAACTCACCGATATAAATATATTTTTTAAGGATTTTAATTTAATTTTCAAAACTATAAACCATATTCTAATAAATTTCTTGAAAAAGTAAATTTTTTGTTTATTTAATTTTTAGTTACTTTGGAATATAGCACATTTTTTAAGAAAAATATTTCCTTTTATGCAGGATTCCGGGAACTTTCCGGAAAAAATAAAAAATTTTACAAAAAAGGCAACATCGTTTTTATAAAGTTCATCGGATTAAAAGTAGAAACTACATGTTTTATTTTGAACTTCTCTGCAGATGGTAATTATTTTAATATTTGATTTTATTACTTTTTAATCTCATAGATAATATATTGTCGATTTTCACATTACAGGAACATAAAATATAAAAATTTCCTTCCTAGTCACCAATTCCATGAATATGAGTCAAGTGTTTACAATTAGCAGTGCAGGAAAATTTTATTAAATATTTGATAAGGCGAAATTTAGATTATTTTATTTTTTCACAACATTTAATAGATTATATAATTTTTATAAAAAAAAAATTATCATTTAAAAATTTAAAAAACGGCATACGAAATGAATACGATAATGGATATAGCAGAAATTAACGCACACACACGCGGCACACACTGACACACCTCTTTTATGGCAATAATTTGCAGCAACAGCATAGATAGTGGCAACAGCAACAGAAATCGAAAAACACCAACAAAATATTGCACGCGTAAATATTATTTAATATCTAGTACTTGTTATTTACGTTAAGCACAACGGACGATAGCCCTGAGCGAAATCGGACTGTCTGGTCTGTTGGATGGGTATTGCGAACAATGCGAGCTTTTTTTCTCAACGAGTCGGCCGCGCCGTTCAACGAGCTTCAAACAACTGAGTGATGAATAACTGAAGTTTTTATTAAAGGTTTCTGTAGGTTGGTTTTTTCTAACTTCTTATCACGGGTTGTTGAACGAGTATAAGCGCGATGGTACGAAAAATAGTAGTAGTAGTAGGAAGTGTAGTAAAAACAAAAAGCACTTATGACTCACAAAAATTCAGTTCTTTACAAAATGATTACGAACAGTTTTATTATTGACAATCTTATTAAGCGATTATATTGACAAAAAGTGGCGCGTTTCAGGTATAAATCTTTCGAAACGCACTATTGGGCACACATTGTACTACGTATTAGTCAGCATGATATTTATAAAATGCAGCATACGTTTCATAGGTTTTTTTGAAATTTTATTTTTTTTTTTTTTGATGACGAGCAAGTGATAAGCAAATTTTTTATATTTTCATTAGCCGCTTTTTTCAGCCGCTTCTTATCGAAGTTCAATTAAAGAATATTAATTTAAATTTTTCTTATCATAATTTCGAACACGTCACATAAAATACTTTAACTTGAGTGGACATTAAAACTCATTTAAATCAACTTAAATTATTCCAGTTTTCTTTTTTCAAAGATGCGCCTCAGCGCTGATCCCAGCGATATCCGTATCCGAGTATACTGAGTATACAACTGAGCTCTTAATAAAATCTGTGGCTCAGTTTTAATTTGGCACACCACCGATCCAACGAAGATCAAGCGAAAAGAAAGCGCCAAAAACAACGACCAACGCCGCTGATGTAACTCTTTCTTTCTGTATTTATTCTCATTTTGATGTTTAACAAACAAACATAGTCCGCGACGGGAACATATGCGCGTTCATGTGTACGAAACGAAGGCATACTGAAGCGCAGCTAAAAGCAGCAGGCAATCAAGCACGCTGACCAACAGACCAAATACATATCTAGCGAATGATACAATTGGGCACACAGCTTCAGTAAGCAAGCAACCCGATTGACTTACTTTCGATTTCTTCTCGTACAATCTCATCATGCTGCTGCGCAACAAGTGCAACAACACCATCAAGAAATTCCAAATATCAAACCCGAACTTTCCAAGCAACCTGCTGGCCAACTTCTTTGACATGGTTAAATTATATTAAGAGTTTTTTTTTTTTTTTAAGTAGAATGAGAGGGAGAGAATAAATCCACTCAGAAAAGAGAGACAAAAAATTTCCAAAACAAAAGAGTGGAAACAAAAGACCCCGTAGTATAAATTTCAGTCATAAAAGTTTTTTTATTTTTCTTCGTTGTCGTTACAACACAACAATATGCTGCAAGAAGTTATTCTTTCTAAATTAGTTAATATGTGTTTTCATGTCAGCAGCTTAAGTTGGGTACACAGAAATTTTTAGCGGAGGCAGGCTTAAACAGTAACATTTTGGAAAAACTCGGTATCTCTAGAAGGGGGGCATGAATGAAAGCAGCAAAGTCTGTCAACGTCAAGCTCATAGAGAACAATCAAGGTGAGAAAGAAAGCAACTAGATTTGCTGCCCGGAGATTTGCTGTCCTAATAGAAATTCCTCTATTTTTACTGCGGCAGCAAAATGTCAGAGTTGCCATATAATTAGAAATAAAAAGGAAAAAAATTTATCTAGCACATATATTGAAGTTTATATCAAAATCTATAAGTATATAAATAGACGAAGGCAAAACGGTTACATCCCTTTTAAACTGCCGCAACGCAACATAATTATTTTAATTTTTTTTAATTGGAAAGGTTGTGAAGAGGGGCGGTGCAAATTGTAATTTTTTAATAGTAGGCGGTGACACGCCTCTAACAGGAAAAAACATTTTCACGGCTTGACTAATGGTTCGGTTTTTTATGAAATTTGGTTTGGAGATAGATCGAACTCTAAGGAAGCGTACTAAAAAATGATGAAAGTTGTTATGGAGATCAGTTGATCCCTCAGCAAAAATATTTACTTTTTTAGTGGGCGGTGCCACGTCTCTTACAGAAAAAAAAGATATATTAACTGCTAAACTAATAAACCGATTTTGATGAAATTATGTACAGTGATGGATTGAATTCTGAGGAAAGATGTTTGTTTCTTAATAAGCGGTGCAACGCCCTTAAACAGGAAATATGTTTTTACAGCTATACTAATCGACCATTTATGATTAAATTTAGTATGTAGACAGATTGAATCCTATGGGAGAGTTAGAGATTGGAGAACATGACAGAATTGAAATGAATTTGATACTGTTTCTAGATTGAAAAAGGTTTAATAAAGAAATCTGCATTCAAACTTTTCCTAGACGTGCCAAAATCCTAAGGACAAGGGAAAAATTTAAATTGGAAGTTTTCTGCAACCAAGGCCTATTTTGAATATGAAAACAATAGCAGAATATGGTAAAAAGTAGTAAGACAGAGAAAATAAGCGCGATAACCGATTCGATGAGCACCAAACCCATGCAATGCAGCAACAACATACTTATTAACCTGGACTTTAAACTTGACGGATTCGGTGAAGACACTCTCTGCTATGTTAACATAAAAGAGCGTAACTCTACAGCAAATAGAGTCGTAGATATGTATAGGCACAAATAAGAGCTAATTAATTTCTTTACGTGTTTTCTGCAACACGATCCGATTAAATGAATTTTGCAATAAGAAAAAATCAAAACAACAAAATCGGGCTTTTTCGAACGTTTAAGTTTATAAATATTTTGCACAAAGTGCATGAAACTGTCTGAGTGTTAAGTGTATGCGTTTTTCAATGTAGGTTAAAAGTAGGTGTCTTTATTATTATGGTTCATTTTGTATTAACATTTGCATTACAATAAAAAAATTTGTACCGCTGCCACTAAATAAAAAAATTGTCAATAAAATTGAAAAACAAAAGCAAAAAAATTTTCAAGCTTAGCAAATAAGTAATTGACTACTTGACCTGAGAATGCAGAAAGATAAATGTCAACCGATCGCAAAATTAGACAAGATCAATTCTTGAGAAAATAAATTCGAAAATTTCAATTGTTTTCGGAAATAAATTGTGATTTTAATATATACACGAGCCCCACGAGTTGTTGTTCAGATAAAAAGGGGCATCCGGGCTTAAAATTTTCGTTGAACCAATTAATTTACAATGCCGTGAAAAGATGAAAGATGAAATTTTTGTAAAATATCGAAAAAAAAGTGTGTAATAAAGTCAAAATATTATTTTTTTTGTTTCAATCAAGGTTAGACCTTTTTATTTGAAAAAAAAGTGTTCGTGTGGGTTGGTTCACTTAACGAAGAATGACTCACATACAAGCGGATTTGCTCAACAAATTCAAATTTCATATTTTGAACTGTGGGGCCTCTAAAACGCAATTTATTCCAATTATTACTGAGTATAAATTATAATACTGAAAAGATCTATATTATGAGTATTGAAATTACTTTCAGCCGATCAATGCTCAGTACTTTGATTTGTGTAAATTTTAGCTTTACAACAATATAAAAAACTAAACAAAATTTAAAAATAAAACAAAATTTAAAAACAGAAAACAAATTACTTAATAAATCAAATTAATAAAAATTCTGCGAAGAGATCTTCTTTTTTTTAATTTTTTCAAGATCTACTACATATTAGATCTTGGTCTTGCATATTTAGTCTTGGTCATGGTATTGCAATCATAACAGTGGTCTTGGTCTTGGTCTGGCAAAATGTGCATGACCAAAACCAAAATTGCAAAACCATGACTAATTTTACTCGCACTAATTTTTTTCTAATAATTTCACGGGGTGATCCGAAATATAAAAAAATACAAGTTTGCATTGTATAAATTTGTGAATTTACATGAAATTGATCGCTGCATACTGACTCTATGTTCATTCATTCATCATTTGGAAAAAATGTTCGTTTTGAAAATTTTAGTCAAAAAAAATTAAGATACAATGCCAAAATTATACAATTTTTGTACTTGTTTTGTGGGAAAAACGGTATTGCAGGGGACACTCTCTCAGGTAATTTTATACACAAATAATTAAGATTCCCTCGAGTATATATTTGAGCGATTTATAGAGATAAAGCTATCGGAAGTTGCGGAATTGTATTTTTATAGGATCAACTTTTAAGCTTCGGTTTAACATTTTTATAATGTCCACATACCATATGTATGTAACCAACATAACTCAGGAGACTCTCCTGATTAAAACAAAAAAAAATGAGTAACTGTTCACTTTCTGATGAATCTCCGAATAAAGCAAATCAAATTAGATTTTAATGGGGACACATCGGTGAACATGGTCATACGTGTTTATAGCTCCTTGTTTCGAAAGCTTCCTGAAAATTAAAAATTTTGTCGAAGTTGGAGCTTTAGCTTCTTGCCTCCCATTTTTGAGGCACCGAATTCGTTTGCAAAAATCGCCAACAAATTTTTTCTTTCTAAATTTTACATAAGAAAAGTGGTCTAAGATAATTGGACAGATGTAAGTTTTTCGATTATATAGCTAGATATTTTGGCGAATTTTTTTTTGGGAATAATGCCCAAAACCGTAATATTCTTTTGAACAATTTTTTGACTAAGTCATAATAAAATGTGGTTTTCTGAAAAACTCAGGATGAATTGATGTTCTTAAATTTATTTCCTCGGCAAATTAAGTTCCTAGAATAGAGTCCATTCAACAAAATATTTGGAAATATGGTACCGAAAATGCCGCATGACTGTTATAGATATAGAACTAAATATAAAGTGACAGTAGGAGAAATCATTTATTTCGACAGACATAATTTGAAATTTTAAAAAACAAAATATCTAGCATATTGGAAGCGCTGAACAAAATATGGGTGCGATTACTAAAATGGGCGTTACAACTGCCATGGAAGAATATAGCTGATTACGCATGAATGGGAATAGATACCGATAAATCCCATGATATCTAATACTTTTTACTATAAATATATATAATACAATTAATTTTGGGAGCATATTGATAGAACACAGCAGATGTTAGTAAGAAACTTAAAACTTTAATAATTTTAATTTAAAAACAAACACGCCCACATTTCTCTTTAGATATCAACGTGAATTGAATTAGAAAAACAATGCGAATTTCCATCAAACCACAGGAATCATTTTATTCAAAAATTACTGACGACTCAACTTACAAACCCTGCATAACTTTACGTTTTTAATGAAGCAACGAAAAACCCCAATGTTAATGCTTTGCACACACAAATTATTGAGTAGGCCATGCCGCCAAAATACATGACATGAATCAATTTTATTTTAGAAGCTGTTCTGCAAAATCCCTAATACTCTACAGCGTAAAATTTATATCAAAATCTTCAAATGGGTCAACGTCAAGAAAAAAAAATTCAATAGTTGTGTTAAGTATGGAATTCTTTGGTTTTTTTAGTTTGATATTTTTTGTTTTCGAAAAAGTGCTTAGCTTTATAAAAAAATATTTACTTTCTTACGAAATGCAATCACATCATGTTAACACGTTTTACATTACAATTTTTCGTATTTCGTTTTTCTTCTTTTTCTTTAAATAAAAATTCATGGTCAATTTTTAAGTAACAAACAAACAAACAAATACCATTATAATGAAGCACCATACACGCGCGCATTTTTTTTTGATTTTTCAAAAATTTTAAGTTGGTTGCCCTGCCCAGTCAATGTTGAGCATAAAACCCAACTAATTGGCTACATGCCTACCAGCGTGTGTGTAATTGTTAAGTACGTGCAAAAATCCTGTGTACACTTCGAATTAGCATCAACTTGCGATTTTATTTTTTAAGGTAAACATTTGTGAGTTTCAAGAAGAAAAAACCAAATCACAAAGATAGCACGCATGGCAAAAAAATAAAATATTGTATATATACAATAAAAATTTGGACCAAAACCGATCAACAACAATGCGCGCACATGATGTTGGCCACCACAAACGGAACAACATCGCAAGCAACTAACGTGAGTAGAAGCATCATTTAAAAAAACCTTAGTTGCTTACTTTTATAGATTTTTTTAAATTATTTGCTAATATTTACGTATTTGTTTAGACAAAGTTTCATGGAATCATACGAGTACGAAATTTGGGAGCGTCAGCTTTTGCGCCCATCTTGAAGGTAATACAATTACCTTTCATTTAAATTGAAAAAATATTATAGATTTATGAATGGAGCCTAAAATTTGCTTAGGCGAATATTTTTCTTTATTATTAGCAGAACATTTCTGCAAAATTTATACTAAATGATCATGATGATGTAATGTTTACTCTATGATCAAAAGTTCGATTAGACTAAGCGAATTGTTTTCAGTTTGTGCGATATTGATAAGTATTTTATGTATGTTTGTATGAACGTGAAAAATATTACACTAATACTTGATGTTGTGGAGGAAAAAGTTTTTAAAAATAATAATAAACTATAAAAAGTTAATTTTAGAATGTTTTCGCAGGAAAGCCGTCTACTTAATGTAACAAATATGTGCAAATATGGCTTGTTTTGAGATAAATAATTAAATTAACAAAATTATGCAAGACAACAGTCAAGAAATTTTTGATACGGATATGTTTGTTCAATAGTCCCAGATGGAAAGAGCAATCGAGTTACAAGAATAAAAGGAGCAAAATATGCTATGGACGTGAAGGAGTCGAGTATTAAAGTTAATTTTCCTAAATTTAAACTTGTATAATGATTTAATCATTTTTTGCAAAAGTTATTGTCTTTCTAACTACAATAACACAACATAGTATTCGCTTCATTTTTTTTTCTGTTGGAAAGGTTGAGAATGAGGTCTCACGCCTCCAGAATGAAAATACGTTTCCACGGATTAACAAATGGACTGATTTTGTTAAAATTTGGTTTAGAGATAGATTTAACCCTATGCAAGTTATTAAAAACTAAAATTTTTAAGGGGGTGTGACACCGCCCTTAATTGGGAAAAACGCTGTCACGGCTGAGCCGCTACACCGATTTTGATGAAATTTGGTATGAAATTAGATCGAATCCTGAGAAACAATATTTGTTTAGAGTGAGCGGTATCACGCCCCTAACACTGCTAAACTAATGGACCGAATTTGATGAAACTTGGTACAGAAATAGATTGAACCTTGAGTAAAGGTATTGGTTTTAAATTGGACGGTGCTACGCCTTTAATAGGAACGATTTTGATGAAATTCGGTAAGAAGATAGACCGAATCTTGATATCCTAAAACGTGTCCCGTCGTGATTTTGGTGTATGGGCCGAAAATGAGATTGATCTCGATGCTGATTTTCATCGCAAAATTTTGTTCAGTGATGAGGCTCATTTTTGGTTGAATGGCTACGTCAACAAGCAAAATTGCCGCATTTGGAGTGAAGAGAATCCACATGAGACCCTTGAGACGCCATTACATCCACAAAAACTGACTGTTTGGTGTGCTCTATGGGCTGGTGGAGTCATTGGGCCATACTTCTTCCGAAATAATGCTGGAGAGTCAGTTACCGTTAATGGAGACCGGTATAGAGCCATGATAACCGACTATTTTGTTCCCGAATTGGATGGCATGAATGTGGATGAGTTGTGGTTCCAACAAGACGGCGCTACATGCCACACAGCGCACGTCACAATCGATTTATTGAAGGAAACATTCGATGAGCGCATAATTTCGCGGAATGGACCTGTCAATTGGCCACCAAGATCGTGTGATTTGACACCATTGGATTATTTTCTTTGGGGATATGTGAAGTCGCTCGTCGCCAACAAACCAGAAACGTTAGGGGACTTGGAAGCCAACATTCGTGGCGTTATTGCCGACATACGGCCCCATATGCTCGAAAAAGTGGTTCAAAATTGGACCTGTAGAATTGGCTTTATTCGAGCCAGCCGCGGTGGCCACATGCCCGAAATCATATTTAAACATTAATGGCATAAAATTATCCTTCCAATAAAGCCAAATTGATGGACATTAAAACGATTTTCTTGTGTTTTATTTCAATTCGAAGCTCTATACCTCTAAAAAAAACACCCTTTAGATATAGGGATTATGAATGGAACACAATATACATATGTCAAATGGCTGCCTAAGATTTGCTCTCAGACCTTCATCCTTTTTCAAAATTTTCGATCATTCTTTCACATAATTGGCGTTCCTTTTCGGCGATGGCGACTTCAATATTTGCTGTGAGAGTTGGAATTATTTTCGGATGGTTAGCATTTACCCTTAACATAAGCCTACAGAAAGAAGTCTAACGGTGGTAAATCGCAAGATCTTAGTGGCCAATCGGTGTCATAAACGCGATATCACGTAGAGGTCGTCCGATTCCATATACTCCATCTCCTGCACAAAAAATCGTTTATTATGGCTCCGTAGCGCACTCCATTGACTGAAACGGCGCTTCGTAACTGCGATTGAACGTGAATTCGCGTAATCAACGATGGTTTCTAGCGTTCCATGGTAAATTTCCCGCGTTTAAGGATGACAAATGTCAACACTTGGCGAACAGCTAACAAATAATAGGCCTTTCCAAACCAACATCCAACCAATATAACACCCGATATATTTTCGTGCTATTGGCTGAAAATTACTACATGTTTTTACTTAGAATAGCGTTACGGCGAAAACATTTTCGAAATAGGAATAGACAAATCGTCTATGCCTACATTGGAAATTAAAACATACATATGTTGAAAAACGAACGATTGTCAAAATTCTTGACCCACTATGGTTGTTTTTGAAACAATACATTTTTTTTTTTTAGGAAAGACAAAGGCAACAAAATGTCAGTTCATTTAAGATTATTTAATTATACCTCAATTCTCAAAAATGTTCAACAAAAATATTTATAGTTTTTAGCTCCAAAAAAAATTTTTTAAAAAAACTGCGTCATTTTATTGTAACAAATAAGAAATCATCAGATAATGTTTTAACGTTCTTATATAAGCCAAATTAAATTAATCACAAGAGGGATTTAAAATCCCTAAATCAGTTTATGGTAAATATGCGTATTAACTTAAAGTCAGATGGTTTTTCATCTGTTGTATTAAGTTTTAAGTTAATAGCATAATCAAAAAAAAAGTCCACAAAACAAACGTAAAAGCCAAAATATTAATGACGCTTTCATATGCCTACGTAAAAGGTTAATAATAAAAGTAAACTCACTTGCTGCTTACATTTCATTTTGAATTTCATGGCACTATGACCAAAAGCTAAAAGTCGATGACCAAAACCAAACCGAAATTGCCCATCTTGCTTTACAGCGACAACAACATCAATCGTAAAAGCCCTTGACTTTTAAATGAGTTTCATTTTCAGACATCTTCAACTTAAAAGAAATTGAAAAAAAAAATTGTTTTCGGGTTTATACCTAAGTTGGTTGGTTGTGTGTCGTCTTCATTACGATCAGTAAATTGATTGTCGATCAAAGCGTTAAAAAAGCAGTCATGTTGATTCAATTTCCATCGACCAAATTTCGTTTGAAGCCAACTTTCAATGGTCATAGCATAGCTGACACAACGGAATTGTCAAATTTGGTTTTTTGTCTTTTTATTTATATGTATAATGTATTTTTTTAATTCATTTATTTAATAAGCTTTCATTTAGTCAAAAACCGGCTTCAACAGTACAACAATAGCAACTGCATTATTTTTTTTTTTTTTTTAGTGAAAAATTTCAAAAATGCGTTATTATGAGTAACGATTTGTCACGCTTGTTTTTTTAAAGGGCGTTTTAGCTAAAAAAGTTTTAAAAACGAGGGAAAGGCGTAAGTTATGATTTTAATTACCTAACCAATATAAAAAGTTGATTCTGTAATAACTATTTAGCTTATTAAACACGAAAAAGACTATGCAACAATCTTAAGTCGATTGGCAACAAGAACAAAAGCGAGTGCAATCTTGGCTCAGTTGTAATGATTGAATATCATCTGAATTATAATTCCACCACTATTGGAAGATTTTATTGAATTGATGTATTGAATAATAACTAGTATCAGATCCTTGGGGGGGCGAACGCCGTCGGAACGTATCTACTTTACAACACAATAAAAATCGCATATCGCTCAAAAAATAGGTTTTTTTATTTTTAAAACAAAAAAGTGTACTCTTATTGAGATCCTCTTTACAATGCAATTGACCTTTATTTTCAAAAGCTTTGTTTTAACTGTTTAAAAAACTATGCATTGAAATTGACCCCCATAAGTAGTGGTCTTTTTCACACCGAAGTTTTTTTTATGGCTGTTCTGTAACTTAAGTTAGGTGGTTGGTTGAGATTCACTAGAGCAGCTTTTTGATCTGACATTTCAGATGCAGTTGGCATTTCTTGTGAAGTAGTCATAGGGTTCCGGGAACATTAGTAAAAAAATTAAATAACGTATGGGTTAAGTTGGCAAAAATAATTTTTCTGTGCTTTTGATATCAACGACTATCGTCGATGACGGAAAATATAATATGACTATGACGAATATACAGAAGAATATCAGAAGTCAAATGCTGGTCGATGAATGCAATCGTTTGGTTACAAAACTAAGTCGTAAGGTATACAAAATCATATTTGTAACACTTTAAGGAACAACTACTTATTGAATTACAAATTGAAATAAACAGCCAGGAGAAATTTCAAATACTAAAACTCGATCACCAAATGTTGATAGTAAATTTTATATTGAAAGCATAATTTTAGATACATAATTTCCACGAAATTTAAGTAATAAAAAAAATGAAATGAAAATCAATATACGTTGAAAATGCCTTAATATTACAAGTTCCTTCACAAATTTTTGGTATTTTTTGCTAACTAGTCACTCACGACTTCTAAAAGTGAACTAGTTATGCAGCCAAGTAATGCGCAAGTAATGATATTTCACTCATTTTTTATATTATTTCCATTGCACCTGGTACTTGTCAGCAAGCCCTAAGATTTTAATTATTTTGAAAAGTGGACACAAACATTTTTACTTTGATTTCCACCAAGCGCAGCGCAGTCAAATATTCTTCCATCAACTTTTTTTTTTATTTAACAATAGCATTATTTCACAATTGCAATATATGTAATTCTTCTTTTAATATAAATTGTAATATAAAAAAAAATGAGATAATCCAAAAACATAAACTACAGCCACTACAAATAGAAATACACTAGAATAAAGAATGGCAAAAAATGAGCTAAGTTTTTATAATTTGTTTTAGATATTCTGTATCTATACGATAAAGAAATGAACGCACGAATATTATATTATATGTTGATATCGCTCTCACTATCGCCCAACAAAATTGCGCAAACACGTGCGTGCAAAGTCCAAACACAGCACACATACGAGTCAAAAAAATTTGAAAACATCTATGGTATATCGTATCTTAGACATCATATTTTTCATGTGCTCTTCAAAAAAATTTTGTAAATTTATTTTAGAGTAAAATTTTTAGCAAAACCAAACCAAGAAAAATATATTTTATTAGTGAAGAGAAACAAATTCGTGTGAAAATCATCACACGAAGATGACAACAAAAGTAAAAACTATAAAACGTATCGATTCTATCAAAATTATTTCGTTCGTTAGCTTAATTTAAAAAAACTTGTTCCAAATTCTTGCGGTGTTCTTTGAATATCATAATATACTGGTTTGATTTTGAGGCGTTGAGGTTTTTCAATTTAAATTCTAAATTCATAGTCACTTGATTCCAATATTTAGTGTCAACTAATAAGCATTTGATTAGAATGAAAAACTGTGGAAACAAAAACTTGTTGTCAACCTAATGACGATACGGATCATCGCACCAGTATATAAGATTTTCACATGGTTTGATCTAAGGAATGGTGTTAAATGCGAAAACCTGTTTTTGTTGTCCTACATATTATTCACATGGCTGGAAATTTATTTATATGTTTAAAAGGTTTTTTCACCTTTACAACTGGTTGTCTCTAACTATATGGAATATTTTCAGGGCTCAAGTTTTGTTTATCACATGATTATATTTTTTATCTTTTTGATTTATATTTTATTTGATAAAACTTTTACGTGCTATCTCTTGGTGATTATCTATAGGTGTTACACGCGATTTTCACCATTTAATTTGAACTTCATTCATATTCAATTTAAAGCAAACACTTTTATTCCAACTGTTTATTTGATCTTCTAAATTGCGTGCTTGAATTATCTTAAATTGCAGTTTTAAGTTGATATTTTGTCAACACTTGATAGTTAAATTTTTCGTGAAATGAAGTTTACGTAAGTCCTTCAGTTGTCAGCTGTATGTTTTTTCCTCTTATAAAAAATTAATTAGTATAGGGTATATTTGTTTTTTTAAATGTTAAAGCATATATTACGTAGCTGATAATGGCTATATTTTGCCAATATATTCTTGCACTTAGGAAACTTGAACTTTGGCAGGTAAAATATTTAAGTGACTGTAAGTACACAAGCGTTATCAAGTTTGTTTGTTAACTCTTGTTAATTTTCAACAGCTGCAATTGATATTCAATAATTAATACTCAAACAAAGCCAATTGTCTTGTCTGAGCAGATTTAGTTTCTACTTTAGGCATTGAAAACACTATTATAAATTTAAAATTTATAAGCAGAACTCACAAAATGAACTGTACAAACTATCAAGTTTTTAAGGGACATTCTTATGGGCCTTGCGCAGTATAGTAAGTACGCAATCGTTTGCCTTGACGGCTTAAGGTCACGGTGTGGCGTTTTACACTTGAATTATTTTATTTACATCCATAATTCTAGGACGAGTCCAATTGGAAAACAGTTACTAAGTAAAGTTATGTTTAATGTGATAACTTCATCTTTGGTTTGAGTCATCCCCCCTCTTCACCTCTTATCGTCCTTAAGAAAATGCAACTCCACACTGAGCGTTACATATTAACATAACTTATAAATTATTATTATGGAGATACTGTAAAAATCAAAATCGTTTTCATTTTTACACAGTTAACTGGGCAAGTAGCGAAACTCGATCCAGACATAGCGCAACTGCACTGCGCGAGCTCTATTTACTCAAGTAATTTGTGCCATTTATTTGGTTCATTAATCTATATCATGTACTAGCTGCCCGTCCCGGCTGTTATTATAGCATTGCTATTGAATCTTTGGTAGTTATGTTCATTTTCAACTAAATTTTTCATACCGCGGTAGTGACATTTAGCCACACTTCTCTTTGATAATTTGATACAGACCATTCTAAAGATCTATCTCATAAAACATTGTTTAAAACTTTAAAACACATTCATGCGAATGGTTTCCAAGTACTCAGAAAGCGTTCCGCGTATATAAAACACTATGGATAGTTTTTTTGAAAATCAAAAAATCATTTCGATATCTCAAGTAGCTTCAGTTATCTAGGGTTTTTGGTTCTGTGCGGTTAAGCCAAGTTTATATGAAGACTTGATGTTTTTCTATTCAGATGAGTTTGGGCTCTGAGGGTTTGCTATTGGTGAGTGTTTTTAATTAATCGACGAAAATAGCAATTTTTAATTCTTGGATCTGCTCTATGTATGCTATTTTGAGTCGAAAAGAATTTACAAGGAGTCGATTTTGGCGCTTTTCCTGAGTCTCACGTCAAGAAATCTAGTTTTCCAGCGTCATTTATACAGAAATGATCTATCTGGTTTTCTCGGTGATGATCAGGTGAAGCCTTTATATTAAAATTTATGCTAAAACAATGTTTGACTTGAATTATAAGGATCCAACTTTAGTTCCATCTGCATTCAGACATTCCGAATATTTCGATGTTGAGCTTCAGCAGCTCTCAGTGCCGTACGTTTTTCATCGAGAAAAGTTTTAAATATGTGAAATTATTGAGTTTTGTTTTCAGTTTCTATTACCGTTGAATCTACTTCAATTAAACATGAACTTTGCTTCTCCAAATCCGATGCGCATGCTGCCGCAGCAGGAGGATTTATCGGCATGACATGACCACCTGAAGATATATTTACAATCTATGATCGCTGACTGCCCGCGACTAACTAACCAGCTATTTCGCATATCCACTGAGCGTATCATCATCCGCAACCTGTGACGCGTCAGGTAGCACTCATCTGTGCTCCCTTTATAGCAGAGAGCATATCGTATATTAGCAAACTATGATAATGTATGGTTTATTGTTCGCACGTTTTCTTAGTGGCAAAATAAAATTGATTCGTTAGTGCCATGTCGTTGAACTTGCTCTATTACAACACTATAGTGACATTTATTATTGTCACAGCCATTGTAAAGCAAAATGTCTTCGTTTTATAGGAGCTCTTGAACATAAATTTTTTATACTAATACTTAGTATATAAATAGAACTGTAAATTTTATAATTTAACAACGGAGGTAGAATTCAAAGAAAACTCTATTTTTAAGTAATTAAAGTAGCTTGTACCAAAAATAATCGAAATAAAACTTAAATCTCTTTTCATTAGACGCTCTAGGCAGTTAGTTGGATTCACTGCTTTTGGCAAAAAATGTATCCTTTTACTTTTGTATCACTTCATGGTAGCTATTAAATAATGAAATGTTGTAAAATCGGGTCAGAATATCACAGTACCCTCAAGTGTACAAATACATGGCAGACGACGTTTTCCGAAACACATTTGCATATGGCCTGGCAAACCGTATACTTCTTTGGAAATTGTGTGATTAGCTTCTCTTTAAATCTGCTCTGTACGTGCCCCTTCTTCGTAGAAGCATAAAATTCGTGCGGTCTGGTACTTTTTGAGCCTTGTAAGTCTTGAACTTATTTTTCATCTCTATTTTGTGTACAGTAGATTCCTCTAGCCACCATTTATCTTACTGCTTAAAGAGTTGCTCCATCTTCATCACTAACTTTGAATCTGAAAATTTGGGTTTACACCTTCAGTGTACCCTCTTTGTATTTGGAAATAAGTTATGCAATAGTTAAAACTCATATATTAAGGGAGCTTTAAAGCTGTTGGTGTGTATAAAAGTTATACAGCCTCCTTTCATGGACATTTCAAACTTTTTAGAATTAAAAAAAATTAAATTTATTGTACGAGTATTTATATTGGTGCACAGTTTAATAGATAAATAATGATGTCCTTGCAAAGGGTCTCTATTGATTATACCATTAGTCAATGATATATAAGTTTTTTTAATATTTTAATGATATGTAGTTATATCTTTATAGCAATCGTAAAACACCAGTGATCTCGGTAACAAAAATTTTATACATTAATATTCTAACATCGTTCGCATGTTTTTTTTATTCCGAAAACATTTGCCAAATGCAAATTTGCAATTATTAACAGTCATTAATTAAATAAAACAACTATTTAATTAGCACTTACATTGCACAAAGATCAATATTGATTTCTAAATGTGAACATCAATCACTGAAATTTCGTAATGCAATTACAGAGATATCAAAGTATCCCAATTACTTCCTTAAGCAATTACTAAAATTCACTTCACACAAGTTCTTTATTTAACATTCCCTTACAAAGTGAAGATGTGCTTAAACTTTTAGCACCTAATTGAAAATATTAAAATGCGTTGTTATTTCGATTTACATAAAAAATTAAGCTTTGTTTTGGAATTGCAGCGCTATGTCAAACTAAGCTGTGTGAGTTTATTAGCTTAATCAAATAAGATTCTCTGTATGCGCATATGTACATAATTAAAAAGCATTAAATCTTACATAAACTGTTTACCATGCAATAAAATCTGCCAATGCTGAAAACTCGAAAGATTGTGCTCAGATATTAAAAGCCTAATTGAGTAAATCTTATATAACAATAAAATTATTGCGTTGTCATCGCTATTTGCCAAAACGGCGTTAT
The DNA here is from genome assembly GCA_963680825.1 of Meiosimyza decipiens. Classification (NCBI taxonomy): domain Eukaryota; kingdom Metazoa; phylum Arthropoda; class Insecta; order Diptera; family Lauxaniidae; genus Meiosimyza; species Meiosimyza decipiens. The sequence continues at coordinate 87,078,199 of OY804259.1, read as the reverse complement.
TTAAGCAAAACATTGGATTACCAAATTGGCTTGACGAATTTTTTACATATCAATTCATACTATATAAATTCAAAGGGGACTAAACAAAAACATAATTTATTGCCAAAGCTGTACAAAATAAAAGTTTTAATGAAAGAATTCAAAAAATTTAAATCTAAGAAAACCTTTAAAAGGCCGCTATTAAAAAGATCATAAATTCAATTTTATTAAACAAAAACAAAATAATAAAAAAACACCTAAAATAAAACAACCAGATTGTATTTTATTATGGTAGGGCATTCCCACAGAAAAGTCCAAGAAAAATATTGCCATACCGGACTCATTTTGTTTGTATGATAGTCTGCAGTGAATTTTCACTAGAATTTTTCATATCGGCGATGTCAAAACTTTTGATGTCACCGGTTCCTGGACTCTACGCCTGAAACCAGATCCGTGAAGTGAGGAACCAATAACGTGATACACACAGAAACTTTTTTGGGGGCCCCTCCCTTGCGCAAGTGACAATATCCTATGAAGACCAGAATATTTGTTGCATCGCTTGTCAAAAGTGATTTGACGGTCTCTGATTTTGAACATCACCAAATTTTATCCAGGGAGAGTTTCTTTTGGATAAAACTTAATAAATTTTTTTCGAATAGGGAAGATTATCAGCTTCAAATTTATGTTTTACATAAGAAACACTTTGTGTGGTAAGACTTTATAAATATTTACCCAGATTTAGCTTAAGAAACAAAAGTAGTTTAACAACTTAGATAAATATGTATTAGGCAAATCAGTAAAAAAAAGTTTTTTTCTTGAAGTTTAACATATTGCTTTTCCTAAAAGTTGAACATTCTATGTTTGTTTCAGGACAAACACGTTCTTTATTAGATTATATAATATGTATTAACAAATAAGAAATACATACATACACGTTTTGTTGAAGTTTCTTATTAACACGAGGTTCTACTGTATTTTGCTTGCATATTAATTTCTACATTTAATTTTTTGGTTTCTGTTCGCTTATTTTGTAATGTCTACTCTTCGTTTTTTTTTTCTTTGTTTTGTTTTGTTTTTTGTTTTTTTTTTTTAGATTGGCTTAAGTGGCAGACAAAAACGTTTTTATAAATTGCATTTTTTAACGTCCACAAAAAACAACCACGACAAGTCAGTCAGTCAAGTTGATCAAAAATTTCACCTGTTGGACAGTGCCCGCATGATTTGTTTCTTTTTTTTGAATTTCAATTGATTTGCATTGACGTTTTTTGTTTTTTGCTTGTCCGCCGTTATTTAAATTTTTTTATTCATTGGAATAAATTTGTAGTCTGATTAGCCTATAGGTTTAGGCCACATACAGTGTCTTAATGGCTACAATAAAATAATATTTACTAGCAATTAAAAGGGGGAAAAAAATATATAATAGGCAATGCAAGAGTATCTACTCTTTAAATAAATAAACATACAACAAAATACACTGTCATGCAAAATAAATTTTGACCAGTTATTTGCTTAAAAGAAGGGCAAGAAAAAATTGAAATTCAAAAATCGCTTATCGAAGAATATTTAGCAAAATTCCCCTTCACCTTCTGTTTTTCTAGGAACTCCATACATCCATAGTTTATAAGTAAACTTATGATCGGTGTCCTGCTGTATTATAAATATGTCTGCAATTAAATTAAAACCAGACGGCTGATCATATTGTTCTAAAATGAGTTTGTAGGCTTCATATTTCACATTCATACTCCATTTTCAGAGGAACATCTTCAGACCATAACGGATTCACCACCATATTTCACGGTAGCAATTCTTCTCTAGCACTGCGTCGGACTAAAATTTGACTTTTTGACCAAAATATGTAGTTCAAACTTCGATTCGTCAGTGCAAATATTTCTTTTTCAAATGATTCTTCTTACAAGGGACGTTTTTCTTATTGGCCGGTCGAAGCAACGGTTTTCAAATGCCTTATTAATGTATCAACTGAAATATTTTTGAACCCGTTCATATTGATTTTAGAGCAGATTTCTGGTACTGTTTTTCTTCAATTTCGCTTGATGATTATTTACGATGAGTATGCCATCTCCGCTTCTTGATACTCTTGGGCTTTCATACCGAGTTTTAATGTCAAAACTTTTGCACGACAGTGTATTCTTAATAAAAAGTTTAAAAGATTTGTTCAAGTATAGAAGAAAAGGGAATTTAGGTAGATAAGGTGAACATTTTACGCCATTATAAAAAATTATGAAAAAAAAACTCATTTAAAAGATACGATCATTACAATTTGGATTGAATTTATAAATATTGAACACATCTATCCAATGGAATGGAATCTAGCGCATATTTTAATCAACGATAACAGTGGTCACTAGTTAATTTCATAGCAACATGTGAGACCACACCAATTTTTATTAGGTAAATTATGGACTCTACTATGTGGGTTTTCGTATTAAGTGGAGAAAAATATCAAAACAAGATGAAAAGTTAGTGAATGGCGCATACTTTAGTTACGATTTTGTCAAATTATTACCTTAAATGTGCAAAACAGATTTCAAAACCCTTAAAAATAGTCCAGTCCTAAAACGGTTTTGAATGAATAGCTGAATGTATAAAATAGATAACTACAATAATAAATATTGAGTATCTAATGAATCTCTTAAGTGTTTGACTTGGACCCTTGGACTATAGGGTGATTTTTAGACTCGTAGTTTGGATTTGAAAAAAAACAAACAAAAAAAATTCTCCAAATGATCTGATTTAGCATATACATTAGGGTGGGTCAAATAAATCAAATGTTTTTTTTTTTGAATCCGACATACGGAAACTAGTTCCTAGGTACCTCTACGAAGTACTTACCAAATCTGAGCTTTTAATATCAACGGGAAGATTATGCTCATCATAGTTTTCCATTTTTAATTTTGTCTCATATAAAAATGGTCATATCTTATCACTAATAGATTGTTAAATCAGTTGCATTGTAAGATTAATGAAAAAAGTGTTTGAGATCATTTTTGTAGAGCGTTTAATTTCCTATAAATATTGACAATGCAACTGGTTTAACAATCAATTGGTGATAAGATATGACTATTTTTATATGAGACAAAATTAAAAATGGAAAACTATGATGAGCATAATCTTCCCGTTAATATTAAAAGTACAGATTTGGTAAGTACTTCCTAGAGGTACCTAGGAACTAGTTTCCGTGTGTCGGATTCAAAAAAAAAACATTTGATTGATTTAACCCACCCTAATATACATATATATGATTTTAAACATACGAGCGTCGCAATTAGTCTATAAATATTTGATCACTTTATCGGGCAATTGAGCTCTTTTTTGAGAAATAAGATAAACTAACTAACTATGTATGTGGTTTTTTAAATCGTCATTTATTACTGATATATCAGCACAAGCCATAATCTACACACATTACCACAAGAAATAATTCAGTGGCGGTCAATTGATTTTATAATTGCAAAAAATCATATGAATATAATGTTGAAGTTTCAGTATATATAATAAATTTGACTAATTTTCAAGCGATGTTGCCCTGTTTATCTTTTCATAATGAAATATCTAACTTTACTGAACATAAATGACAACAACATTGCCATATTTCATGAAATTTTTGATATTTCATCCTTTTTAGAATGACACCCTAAAAAAACATCCATTTTCCTAGATCAAACATATGAACGGCACAAACAGTTTGTTTCCCTCGGATTTCGTTTATTCCTAGGAATAAAAGTTTGAAATATTTAATCTCCAACCAAAAATGCATAAATTCTAACAGCCGTCAAGATTGGATACATAAAATACAACGTAAAACATAAAAAATCTAGGAAAAATAAGTTGAAAAAAAAAACCAAACTCAAACAATCGACATGGTTGATGCAGAAACATATCACAGTTCGTAAACATCATGCTCGAAACCATCATGCAGCTGTCTTATTGTACACACAGGCAAGATGGAATCCAAGATATTTGAAAATGACAATTTTTTCATTGTGCAGGCGGTGCACAGCCACGGTCCAACGGATCATACATATGTATGTATGAAAATATATCTTTCCTTATGAACAGATGATTGGTATAAAAACTTATTAAGCGATAGTGCAAGCGGGCACGCTTTCATTTGCTCAGAAATCGGTGATAGACATAGCACCCAAATATCAACGCTGGAACATATTTTAAGTTAGAAAAGATTTTTTATCTCTTCAATAAACATTATTTCTTGCAGTATTTCGTTCTAGAAAAAATTTGTATTTACATACAATATACACCATCTTTTTATATATTTTTTTTATTAAATTTTTCGACGCACTTCTATATATAGGTCATAGGTCAGACTATTTTAAAAAATAGGTAAGAAAAGTTTATATTAATATTTCAATTTTTATTCATCAGAGTTCAATGTCAAAAGTTCTTTGTTAAAGCTATCAAAAGTCACGATTTTTCTTACTGTCCTAAAGGGTGATTTTTTTAGAGGTATAGAGCTTCGAATTGAAATAAAACACAAGAAAATCGTTTTAATGTCCATCAATTTGGCTTTATTGGAAGGATAATTTTATGCCATTAATGTTTAAATATGATTTCGGGCATGTGGCCACCGCGGCTGGCTCGAATAAAGCCAATTCTACAGGTCCAATTTTGAACCACTTTTTCGAGCATATGGGGCCGTATGTCGGCAATAACGCCACGAATGTTGGCTTCCAAGTCCCCTAACGTTTCTGGTTTGTTGGCGTAGACGAGCGACTTCACATATCCCCAAAGAAAATAATCCAATGGTGTCAAATCACACGATCTTGGTGGCCAATTGACAGGTCCATTCCGCGAAATTATGCGCTCATCGAATGTTTCCTTCAATAAATCGATTGTGACGTGTGCTGTGTGGCATGTAGCGCCATCTTGTTGGAACCACAACTCATCCACATTCATGCCATCCAATTCGGGAACAAAATAGTCGGTTATCATGGCTCTATACCGGTCTCCATTAACGGTAACTGACTCTCCAGCATTATTTCGGAAGAAGTATGGCCCAATGACTCCACCAGCCCATAGAGCACACCAAACAGTCAGTTTTTGTGGATGTAATGGCGTCTCAAGGGTCTCATGTGGATTCTCTTCACTCCAAATGCGGCAATTTTGCTTGTTGACGTAGCCATTCAACCAAAAATGAGCCTCATCACTGAACAAAATTTTGCGATGAAAATCAGCATCGAGATCAATCTCATTTTCGGCCCATACACCAAAATCACGACGCATTGCATGGTCTCGCGGCTTTAATTCTTGCACAAGCTGGATCTTGTAAGGTCGCAAGCCAAGATCTTTGCGCAAAATCTTCCATAAAGTTGATGGACAAAGCTCCAATTGCTGTGCACGGTGGCGAATCGATTCATTCGGGTCCTCTTCAACATTTTGCTCTACAGCGGCAATTGTTTCTTCGGTGCGCACTGTTCGACGTCTCTGCGGATGCGTATTATCACATAGAGTAAACGTAGTGCGAAAACGATCCATGGTTAACCGAATTAATTGCTCTGATGGACGATTATGTCGACCATAAAATGGACGGAGCTTGCGGTAAACTTCGCGAACTGAACCATTATTTTCGAAATAAATTTGCACGATTTACAAGCGTTGTTCTTTTGTCAACCTGTTCATGATAAAATGGCAAACCAAACTGAACATAAATGACATTAGAGTTGCCAGATTTGACCATAAAATGCCAGTTTTATCTCTATTCGAAAAACAAACCTCTAAAAAAAACACCCTTTACATATAGAGGAAGTCGTTGGTAATTTTTTTTTTTCATGTTTCTCAAAATATTTTCGACAACTGTTTAAAATTGACACATATTATTTATTCCAATAACTTTAGCTTTTAATTAGCTTTTAACCAAAGGTAAAAGTACATTTTAATTGATCTAATTTACATATATGTACAATTACAGACGTTATACAATTGCAGACGTTGAACTTATTTTGAAAAAATTCCACTTCGTCAAATAGCTTTCTCAATGTCTGACTTAATTTCATTAAAAAATGTTATTGTTAATTTGCCGTGTCACATAAGTTCATGATTGCTATTTGCAATTTGTCAATCAATTAGAAATTCAATGATATGAATTTTAATGTAGTAGAATGAACTTCTAATGAGATGCTTTTCCGCAGGAATAATTAATTAATTATTTACGTAACCTTGGAATTGAATTTTAAAATTCAATTGAAATACCAAAAATTTGCTCTGAAGTAATTTCTCAGTGCATAAGATCCATTGATGTCGAAATAAAATTAGGCATTTGGCAACCGTGACCAAATTCAAAAACAGAAATAAAATGACATTAGTTAATTTTTGTAGTGCAATGCAACGCTGACGACCGATCACAAAAATACCGGCGTCCTCACATCGATGACGACAGCAAGTGGTTGTTTTGAACTGCACTGACGACGTTAACCGATTCAGCCAAAACAAAGAGAAATATTTTGCGGAATTTCTCCACATTCCTTTACATGTGTGTTTCACGTTATTTCGCGCTCTTTATTTTTCTTTTTATCAAATTCTGGTTACCCAACAAAAGAACTAGGAAAATCAAAAAGTACTTATATGGATAAAATACAAAAAAAAAAAGAGGGTGTTTTAAATGTTTGACGAGGGACTGGCTACTAAAGTTAAGTGAAGAGCGACGGAATAATCTGATGACTAATGAAAAGTAAAATACAATTACTAAAATTAGGTGGGAAATTTAAGGTGATATAAAATATTACAACAAAAACTTACAAATTATCCTTCGATTGAAAGGCTCTACAGTGACTCGTCCGACAAATGAAACGTGCAATGAGGGAACGTCAATTTCACAGGTAAAATGGCAACAGGAGCAACAGCAGCGAACTTTTTTCTGTATTTTGACGTAAGTTTTGGTCTGCCTTTTTGCACGAGCTTGTTGCAAGAATTCATACGATTCTGCCTCGAATATTTAAGACGAAATAAAATCCGATAAGCGTAAGCCAAGTCAACCGATTATGCCCAATTTTAAACAAAAGGTTTCCGATTTATAGCTAACTTTGAATTTTACGAAATGCAATAATGCAGCTAAAACACACAATGCTTTATTTGTTGTTATCACGGCAGCGTCTAAAATCAAACTCAACTGAAATTAGCAGCTAATCGTTGGTTTTAAATTAAGACGAGGAAGCGGCAGCGCTGCAGTAGAATGTCTTGTTTTTGTTTTAACACCCTGGTCGTGTGATTATTTCCCCTTGGTTTTATTTCCTCTCGCGCACAGCTTTAACACCCAGCAGCAACAACAGTGATTCAATCAAGAGCGAGTAATTTCTTTTAAGCTTTTAATATTTATATATGCAAAGATTTCAAGGAAAACAAAAACTAAATGAAAATATTTTTATTTAGCACAAAATTTTTCACATACACACAAACGCGGGTGTTGGTCACTGTTACTGTTATGGCTAGCAGCGGCAGCAGCGGTACCGGAGGAATTTTCGCTTACGCAAACGTACGAACAGCGTGTTTCACGAAAGAAAAATGAATGACCAAATCATGAAAATTTTAAGAAAAAGTCTGAAATTATGTGAAATGGAAAATGTTGGAGAGCATGAAATTCTGTGCTGAATGAGCGTCTTTCTGGCGGCAATTCGTTGAATTCTCTTTGCATAGAATTTTTCCACATTGAAAACACATCTGTGAGAAAGAGATAAACAGAAGGGCGTATATTGAAAAATCAAATTCAATGTGCTTAAGAGGAACAGCAATAAAGTACAACCAATAATACCAACATGAACACGATGGCCGCGTTCAGACAAGTAAAACGCTTTGATGAAGTGCATTGATTTAAGCAAAAGAAAAATTTCTTTTATTTTTATCCGAGCAGCTGACTTTGATAACGGTAGTATAAAAAAGTTTAGAGAAATAGGTAGAGCAGAAATATATGTGAGTACCAATTTAAATACAGAAAGGTTTCGAAAAAAAAGTGACGTGCTCAGAACATTTCGATCTGGAAAGTTTCTTATTATTCCCTCGACACATAGGATGCGAGTACGAGAAAAAACAAAATGAGATAAAATTATTTTTTGTATGTCAACGTTTACACCAGCAAATTCAGTCTGAGAAATTCTTGTCTATCCTCTTTTGTGAATTTCTTTTGCGTTTACACACGGGAACTAGAATTTGTTTGTGCAAGAAAATTCTAGTTTTCGTGTGTAAACGCTAAACAAATTCACAAAAGAAAATAGACAAGAATTTGTCTGACCGAACTTTCTCGTGTAAACGTTGACTTAGTCAAAAACTCTTGACGAAAAGTTTTCTTGTTTGTTTGCAAGAGGGGGAAAACGATAGAGTGGTGTACAGAATTAGTCGTTATCGGAAATTATTTTTTATTCTGTTCGTTCCCTGATATTATGCTTTAAATTTACGTTTGTTGTGGCGGGTTGACGTAGTAATTGTTTTAACATTTTCAAGCACAAATAAATTCTAATTTCCGTGTGTAAACACATAGCAAATTCACAAAAGAGAATAGACAAGAATTTCTTTCACCGAATATTCTCGTGCAAACGTTGACTTCTCTGTTGTGAATTTGCTTGGCCTTTAGACAACAACCATGAATCATTCGGAAATAAGTGCTCGATTGCTCAAAAAAGAAATCAAAAGTTTACCCTCCAGACTGTGCTATATTTTGACCAGTTACGGCGCTCATTTGCGCAAAGTCATAATCAAACGCCAAATGGCTTGAAACTTTCTAGCGAATAAAATTAAAATTGAGATAATTGAGACAGTTTTTCATGTTTGATTTCAATTCAAAACTACGACAGTCTAAAAACACAGCCTACAGAAAAATTTCCTTGTGAAGTCTTGCCCGGGAGATCTAGTTCAGCCTAGGAATATGCAATACTTTAGCCAAATTAAATTTTTGTACATTTGTCACTTCATTGCGCAACAGAAAGCTTACGCTTTCATCAAAAACATAATAATTTCAGCCTAGATACATACAGTAATTTTTGTCAAAAGTTTCCCCTAAATAGAACTTTTTCATGTTCTGATTTCTATCAATGTATTGAAGAAATGGTTCTATGCAACAAAAAAAAATGTTCGACACATATTTTCAACAAAGTTGTTGCATCAACTTGAATTGTGTAGTGAGTGGCAACACTTTGGTCAACCAAATCGGCAATCAAGTTGACTTGTCAATTCGTGATGTAGCTTTCATTCAATTTGCAAAGTGCGCGTTTTATTTCCTCCGTTAAATTTTCTATATTTTGCAACAATATGTTAATAAAAATACTAAGAAAAGTGTTAATATCTATTTACAAACAGGTTTCCAATGATAAATAGGTGAAATGTTTTTATAAAAAATTAAAAATCGCTTTTAAAACTATGCCGCCAGGAGAGCGGCCAGTGAGAGTGCAGTGTTCAGTTGTTAATTTAAAAGTGGTTTTATTTAAAATCATATCATTTACTCATAACAATTGGCAGCAGATGTTTAAATTGAATCAGATTTTTCGAATGTTTCTGTTATTTATTAAAAATAGTTTGTGAAAAATCCTTAAGTAGTGTGAGTGCATTGTTGGTTTTTGCTGAAATGCATTGTAGTTGCTGCCTAAGTGCGACAGTCGCTATGGCTCTATTCATAGCTTTATTTCAGTGCTTCCCAAATGTTTTGCAAATTAATTTTTATCAGTGGTCTTTCAGTTGTGCAAGTCGCAAAGCCGCATTCGGTAAGTGATTTCTGTTTTGCCTTTCTACAATTTATATAATTTTCTTCTTTTTATTGATACAAATGTTAAATTTCCTAGGTTATTATAATAATTTTTAAAATGGACCAAAAGCAGATCCATTTGAGCACATAGGGTATAAAAACCATTCTTATACAAACTTTATATTTAGATAGATATTACTCATATGAAGAAACGACTGATACCGTTCTTTGTATCATAAGACTTTGACACACAGTGCTCAATCGAAAACTCGTTATATCGAATAATTTTTTTTCATTGATTTCTTCCTGCAAATAAAACAAAATCGCGGCAGTACATTCGACAAATTTTTAGTACATTTTGTACAAAGGACGAATTTTCAGTACATTTTCGGAACATTTGTAATTTTTCTGCTAATTACCTAATTTTTTGTTTGTTTTTAGTAAACTTTGCTGAAATATGCGTAAGGAATGACATTTATTTTTTATCCGCAAGTTTTTCGGAAAGTAATGTTTCTCGAGTGGCTTCAAATCATTGGAAATTATATTATTTTCGGTATACCGGGTATCGAGCTCTGCTAACATCACATTAAATTAACATGATCAATTCAAGCGAATTTTCGGACCTTTGAGGATTCTTAGTAGAATATTTAGATATAATGAGCCTTAAGACATTGTTTTCAATTGCAGAACGTTGCAAGGGAGTGAAAACCTATCGCTGAGCACAGTTTGTAAGTAAACAGAAGCTTTCTTTTGATTAATATATATGATCTTTGGCTCTACCAAAGCTCTGATCGACAAGTTTCCCCAATGTCTCTTCTGGGCGTGTGGCCAATCCATTGTCAGTGTCTTTTCATAACCTCAGTTAAGATAAGAGTAAATTATAATATGATACATATGGTTGGTAGTCAAACTCCTGATTTGAGATCGTATAGGGCATCTAAATCCTCAATATTCGTCTCAAAAAGAAATTTACAAAAGTTTGTATCTATCTTGTCAGTGTGCTTGTGAGGGGCAATCGCAAGCTGATTGAAAATTTGACTTAAATATTCGAAGTATGATCCGTGTTCAAATTATGTTTAACTTCTATATTAAATGAAGTTGTTTGATGATACTTCTCGGTTTGCTGATTCTTGCTACGTATCCGGAAATGACAGACAGATTTTCAACCAAACAGAATACTCAACGTATTATAATGGAATATCGTTACATCGATAGGGGAATCCAGCATAGATGATGTGGATAACTCACTTATTTACACAGCGTCATAGCACCTGATAGTGGACCAATGAGGACATCTGTGAATATTTGAGCCAAATGTAAATACAGCTTTTCTAAGCGGCCTTAAAATTTGGTTATCCAACAATGCTCTGCAACAAGTGTTCACCAACAACTGTCTTCGCCGAATTCTGAAAATTGGCTGGCCCACCACTATTTTTAATGTCGAAATACTTTCCGTTCAAATTAAACACCGAAAATGGATTGGATAATACCCGTTGCGGTAACCACTAAGTGAGTCTGCCGGAAAGCATCGGAATCTAACCCTCAAGGTAGTAGAGAATATTGCCGTGCTAAGTTATCGTGCAAAAGCTTTCTAGAGCCAGAAATACATGAATGGGGTAAAGGTTGTTGAGAATTGAAGGCACTGGCTATTATCGTGTGTTTTGGAAAAGTTTTTTAGAGACTCCATGTTCCGCGAGGAGATAAAAGATACAAGATAGCAATAAAAGTGTGCGTAAATGTTGAAATGTAACTCCATTTTTGTCCAGTCATCAATTTTATTGTTTGCGTGAAATTTGATTGCATTGTCTCAAATAAGTCTGCCAGCATATTATTTTAAAGTTTTTATTTGAATGGGAGGTGCCACATTCCCTTGTTTAAATGCGTCCACTTATTGTTCCTACTATTCGTTTCCAATTTGGCTATGGTATTTTAAATAAGTATCTTAGTTTAGAGTCTGAGAAATTTATGCTTGCACGGGAGGTGTCACGCTATTCCTTCTGTTCGGGTAAAACTTGGTTACATTATCTTAAATAACTCTCTCACTATGCTGCCCTCAGAATCGAATAGCTCAAGAAATTACGCATCTAATGAATGTCGATATCTTAGCTCAAACGTATAAAGAATCTCTTAAGAGAATTTCCTCCATCTCAACTTTAGAAGTATTTCAAGAATTTGGCATCAATTTTCTCGAAACTCACTTCCACTTAGATACGGCTTTTGGGCTTCTGAGAGTATTATAGCACCTCAAAGTTTTTACTTGTATGGGAGTGTTGCTCTTGATCAAACGCGCTCACTGTTGTCTAGTGATAGCTCAAACCATTTCTAGCATCAGTGAGAAATGTAGTTGCATTATCTCAAGTAACTTTCTCATATCTTAAAGAAGATAGCTTAGTAAATATTTTATAGATTAGTGAGCAAGCTTTTTTTCTGAATCTGAAGTTCAATTTTATAAAAACAGCAAATTAATTTTTATTTTAAATTTTCATGAAAAAATATTATTTATTTAACATTGTAATAAGTTTCTGAGCTCGCAGAAGCTTAATGACAGACATAAAAGGTACACGACTACATTATTATAATTAAATAAAAAAAAGTAAAAGAACAAATTTTACTTTTTGTTGTAAACAGCTTAGCTTTTTATACAAACTTTACATATTCGCTAATTTAAACATTTTTCAATGAGAAAAAATAAACTATGACTTAATTTACAACGTAACGACTTACACGTTAGACCTTAAGCGAACCAACAATCTAAATGTATTAAAAAAAATAATAATAATAATATTATATAAAAATTATATCAAACATGTTGTTAATTTAAACTTTTCCAATAAGTACAAAAAACTCTGCATAAATTTCATTAAATGTAAAAATAAAATTAATGACAGTAACAATATAAACATTGGTACAGAAAAAGTCGAATACATTGTGATGCAATTCTGCATTAAATTCTTTAAGCGTACCACTTTAAGAAAACCTCCTTCGTTTTTCGAATTAGATCACAATTTTATTTATTCTTTTTATTTCACCTTTTTGTTCGTTGTCTGCATTTTTTTTTACTTTAGTAAAAAATTGCTTAATTATGCTAGGGACTAATAAGTAATATTTCTTTATCTCTCTGATATTTGTTGTTTTATATGAATAGACTAAAATTAAAAATTTATTTATGCATATTAAGCTAATTATTTGATCCCGCATAGAATCGCTGTCTCGTCGTTGTGGCGGTTGGTGATGTGATTGTTCCATTGCAATAATCCTCGATTTTGTTCATGGAACCTTGCGTTTTGTTGGCGTTGCCATTGATTTCGCCATTGGGCACGTTGCCGTTTTTGAGCGCACCATTGGTGTAGCCGTTGGAGAGGCTACCATTTGAGTGGATACCATTTGAGAGGCTGCCATTTGAAAGACTGCCAGTGCGGCAGAAAGTAGCAGCATCAGCGGCAGCGGCGGCAAGCTTTTGTTTCTGTAAGAGAAGAAAAAACTTTTAATAACATATGTTTCGGGTTCGTTTCTGAAGTCTTTCGTTTGCATTTTATGCTATTTATACATTTTTCATGGAAATAATGAAATTTGCAGCTTAGTTCATTTATAATTTTATAATTATTTGATTTAAATCATTCAATAGTATGCAATTGTTTTTCAATTCAACGCAACTCAATGCGATTCAATTCAGTGCAGTGGCATTCATTTCATTTCAATTTTCATCAATTAAATGCAATTTAATGCAATACAGTCCAAGTCAATTCGTTACAATTTCTTGCAATCAAAATCAATTCAATGGCGTTCATTTCAGTTTAGTCGAATTCAATGCTTCATAGAAGCACATTTTTCACTTAACTCACCTTTAGTTCTTTCTTTAAATACGCCTGCTTATAGAAATCCGAGAACAGGAAGTAGAACATAACAGCATGAGCGCCAATGAAGTAAGCGAAACCAATTGGATAGTTGCAATCATTTTTGAAGAACAGCTGGAAGGAGTGTACCATCACCAACACAAATTGTATCATCTGCAAAACGGTCAAATATTTCTTCCACCAAAGGTATTTCTGTACTTTTGGACCCATGGCGGCAAGCATATAATACGTGTACATAATGATATGCACAAAAGTGTTCAAGAATCCAAAAAAGGTCGAATGGCCACCGGGTGTGAACTTAACGCCCCACCAGACAGATACGGGCATGATGCCATGATGAATGACATGCAATGTAGAAACTTGATCGTAACGTTTGCGCATAACAAAGAAGAAGGTATCAAAGAACTCGGTGAATTTGGAAAAGAAGTACCACCAGCAGCCACTTGCCGTCTAAAAAAGAAAAAAATTAAACAAACAAGGTTTTTACTAAGAGTTAAAAGTACAAATAAGTTAATTATTACTAGAAATGGTGGTAATAAAATAAATAGCTCGAAAACGTTTGTCAATATTTGACAACATGATGTTACGTTTGTGCTGCTTAGTTATGTTGTATTTATGTGATTTCTATCTTTCTGTTTTCCCTTGATTGCAGGTGTAAATTGCTCTTTTAGATATACTTAGTTTGACGTCTACAAAAAACTTGTCTTAACAATTATTTATTTGCTAATTTCTTATCCAAATAAATTACAATCAATTTAAATGGCGTGCTCTATCAAATACGTACGTTGTTCTTTGTGACATTGCAGTTTTTTTTCAAATAGAGTTTACTTGCTAAATTTTTTGTTTAAATTGACATTTCTAATTATGCGCTGCACTTGCTATATGAAAAAGAAGGAAATTTTTGCAAGTTCTTGTGAGATTTCGGGTTAATATTTACTGCTACCATTGTAGATTTTGTTTTTTAATTAAACAGTAGGTTGTAAAAACCTTACATCCACTTTGTTACATGTTCATAATAGAAAAATATTACAGAATAATGTACTTAACTGGAAATTTATTACACATGATTTATTATATGTCAATAGCACGTGCCGTCATTTAAAATTTCTGGCTCGTATTTTATTATCGTGATGTAAGCAAGGTCAAATTCAATCAAATTGGACTAACCTATGCAAATATGTCGCTTTCCATGGCTTATTGTTTAATTTATTAAAATAATAATATCCTGAAACAGTGCACTATGGTAGCTTTGAGTCAAACAAGAAGACTAATAACCAAATGTGCTACAGATTCGCAGTTGAATTTAATTCGTCTGAAGCACCCAGGAGTGATGGGTATCTACATACATCGCCTATTGACGAGTATTGCATGCCCACTTACACTACAAAATGTGGTAGAAACTAACGCTGTATCCAGGAAAATGTGTCAGGGAGAAATCCGAGACTACACTGTCCCACTCGCCTTCAAAGACGGGATTACTTCGATCCTAGTTTTAATTAAGAGCCAAGTGTCCTAAAATATTCCATTGTTATGGATTTTTCATTTCATGTTTGGTTAGAACACAACTTAAAGTTAAAAAAAATATTGTTACGAGCAGAAGCGAGCAGGTTGCTACTGGTGGTGGACCATATACACGCTCGTAGAGTAGTAGCAGATCTTTTTCAGAATTATCACAGTTCGATTCAACTGTAGCGTAAGAAAAACAACAAAAAAATAAGCATATGCTCAACAAAGGATGTTTTGATATAATTCTATTAGTAGGCGATTTTAATGCTCAAAAAGGCAACAAAAATAGAAAAAATATTGAACATTATATTCCTCTTCATTTATGAATCAAGCATTCACCCAGTATTACAAAGATGCAAATCGATCACTTTTGCGTTACTAAAACCTAAGCAGCACATGTTCGCTCAATGAAAAG
Source organism: Meiosimyza decipiens (assembly GCA_963680825.1). NCBI lineage: Eukaryota > Metazoa > Arthropoda > Insecta > Diptera > Lauxaniidae > Meiosimyza > Meiosimyza decipiens. Next base: position 87,062,745 of record OY804259.1, on the reverse strand, counting down.
AGCAGACTTTGGCTGCAGTCTTTTTCTCACTTTGAGTAAAGTTAGACCATTAGTGATGTCAGTAAGCACAATAAGCGTTTCGAAGACTTAACAACTAGAAATATTTTTATCAAGTTTATTTACTGAAACACCCCAACCCCAGATGGCTGAAGTATCGCTAACGGACTCTGGCTTAAATGAAATATATATAATATATGTAGACGTATTCACATAATTAAGAAAAAAAATATATATATTCATAGAAAGTGATAATGATAAATTTAGAAAGTTTTATTTGTTTCTTTTTGAAAGAATATTTAGTCTATTTAAACAATATGATACGTCAAATTGAAAATTGTTATGTGCAAATTAAAAAATATTTTGCCAAATTGACAAATGTTATGAGCTAAATCATTAGTGTAATACTTCACACATTACCCGCTTTTTCTTTTTAAAAAAAAAAATGAATTTTTAAGAGAAAAAAAAGTGTTCCTCGTTACAAAAAAGAGTTTTTGTCTGAATTTCTACTAACATCAATGTGCTCCATAATCAAACGAACGAATAAAAGCAATAATTTACACAAAGTGCTTAACGTTCTAAGGTAAATTTTACAATGACGCTTTTGCTAAGAGCTCGCTTTTTATCGCCATAACTTTTACATATAAACAAACAAAGAAGGAGAATAAATAAAAAAAAACCAGTTTTATAATCTTATTCTTAAATCAAGAAATTTTCACTTTTTATGGATTAATCATAGCTATTTTAATCTGTTTGAAAATATCGTCTGAGACAGCGTGACACATTTAAAGTCCTCATATCTTATTTTTTAAAGAAATTTCAGCAAAACTAATGATTATAGCATATGATGTTTATTCATCATGTGCACTTATGAATGTAAATTACTGAAAAAACCTAAGAAAATTTTGGCTCAAATTTGCATTAAAAAGAAGCTAGAAATAATTAATTTCAACCAAACATTTGACCTAAATATGTATTAGTATATAATTAATTTTTTTTTGAAAGCGAATTATTTTTATAGATAATCCTGTTAAATATTTGCATTTTAAATTTGCTCATAGCACATGAATATTATTCAGGTATCATTAGTACTTTTGTTTTCTTGCAGACTATACAATTTTCATTCTACGACAAAGTTTGCTGCTTAAGTCTTTCGTTTACAAAGTGCTACCAAATAAAAAAAAACCGAACTATGTGTTACAAATTTTTCGAATATGCGAAACCACAAGCACATCTATGAGCCGCTTATTTTTTGAAAGTGGTCATTTATTCTATTCTTCAATGGACTTAAAGAAAAAGAGTTTTTATCAAAAATTTTCAAATAATTTACTCGTTTCATATTGAAATATTCCTAGTATCTAAGCTTTGAAAAATTCATATATTATTGCATCAAAAAACAACTACACAAGCTGAAACTATAAACAGTTGCAGCGTGAGCTAAACTTTTCCCGAGTTTGAAAACAAAACACTTTCAAAATAAACAGTTCACTCTGGCATATTCTTTATGTTTAAAATCTTACTCTTTCGTTTAATTAATCCTTTGTATGTTAATTGTGTTTATGCATTTACTTACCCGCAGTGCTTTTGGTGAATTTGAATAATCAACAGGTTCACACCTGATATTGTGACCGTATATCCAACCACTAATGCAGGACTAAAAATGGGAAAGAGTTTGCATTAAAATTTTGTTTTTGCTCAAATGTAGAACACAATAACTTACCTCATAGAATAACCAGGCACTGAATAAAACTTGAAAGAAATTATATGCTATCAATACACCACGCAATTGAAAGGGTTTTCTATTCTCCATCAATTTAGGACCAAGTACCTGTAATAATATGAAAATGCAAATTAGTAAATCTATGAACAAAGACGAAGATTTGAAATATATTCAAAAGAATTATAGTAAAATTTTGCTAGTAAATGCTCAAGGAAGAATGATCTTATCCGGAAGTAGAAATTCAAATATTACCCTGTAGAACTCAATCATTTGTAAGTACATTAGTTGAATGATCAGCAATTTTGCAGCAACTAGAAATGGAAGCAAGAAAAATTTTTACAAATTCTAAAAATCTTTCTTGGCAAGGTTTCTTGAACAATTTTTCGACGTATTCAACCCTTTTTTACTCTCTCAACTTCTTTCGACTTCTATGACGTTAATCAACTATTTTCTTTTGCACGTGTTTTGCAATTTTTTTGGACTTGAAATTTGCTTATAATTTTGAACACACAAATTTTGGAAAGTTTAAATTATGAGAACATATTGGATTTCCTTATCGAAATTCAACATTTGTTCTTAAAACAGCAATATTTTATAAAGAGTTGAAGAACTTTCGCAGTTTTTTTTTTGGCAACTTTGAATGTTACTATACAAAGCACCATTCTTAAAGAATTCCACATTAATAAGGTAGAAACAGTCACACGAATAGTTTTTGGACAGGCAGTAATGCTTCGTTGACAAAATGCTTAAAAAAATGAGCATGGTGGCAAATGCAATATAAGAGGAGCTTGGCAGACCTGTTACAAGTTCCATATCGTTTCGGTTATCGAAGGAGAAAAGTGACAAAGAGGCTTATCACACTGTTGGGCCTAATAATGGCCCAACAGTGTGATATTATCGGCAAGTTGCATATTAAATTTAACAATATTAATTGTATGGCTTAAAAAGCAATATGTACTACACATAGTCTTAATTTAACAAAAGACTTAAGTGACAAACTTGTTTTTTTTTTTCTTTAAAAGTCTTTTTTATTCCCTGAATCACTTAAAAACAATGCCAGTTAATTAACTTAAAACGCAGAAAAATTTCAAAAATTGTAAATAGCAACAAAATTTGGTGCAAAATTTTTTGGGTGTGGTATTTTGCTCTGTACATTTGTATCATACAAAACCAATGTTGTGTTTTGTGCAATGCTTGAAATTTAATTGAAAACAATACTAATACCATCAAAATTAAAGCACCACCTCTACAACGATAAACAGAATGTGAGGATCGATAAGTAAATACTAGGGGAAAAAAGCATCAAATTATAATTTTCAGCGCAGCAGCAGTTTGAGCATTAAGCATCAATTAACAAAAAATTCATTATATATCGCTTTGAACTGAGAAGCCATTGTTTTGTGTTTTTCATTGATTTTGTTGCTATGCTGCTTCTGTTGTTGTACTCTTTTGAAAAAAAAAACGAAAATTATTGCAGCAACAATAAAATACATTACAACAAGATCAACATAGAAAAATATTACATTACTATATATTACTATATATTATTTATAGCAAAATCACATCTCAGATTATAAATAATCCACCCTACATGTGAGTTTAATAAAAATGGATATATCATTTGAGATATCTGTTTCTGCATAGCCTTGTGTTAAAGTATAGTCATAACAAATTTTAAGTAAATCGGATAATGACTTCTATGGAAAACTTAGATTACTCAGTACACATGCGGAAAATCTGCGTCCAAAAACTAGACATTAATACGTATTCCCATTAGTTTATGTGGGGCTTTTCGCCGTTGTCACCCTATTCCTATATTCCCGCGATCATTCAAGATGAATTTTAGAGATCGTATCCTATGTGACATAATCAAAAACATCTTAACTTATTTTTAATGTATTTTTCTTAAGATTTCTGATGGTGTAATTTAAAGTTCCGTTTCTTTCATCTTAAATAACACTGGTCTACAAGGGTTTTGCTAATGATAAATTTCTAGGTGTTTTCATTAGATTTTTGTAAGCTGAACGCAAATCTGCGCTTCAGGATCAGATGCCATCAAATTTTAGTTTATTGAGGTCAAAAAGAGAAATGACAAGATTCAATTTGAGACATTTTTTAAGATTCCAAGACATCGAGTTTAATACCCAGGGTTATCCAAAAAAGACCATAAAAGAACTTTTGGGGGTCTCAAATCCCATTTTATCTAAAACTATACTAAATGGACAAGTTCTGAAAAGCATTCAGTTAAAGTTTAAATCTGTAGCGCAATGTAATATAATGTACATAATATTATTTTATTTAATCAAAAGCTCAGTACTTTTGCAATTGTTACAGCTGCTATCAAAATAGAAGTTCTTCGAAATTTTCGAGCTATTAATCGGCATTCAAAGCGCGGTATACGGAGTGAGCTCATGCCAACTGCTGTGCTGTATCAAGTAAAATTTTAGCTGAAATTTTGAAAATTTGGCGCACCCTACTACGCATATATAAATATTTGATATTGAAATTGGATGAAGAACAATCCTATTTTACAACACGTTCCAATTTAAAACTTCGGCAAGTTGATGAGATCAATCAATCAAAAATATAATTGATGGATAAAAAGGGTCACTTAAAATTAAAATGAATTTATGCCAAAACTTTGAACTGATGGAAAAAATCTGAAGATGTAGTTGTAATCAAGGTACTCAAATGAACAGAAATTTAGAGAATTGTGGAGGAAACTATTAATTTCACTTTGTTCCCCAGTGTTATAACATTAGTCATCTTCGCATTTTTGTTCGCATTCAAGTGAGATGCTGCAACATTTCGAAAACCAGGTCTGCTAAAGTTTTTTTGTTTTTTTTTTTGGCTCAATGTTTTCTTTGTTCAGTGGATGGCGACAAAATTTATTGTGTAAAAATTATTAAACAAAATTAAATTACGCGCGTAAATTTCATTGGTCAGGTGTTATTGCTGGTTGCACAGCTATTTGATTGCCTGCCAGTCTGCTGTATTTTTGTGTTGTATTTATAGTCCACTCTTTTGTCAGATTTTTAGTTTATTGTGGGAAAATAAATTCATAATGACAAATTTGCAATAATGCCGACACATATACACACGCACACACATTAGTAGCCAACATCAAGTGTCAAGGTGTTGAAATGCACTTAAGATTTGTAATTATTAAAATGTGTCATTTAAATATAATTGTGTAGCGTCTTGAACTTTTAATTTCATTAAAGAAATAAATCATTGTTAGAATAATGGCTCGTTGGTGAAGATTATCTCAAAAAATAGTGCTAAAATTTTGATGTGATTAAACAATTAAACCCATTTTGTTGTTGGAAGCACTCGGTATTATAGCTAATGTTTGGTCATTGTTTTCCAAGGTTTCAAATATGAAGTATTATACTTGGATAAATATTTTTTATTAAAAAAATAATCTAAAAAATATTCCTTATCGACGCTAGTGAGAAACTTGTGATTATGTAGAATAAGTTATGATCATTTAAGTTTACGTTTCTCATTTGAATACCTGCACTTTATAGTTAGTCAAATATTTCCAATTCACACAATAAATGAGAAATTATGACTTCCACTTAGTTTTTTTATACTCTCAAATTAAATTATTTATGATGTACATAGGTTATCATAATACGTCAATCCTAATAGCAGAAAGTCTTAAAAATATCATGAAAAGTCACCAGTTTTGAATTAATTTAATTTTACCTATACAAAAAAATATAAAAATACTGCTATCATTCTTCAGAAGTCCTCATTGCAATAAATTAAAAAAAAAATCATCAACGAAGAAACTTACGATATTATTAATATATATCAAATTAAACTATATATTTTCCAATTAAATATTATTTTTTCATTAAATAATTTCTCATTTTAAAGCCAACCTTTTTAGAAATTATTTAATTTAAACGTAAAAAGTGACCCTTATATAAAAAACTACATAAATATTATTTTATTTAATTAGAAAAAAATTCCAGATGCACGAACAGCTTGAAAACGTTTCTACAATTTCAAAATGTGAAGTTTTCGTCATGAGATCGTGCTATAATTATTTCACTGAGCTTACTGTTCAGTACCAAAAAAAAATACAAAAACCAAAAATAAAACAAAAAAAAAATCGGGCTAAGGTTAGTCATACTATGTATTTTCATGCAATGTTAAATGCAATCGTCAGTGACCTTTGAGCCGATGAGTGAGAATTCTTAAGCACAATATGTTTTGCTTTTTGCATAAATCTATTGAGAACCCAAGCAAAAAGTGAAACGAAGCAAAGCGAAATAAATTATTCTTGAGGAAAGTAATGTTGCAACTTCTGAGGCTCTTTCTATTAAAAAACATTTGGTTGATTTTTTACAGTAACTACTGGCACTAATGCGGAAATAATTCGAATGTTGAAAATGGAACTTAAAACTCCATTGCATTTGCTGGTAACATTAAAACGAACTTCATTAGGGAATTTGCATTAAGGTTTGTATTAAAACATTAATTTGTCTGCAGTTCCAAGATTCGCGCATCTCACTTTCACCACTCTAAAATCATTCTTAAAATTCTCAAGCAGCGTAAGACTTGTCGCTGAAGCTTTCTCGAATATTTGCGCTGAAGATCCAAGAAATGGATTTATTGGACATAGATCACATCAAGTTTATTTTTGCCAGAATTTCAAGAAAAGAAGAGCGGTGAGGATAAATTTACACAATGCAAACGGATTGTTATCCTAAATTTTCAAATAAAAAGTGGTATGCTGATTTCGAAAATCTAATTAAGTTAACACGTATTTTTTTTTTCAAATCTGTCTCAAGTAGATATAATACATAAGTATTTCTTTATTACGATTCGGTCAGGGAGATGTTTTTCTATATTGTAACGCTCAAAAGAACTTTTCGCAAATTTTTTTTATAGTAAATTTTATAAAATCAATTTCCCATATCATTTCTTTTTTAATTTAGTCTTCTACAATACAACAAATTCTATAAAAATGACAAAACCATTAAGATACAAAATATAAAAATCAAAGCAAACTTCAGGATACTGACTTGGAAAGAATCTAGACCGCAAAACCAAACGACTAAAATAAACTGCGTGTTCGATTTGACGCAAGTGATGGTGGCTGTGTGTAGTTGCACTCTGTCTCATTTTTAACTTATAAGAATGACCATTTTTGTTTTCTTTTGTTTAATATTCCAGTATTTCTTGCAATCCTTAGTGCGCTGCAATAAACAGAACAAGTTTATCTTCCTCTTTTTTATGGTTTTGTTTTTCTGGCGTATTATTGCGCCACTTTAAATTCAAAAGTTAACTGACGTTTGAAGATCGAATTAACAAAGTGAATGGAGACTTTTATTTGTTTCATTTTGATTTAGTTTTTTGTTTTTCGAAATTGGGTTGAACAGGTTTTGTTGCCGAGGCTATGGTGAATTGAGAAGCAAAAGTTCAGGGTCAATCAGACAAAAAATGATTTGGACTGAAAAATGCATAAAATTGAATAAATAATGATGCACCCTATTTTTTTGTTGTTGTTGCTTTTTTGGATGTTTACAATTTGTTTTTAAATTTTCCGTATTATTTTGACAGTTAAGTTAATAAATGCTTTGAAGAAATGCAAAAAAAAATAATTAATAATACTGTCAACCTACGTTAACCATATAACCTCAATTTTTTTTTTTTTTAGAATCACTAGCAATGTGCAAAAATTTTTCAAATATATATATATATAAAATTAGTTCCGATATTAAGACACACATGCGTACTTATCATTTCACTGCTTCTCAGAACACTATTAGCCAACATATCTAGCCTTAATAATGACTCAATTAATATTTTTCATTTTTAGAGTCATATGGAAAGAAGAGCGATACTCTCATAAATGGCCTTAAAGCTTACTCATTAAAATACTTCCAGGTGGATTTTTGCGTGGTATTATCTTGAATAACACTCAATAATAATGATAAACATGGAGCAATGATTTCGAAATGGTTTCCTATAGAAATTACCCGTGCATATAGAGTAATACGCTGAAATCAATGGCTAGGGCTAGAGTTAAACGCTACATTTGCCGCCTTATTCTGTGTAAATATGAAGTACAAAAAAAAAAGATCATCGGATTTTGCTTACGCAGGTTTTATCCGATATTCAAAACTGAAACCAGATCAACATTTTTCTGACCCAAGTCATTGCGCCCGTGCCACCAGCCCCCTTTAGGCCTCCCCTAGCTCCGCCACTGCTTGAAACTGAATAGAAAACCACAACGACAGTCACAAGCAGCAAAGGATTATTAGCGACTTAAGGATAGCATAAATGTGAGGTACTCGTACATATAAAATGTCGTAATTATTTGTGATAAGTTTAGGTTTGAACTTTTTTTTTGCAAAGGCATCAATTTCCAAGGTATACGTTTATATTCTGAATTGAAATATGTGGCAACTTGTTCTTAAACGTAGTAATACAACACGTGCAACACGCTCGATGCTGGTTAGCAATTTAATTAATTAAGGGACTTTTTTTTCAATACCCACTCTTGTGCCGGCTTCTTGCTGCAATGCATTGTATCTTGTGGTTTTAGTTGCATCAATTATTTTTTTTTTTTTGTACTTTTATTGCAAGAAAAGTGGCAAAAACAAGTGGTATGGGGAATCCCGCAAATGCTGGTGTGTCCGGTCACACAACTTATTGCACGCCAGCTAGATGCCAAAATGTAGAAACAGGTAGCAGTTCTAAAAAATAAAAGACCCATTCTTACCTTAACAAAGTATGCGTATGATAAACTGATGGCTATCGTTGGAAATGGTGAACTCATCAGCGGCCAATCTCGGGTACGTGGATCTGATTTGTTATCCATAAGATCCCGCCATCCTTCATAGAACGATGTGATGAAATCCTAAACGAAAAAATAAATAAATTTTTAATGTTATTTTGTGTTTTTTTTATCTAAACATAAAAATCATAAAGGCAATCAATGGTAAAATAAATTTTTTTTTTCAATTTCTTATGATTAAATTTTTTAGTTTCTCTTTAATGTCAGACTGCATAAAAATGCACTGAACCAGTTTTGTAGCGTCTGTTGTAATGACTGCATTTTTGATTTTATTCATTCTTTTTTTTGTAAATTGAGGTATAAAAATTATTAAAGACAAAAACCTTGACCTTGAGCTGCATTTTAATGCATGTTTCTCAAATAGCCAGGTGGTGCAGTAGTTTGGATATTTAAATATTTCATTTAAATGCATGGATTTATATGTATGTACTTATGTAAATACGGAAATTGTAATTTACGTTTTGTTTTTGTTATTATTCACCTGTGTTTTTTTTTATTAAAAAGCAAAATTCAGCAAAATTTAATCGGCCAAAATTAATGTATTTTCTTTTGTTTTTGAATTTATTAATATCGGTCATAACTGCATTTCAGTTGTAATAATTTCGCTTAAGCCAAAACGAAAAGACTTGCACTTTGTGACCTTCGATTTTGCTGAATTGTTATACCTTGGTGGTATTTGATTTGTTGATAATGATTCATAAATTGTTTTGGCATGGGTCAAACCAATGCTGTGCTACAGTTTATCAAAGTTAATGAAACATAAAATTATTAATTTTAAAATAATGTTATTGATTCTACAAAAAATTTGGTCTTTGAAAGAGAAAACAGGATCTCATTTTCATTAAACTCGAAAACTGACCAAATCTCAGATACCGATACACTAACTTTTTTTACTTAATTTGCGTATAAGCATTCTTTGGGAATTTTTGGCAAACATTAAGTAATAAAATAGTATATATATTTTTATTTGTTTTTTTAAATGTCAATTATATATAGGGGTGCTTTAAATATAGGGTTTCTTATCCAAAGAAATTTAAAAAAACTTTAACAATTTAGAGGCCTGTGGCGTGTTGCCCTAATAAAAGCATTTACGTATTAAAACCAGCTTACTTTAGAAATTGAGTGTTTATAGTCAAATAATGTTTTTAGACGTCATATTATTTAATTTCAATTTTTATTACAACATTAATGGAAATAAAACAAAGTGCATAGAGGGTTTAAATGTAGGAGCAATTCTTAAAAACATTTTTTATTACTGATGTAACTGCGAAGGCTAAGGCTCTTTCACAGTAACCAGTTACGGAAGTCAATCTTTTTATTCGATAATTTGAAACGTCTGGCAGGTTCAAGGTTCAGGTTCAAGTTTCGCAAAAAAAATATGATGACTTAAAAGGCATTAAAAATTTAATCGCCTTGCCGGTAGTATTATTATATTCGTCTTGCCTGTTTTTCTAGAAAGTTTCCATTTAGTATTTTTCTTTTCATAGAGTATGAAAATTTGTAGCTCAATAATAGTTCGACTTATGCCGAAGTAATTTGTGTGGCATCATCAATTAGTCAAGTACACATGAAATATGCATATTCGCCTCCTTATAGATCTTTTGTGAATGAGGTAAGTTCTAAAATAAACATTAATGAAAACTAAGGACGTTCATATGCCCGATCAGTGGCAGCACATAAGAGATGGATAGGTGTTATGACCCATGCTCAAAATCTTTGAGTCGAATGTAAAACCACTTCTTCTGTAGAGCGCAAGAACTTTGCTGCACAACTTACAAGTGTTCACCAACACTTCTCAAAATCTGATGACTCAGGACCAACTTCAATGTCGTATAGCTCATCAGATGTTGGAAAAATCCAATTCCTGTTGACAAGCATTAGGGTGGAACCCTTGTGTAGCAAGAAATGGGGCTGTCCTAAATCATCGACGAAATGACCGACAGAACAAGAAACAGGCATATCAGGAAAATGTTGGGAGGCACTCGCTAATGATCATATGTGTCAAAATTGAACTTAGAAACCTGAGTCGTAACAAAGTGTATAGAAATATTTAAGGACTTATTGGCTAAAAAACTTATTTGCATAGGATTATTCGCTATAATTATAAAATAATGAAATTTTCAAGTGTCGCAATTTTTATTAACGATTATAATTCCGTTTTCAAATAATAAGTTACTTGATTTGAAGAAATGATTACTTTTTGCGAGATTCAAAAGTTAAAAAGTGGTTCAGTATATAATAAAGAAACAGATGAATATGCATTTTCGTTTAATTTTATCTAATTTATAGTTTAAATCGACATATTTCTTGCCACATATAAATAATATATTATCATTACTAACAGTGTTTTTTTTTCAAACGCCGACTTAAAGAAATCAATAGCTTCAATCAGCAGTAGCAAAACCGGGGGGGCAGCAACAACCTTGGTATGTCAGCAACCTAACAAATGAACTTACATGATGTAAAAATGTTTGAGGGCGATTCGACTACAGTAATAAGTAATGGCTTACGCTGTAAGCACATACTTACTTATTTACAATGTTGTTGCACATTTATCATGTTGTTTTAATAAAATAATTTTTATAATAAGACTGGTGTAATTTAATACAAAGCTAAATCATTTTCACTTGATATGTTGTAATTGCTATAGTTGTTGTTATTATAAAATAATGTTTAGTAATTAAGCTAAGAATGCTTAATAGCCGCTTAACATTAAGGCGTTATTAGAAATTAACTAAGAAAAATCAATGCATTTAATACAATTGCAGCAAGTAACGAGTAATGAGTAATTTGCGCCAGTGTAAGTAACATCAACCAAAGAACCAATGATCGTCAATCGCTCTAAAATTAATCAAATTATTCAATAGAAACGGATTAGTGTTGAATGTGAAATGACCATTTTCATGAAATTAAAAGCATAACGCAAATGATTGCAAAACGATTCGTCGCTCTAAACAGCTGACCAAAATTTTTTTCTAAGCATTTAAATTGTAACTTTCAATTGAATCACCCTTTATAACGAAAAAGTAAAATGTCTCAAAACATCATTTCCATACATGAGTGCTGAATGCGGTCCAAATGTAAGTAAAAATTCTTATGATTTCGTGAGATGAGAATGTCATCGCATGATGTTAAATTTTTCACCGCCTTTGCAGCATTATCGCTCAAAGTTCTCTAATGCAACTCATAAAAGATCTCAGCAACTTAAGTTTTTAGTACGTGAAATGCCACAAAATATCAAATAGCTGATGCACATCATAACTCCAAATTACTTCTTTTGCGAAGTTTTATTGTCGTTGTTATCATTAAATCATGTTGTTAAAGTAATTTTGCTTACAACTTTGCAAATTTTGGCATTTTGCTTAAATTGCCTAGCATAAAACATGATATTTCATCATAGTTTAAAAGTCAAACAAATTATTTTTTCCAACTATTTACAATTGTTTAATATTGAAACAATAATGCTTAGCTGTATAAACAATTTTGAATTAACACGTAAATAACTTTAAGTACCTCTTTAATAGGTTTCCTAGTTAACAAGCCACAAAATTAGCCACTGCGATTGTAAGTGCATTACATGTGAGCACATAAATATTGACTTTTATCTTAGCAATTATTCATAGAACAGTGCATATTTGGATGAACTTTGTCTAATTATCAGCGGAATTTCTTTAGATTGTAAAAAAGTTTAAGACTAAGATCATATAAAAATGAAAATTAATATTGTGACAGGTTTTTCTCACTATTTTTTATGACAAATTATCATCGCATCACTAGCTATGACTTTGTGGCAGGAAGAGCTTTAACTGAGGAAGTCTTATGAAATATAAGCCAAGCTCAAATTCTCCCATTTTTGCTACAGTTTATTTCAGCAATTAAATTGCGAAAGTCTCAACGGATTGGGCACATGTTGCGGAAATAACCAACTAAAGTCTGCGGTAAGAGCGGCCGTCCTAAAACATCGTGAAAATGATCGCAAGAATATAAAATACCTTAATCAGTGAGAGTACTGAAGGCACTCGCTAGTGATCGTGCAAGTTGAAAGAGGTTTGTGGAGAAATAAAGAACACAAGAATCATTTTCTAGAGCACCGAAGTTAGCGCGTTTACATTTTACTCTGGTGGTTGCAGTTCGAATATCAAAGCTGTCAAGTGAGAATGTGAACGAATATGAGACGTCCAGTAGCAAAATCGGCCAAGATAAAAAAAATTAAATTTTGAGTTATTCTCATGTATCCAAATCTAGAGCATGCTTTATCTTTCTACTACGTTTTTAGATTGAAAAAATATTTTTTTATTACATTTTTTAAATTTATTTTTGATGCATAGCTTTCAAAACTGGCCAAGTTCATGAACTTGCTTTCAAATCCGGCCAGTGCATTGATGTCAAAATCTGTCAAGTCCACTATTTTTCAAACAAAATTTGTTTGATTATTATGTCATAACCAGCCAAGCCTTTATTCAATGGATCATAACCTGCCACGTCCAAAATTGTTTTCTCAAAAACATAGGCAAATGAAGCTTGAAAAGTCTGATCTGACGTGTTTTGAGTAAGAAATTTTATAAGCTATAGATAATAGATATAGATTTTTCGTTGTTTTTCCAAAAGTATGAAAGCGACTGGGCCGCTTTTGCAACTGGACGCCTCATATAACACATTGTAAAGCTTTTCTAAGTTATTACCATTAAAAACCAGCAATAAACTGCAGATACCCGTTATTCTGTAAAATCGATATGGACACCCTAATCTTTATATATGCTAAGCTTTTAAGATTTTACGCATTTGCGACTCATATCGAATTTTGAATTCTACTCGAGAAATAAAATTGGGACAATGAAGAAATTATGTTTTCTACTTATATTTTTTATTTTTCATTCAATTTTATTTTCTATTTTATTTTTGCATTTATATATCTAGTTTTTTATTTTATTTTTAATTCTTAATAATTTTGTTTTAAATTTTTTTTTATAATTATTTGTAATATGAAATTTCATTTCATTTCCCCCTTGTTTTTCCATAACTACTAAGTTATGAAAAGCAAAATTTCGAAACTTTTGCATTGCAATTTTCGTTTTGCTGGTGCCCAAAAACGTGCTGACCAATAACCAATATTCAAAGTCTTATTATTTGCCATTACCAAACAAAAAAATAATGATAGATGCGTGTAACCTCAAAACTGATCAAAAATTATAATCGATTAAAATCGCTCGATCGACCACATTTTAAGGCGCAACTTTATCCGTTCATACATGGTAACACTGGTGGCTTGTAATTACAACTAAAACTGGTCTAAAGTATTACGCTAAAAAATGTAAACAAATAAATTGCGATTAAGAACAGACTAGATATTTATACCTAACTATATACTGTACACATGTACATATATATGTACGAGTATGTAGAATAGCACTTTTAAAACAAACAAACAAACAACAAGGCTCATAATAAAATCAACAATTTCCGTAAGAAATTCCAACGTAGAAATGGAAACAGCGGCAGTTACGAACTTTTCCATAGATTTCGCTGCAGTCAACTAAACTTAACAAAGTTGTTAGCATTGCAATCGAGAGCGTTAATTTTAAGCAAAATTTATTTCCCAATTTTTGTATCTATGGGTATTTTTTGTTGTTTGTTTGTATTTGCGGCTGCCGCAGCTGTCTAAATTGTTAGCGCTTTAAATGTTTAAGCTGCTATTCGCTGGCCACATGACTGACAGCTTGGTCTAACTTGGCTAAGATTTTGTTTAAGAAAAAGTGCAACAAAATCACGTTAAACATGATGATAACTTGATTGATTATGGTCATTATTGCATCATTGTTGTACAAGACCCATAGTTAAGTTTGAATTATTAAGAATAACTTATAAGGAATATGAGTAATAGCCCATTGGTACATTAACGTCAGAGGTTAGTGTGAAGCCCACTAACAAGTTGGCACTTAGCTTGTACCATTCAATTGAACCTTTGCAGTTTCATAACACTTGAAATGCAATTCAACTTTTTTATTATTGTTTGATTTTTGAATCATTGTTTATTTTGACAACCTATGAAAATGTTATTCTTAATAAAGTTGCGCAACTACTTACATGTAATTGCAAAGTTTTGCAGAAAAATAAATATTAAATTAAGCAAATTTACTTTAAGTATACAAAGAAAATTACGTTTATTTAGAATGTAATGGTTAAAGTCAATAAAACTACGCATTGTCTCCAGACTCTGATTCTAGGGGGGGTCAATGAATAACTTTTCAAATGCATTTTATAGCCCTTTCAATATAATTATGAATTTGAGACCCTATTATGAAGCAGTCGTAAATCAAGCCTTCCACATCTTGAGATTATAGCTGATTAAACTTAAAAAAGAGTTTGAGCATATGCAATGAATTTGTTCGTCACTTAAGGTTCGTGTTTGGGCATTAGATGCATTACTACATGACCTATCGCAAAGGAGCCGAAAGGAAAAAATCGGCAATAAAAATCCACTGAAAAAAATTTGACTACTTTTTTGCTTTTTTTTTTTAAGGGTAATACGAAAAATTTCCAGAAAAAGCTTGAAGAACTGTTCAAACCTTTGGCCTTCTTTTGCTACGAAGCTTGTGTGGAAAATAAAAATTGATAAAGGTATAGGAAAGTAAGGAATTGTATTGCAAATCCCGAGTAGAATGCAAAATTCTATACAAGTCGCTTAAGGTCGATAAAATTTAAAAGCTTAACGTATAGGTATATCTTAAGGTTGGACGTGTCTATTTTGATTTTAGAGAATGATAGATATCTGTAGTTTATAGCTGGCTCTAAATGCTAGTAGCTGAGAAATATTTTTAATGTTATACTCTCAAAGCATTGCCAGTGACTTGCGAGATGAATATATGTGCTTAAAAACATTCTTGACCTGGCATCCTTGATTTTCGAAATACAACCACCAGCTTAGAAAAGTGAATTTGTCTGAGGTCCTGCCCTCCGCTTAGGATATATTCGGTTTGTTACTTTGCTTTAAAGCGTAGAAGTGGGGTTTTCAGAAATAGGATATTGTACATATTTTTCTGCTTAAAGTCACTCACTGAGTCAAGCTATCAACATCTGTCAGTCTGTCTGTTTTCCAATGGAATTCGGTATTACAGAAAAAGTATGCCAGATAATCTGATAAAATTTGTTAAAACAGCCACACCTTTAAATGGGTGAAATCAATATATGTACACTTTTACCGCCCATAAGAATAAAACTTTAAAAACAATATATTTAGGAAGTTCTTTATGGTAAGGAATGTTTTAGTCAAGCACCAGACAACGACTGGACGCATTTTGACAAGAGGGAAAGGCACCTCGAATTCAAGAGAAAAATAACTTAAAACGGTATACTTACAAAACTATTTACTAATGAAACCAAATTTCACATAAGTGTAAGAAATGATTCGACCTAAGATCAGACAAAAATGGGACGCATTTTAAGAAAGGGGCGTAAAATCTCCCACACGAGCAATAAATAGAAAACGCGCTATTTATAGATAGATATACATACGACTATAAGGCAACGTTTTCGAAATCCAGCAGAAATTCTAGAAATGGTGCTGGCAATAAACAAAAATTGGGTTGATTTTGACAAGAGGGCGTTGCATCTCCCATACAATTAAAGGCATAAAAACGCTGTACTGACAATTGCTATAACTGGCCAAATTAAATATTAAATTGCAACAAATTTTGCTTCTAAGGTAATTTTAATTATGAATTACAAATTTTTACTCATTGATCATCAATTCGTCTTCGAAAACATTATTAAGCCTTGAGATTAAAAGTTTCAATACAACACAATATTTTTCGGTTTGAAATTTAAATCTCTGTAACATTATTTCAACAATCCTTGGTAGCTGAAAATGTGATCTATATACATATATTTCTAACTAACTTCATTTTCAGCCCAAACCAAACAAAAACTTTCATTTGTTTCGGAAATAAATCATATACCAATATAAAAAGTTCAGATAACTTTACCACTAATTTGAACCGAATGCAAGTTTTCCCACAACAAAAATAAATCACAAAACTTATAATGAGAATTTTATCTAGAAAAAACAAACGCACAATTGATAACTAAATATTATAAATTATCACACAACAAAAATGTGTGAAAACAGCTGTTACTTCTGGCTAAATAAACAAATATTCAACCAAATATGCTAAATTGAATGAAATTCTCCAATTTTCAAAACTGTTAAAATTCAAATGCAAAAGTAAATAAACAAAAATTAATTTACACATTAAAAAAAGACATGGCATTGTACTGAAAACATCATAATTGAATTTCGAATAATTTTTGTTTGCCAAAATAATTTGAAAGTTTACGCGTGTAGTACAGCAGTAATCATATGTTTTTTATTTACAAA
Organism: Meiosimyza decipiens; assembly: GCA_963680825.1. NCBI lineage: Eukaryota > Metazoa > Arthropoda > Insecta > Diptera > Lauxaniidae > Meiosimyza > Meiosimyza decipiens. The sequence continues at coordinate 87,045,837 of OY804259.1, read as the reverse complement.
ACATAAATCCAGATTAAAGTTAGTGTGTTCAGTCAAGAACTTGCTTAGAAGAGATGATGTTAAAAAACTTTTACTTTCTTTGCTCGTTAAGTCTTCATGCATTTCCTGCAGCATGTGATGCTGCAATTCTTGAAAGCAAAGCACTTAAGTAGTTTTCATTTGAGATTCGACTATGCCTACTTTATTGTACGCTATTTTGTAGCAGTAATCCGAACTCACTTGGTTAGCAGTGCTAAGGCCAAGTTTACAAGTTTTGTTGCTTTCTTCATCTTTCACATAGAAAATTAAAAATAAAAGAAAATCTTTTGAAAGTGTGCAATTATTTTAAATAGACAGCAATTGCAGGAGTAACGCTTAAGAAATGTTTGTAGCACTTCGTTCGCTTTGTTAGTGACGAACAATACCGCCGGATTTTCTAAAAGACCAAGTGGGCTGGTCAATTTAAAGCTAATAGTTGGCATGAGAAATGTCGTAGATTTTTACCGTAGTTACATAAGCAGCAGCTTGAAAATGAATACGAAATTAAAAAGGTCGACAAAGTTTCCTTCTATAGTTGAAATATTTGTTAGACCGGCCATGTCGGTCATGATGTTAGTTAATACCTATAAGTTAACACATGTTGGCGGCAAAGTAATTATACTTTTTCTTTCAAATAAATTTGAGCACAGTTTCAGTAGATTTTCAAGCTCAAACACATCATGTGATGGGCTGAAACTTTGTCTAGTACAATAAATGACAATTTGTCTTCTGTACTTCCGCAGATTAATATGTAGTTTGGTTATAAAACACATAATGAAGTGAAAACAAATTGCATTAAATTAAATATTTAAACTACAGAGGCTGAAGGTAAAAGAAAGTATGGAGTTGTACCAACGAAATTGCTTAAAAATTAAATCTTATATTAAGTAGTATGATTGTTTTGAATATGCTTCGCAAAGTGTGTGAACATAATTTCCATGGACAATATTAACAAATTCTTGGACGTAAGACAGCCAGTCTTACCATTGTTCAAGCTATAGATCGATCAGTTTGTAACTTTTTTAGGCAGATACATATGCTGCGACAATAAGAAAATACCAACTCGTGTAAGCTCTTAAAAAAAATATAGAACACCACAACAATAGGGCAATTGGTCCTTGCATTTTGCCAATAACAAATAGAGTTTTATGCGTTCTCAGAAAAAAGAAGTGGGTCCTGGACGCAGGCATATAATTTGAGGATAAAACATAGGCCCTACCCCGAAACAATGTTAATGCAGTCCCAGGATAGATGGAGGCGTGGGCTTTAACTTCAAGCTAGTGAATTTCCAACAACCTGCACCACGAAAAAACTAAATAGAGATTTATATCGTTTAACGTTACGCATCGCATATTTTAGAGGTAGTCTTGTGTTACGAGTTACGATAGTTAATTAACCTGAAAATATTTTTTGCTCGTCAATGCAACTGGTGGTAAAAATTTCGGTGCAGAGTATTGTGTTGAATAAAGTAATGCAGGTGGCGTAGTGAAGTCAATGATAATCGTTTTCCTTGACCATCGTGGCACTATCCACAAACAAATTGTGCCTTGGCACACTCCAGTAAGTGCTGATAGGTAGGTTTTATTTTTTTGTAGAGCGTTCAATTTCCTACTAAAATAATGTTTCAGTTCATTTCTACAATGCTCTCATGTTAAGCTACAACAATAAGAAAAAAAAAATCATTTTTTTTTTCCATGTAATTTATATGGAAAATGGAAAGTTAGAAACAGGCACCTCAAAATGTTAATATTTAGAGCTCAAATTTTTAGAGGCTCCTTTTTCATCTTTCTGAAAGTTTTAAGCCTGTTTTTTAGTTGAAAAATTAAAGTTGCTCAAAAATGGCACACCCTAGTGCGCACCATATTATTGCTTGCTGTATAGACCAATATGTTTAGCAGCAAATCAAAAATTATTAATGTTTTCATCGCAAATCATAGCTATATTATTAATATCTCTTAAGAATAATTTGTTAATTATTTAATTCATGTTTATTTATTAAATAGTTTGCATTTCATTTGCAATGTGCTTCTAGAACATTTATACAACTTTTGCGTTTATAAATTGCAACTGTTGTTGACAGTTGTTGTTTTTTCTATAATATTTTTGTGACGTAGTTGCTGTGAACTTTGTGCACCACGCTTGAAATTGCTGTGTAATAAACATTTTTCATGAGGCAAAATTAGTTTCGCTCTCCTCATTTCGTCACAGCTGTTGGAAAATTACGTGGAGACTTGGAAAAATTTGCGATGTTATGAAGAAAAAACATCGCATATTACGAGTTGCTGTTGTTGTAAAACCAGTTAAGAGTTAGTGTTATGAATTAATCACAGTGATTAAAGTACCTTTTCTAGTGGGAGCTGGCTGCATCAATTGAATGGAATATTACCGAAAGAAATGCACTTATTTTGAGTAGAATATTTACATTAGATAGCAAACAGTAGAATAAAACATTGAAATCGATTTGTAATTGTTTTCTAAAGTCATAAGTTTAGTGTTCCGTGCAATTGTTAGTATTGACTTAAAAGTAATATAGAATCGAACTACTAAGATGAGTAAACTAGTTCAATTTATATCGTTCATTTCCGTGAAATCTTAATTCAGAATACAGTTAAGTAATTGAATTAATTTTGATTTTCACACATGCCTACAAACATAGCACGCGAAGGTGACTGATGCCTTTATTTAATTCAGGCATTTACAACTCAAACGACAAATAAACACATTGAAAGAATAGAAATCTAACTGTTTGAAATACAATAAAACTTTGTTTCCTTAAAACAAGACATTGAAAACATTTGATAAAAAAAAATATTTAAAAGAAACAAAATAAAAATGAATTTGAATTTGATCAAAACAAATTTAAATAACTGCGGTGCTTATCATCTAAATTAATGCAGCAAAATCTTTGATATGACATTAATGAGTGTATGGTAAGTAATGTTTCTAGACCTTCTGAATGATCTAAGTCATCATAGGATAAAAGAATTTATTGTTATCAAACACCTTGCGTGGCAATACAATTTACTGGAAGTTGGATATCTGCCATAATAATACGAAAATATGTTGCTCATTAGGCATATAAATATTTTGTTTTCCATATCATTTGCAATTTAATATATGTAGTATAAATAATAATCCTAAACAGCTGATATTAGCATAAGATCGGAAATGAATTTTTTTATTTCTTTCATGGCGTAAAAAATGGGGGAAAAAGAGTTATGAGGGTGTTATCTATGGCCTCGACAAAACTTAAATGCTATAGACCACGTTTACAGTAGAAATGCGCGTTATTCTTACATTTTTATTTAAAGGATATTTCTTCTACCACACTACGTGTTGGAATTTGGAGACATTTGCGTAAATAGCTCTTTATCTAGCGTTTTAAAGCTTGTTTTTGTATGGTAGGCAATACGCCTTCTTTTTGAAATCCCCCAAATTTTTGCCCAGAGCCCGATGCTAGACCGAACCATTTCTCATGTTTTTGTCAAATTTAATTTCATACTTTGATTAATGATCTCAGCATAGCGCTTTTAAGTTCTTGTATCTACAGAGGGTGTCACGCCCACTTTTGTCATGTGCTTGTTGAGAGCTTTTTTGAATGATTCCAATTATTTGTGTGAAATATGGTTCAACTAATTTTAATAATTCCATCTGTAAGTCGCTTTGAGGCTAATGCTTGCATGAGAAGTGCCCTGCCTGAAAGAAATTTTTTTCAGTTTATTTTTTGAGTTTTTAAAACTTAAAATTTTTCAAAGTAATTAAAAACAAATAAATATATTTGAACGTGTTATGACAGAGCAGCCAAGTTTCACATTTATTCGAGAAATGATCGGGACAAGCAAGCACTAGCCAAAAAATGCCCAGCTTTTTTACAAAAGGGCGATACATCTTCCATAAACGTTAAAACTTAAAATCGTTATTAAAGATCGTTAATCGTAATTAAATATAAGAACATTTGTTTGAAAGGAAAAAGTATGTGTAGCAGTAGAAAAATAAAATTTTAATATTAATTTAAGACCAACACGTGAGCTTCGTGTAAGTTTTTTAATATTTACCAACGCTCTTAACAGTTTTTTTTGGCTTTCATTACAACTTTTGCCCGATATTTTAAATCTGATGTGATACAGCCACTAGTTGTTAACATTTGACTATTGATGTAACGAAATAGGCATAAAAAGGGTTGGAAGCTGTATATAAAACAATTTTAAATAAATTAAAATTTTTCACAATATATAGGATGTGTTTGTGGTCATAATTTTTATTGTGATACTCATAAATATTTGCATTTCTTGTTTTAGTCCATTTAACTATGGGTTTGCATATTTGTCAAATAAAATTTTAATTGGAACATAAGCTTTATTACCAAATACTTTAAGCTATTTATGGCTTTGTTTAATTATACATACAATGTATAGGTCACTGGTAGCAATATCAAGGCTGTCGCAAACATAACTTACCTGAAATGAAAAGAATAAAATAAATTAATTAGATTTGTTGCAAACGAGAACTTAGATTCCTTAGAACTGATATATGTACATATATGTGCATAAATATATGATAGCTTAAAGAATAGGAGTGTTTAAAAAAAACTTAAATTAAAGCTTTTTTTAAAAAACCGTGTGATTAATTGTAAATGACGTCAAATTTTAATTAAGTTTATTTTTTGGCTCAGTTGCTTTCTGGCTTACCAGCTACGTTTCATTCACCATAGCTTATCTTGTTAGCTAAGAGTTTGTTTCTCTCATTAAATTTATCAGCACAAAATCAAAACCAAAGGATATCAAACTTCAAGATTTTAATACTATATTTTTTTTAGGTAGCACAAAGTATATGACCATTTTTTTTTATTTTTGCTTGCATAAAAACAATTTAATCTCCAATTAACGGCCATTAACGGTTTTTAACTCCAATTAACGGCTTCTTATACTGCCAATTATCGGCCTGGCCACTTGGCAAACCTGATCATATGCCTAATATGTTAACCGGCTCCGTAACTATGATGGGTAAATGATATTTTCTCTTAAGCTTGAAAACCGTGATCTAATATCATCTATTTTTGATCTCAAGCTGCTCAAAGGTAAAGATAATTACGTAATACAGCATAGTTCATTCAAATATTTTGTTCACAGAGACATACGAGAAAACATAACCAAATAAACTCGGAAGGAACTCTCCTGTTAGTTACAAGCCATTGGATAAATTTTATCCATCCACTGTGTATGGTGCAATATGTACCTAGCGAGTTTTTTAATTTCTTGAGTACAAGTACCACTCGTATGTCTTCAAATAATGCCGGAATTAATACCAAAGTGAAATTTCGGGTATTCCCAAAGAATTTGATTGTTTAGTTTTGCTAAGCCCAACATTTTGGCTCATCCCATTTCATTACATAGCAAGCTGGTCACATCTAAGCTAGACAGGTTTGTTGAACTCTCAAGTTGCTTGACACTCTATTGATTTGCTTAAAAATATCTCTAATTAAATGATTTTTTCCTCTAACATTTACTCCTACTTTTAGAATTGGACATCAACGAAACCAGCTAAAATGTGCCATAATGCATAAATTGAAAGCTTTCGTTTTTTAGTTGTTTTGTTTTGCATAATTCTATGCTAAAAATATATTTGTAATTTCTGGTTTTCATGACTGATATTGGCTTTGTTTTATTTTAAGTTGCTCTTAGAGGAAAGTCCACACCAAACGACTGTTTGTCATTGAAAATTAGCATGTTGCCATGTAAATATTCTAGATTTTATTATAATTTTTTGTTTGAACAGTTCCAGAAATATTTTCATAACAAAGTTAATTTATTCCTATTAAACTAGTATTTAGCTAGTTCATTAGCTTATTGACGCATGAAGCTACTTATGCTGGAACGGATGAGGTGACAAACACTATAATTTCAATAAAAATAGAATAATGAATTAAGTGAGTGGAATAACACACTTAGGAATTGTTTGATTTCATTGACATTTTTTTTGTTTTGAATTGAATGCTTTTAAACTTTGAACAAGCTGCGAACTTTTTTAAGAAAAAGATATATTATTTATCGCTCATATATTTGTTTGCCCATTTTATATAAAAACTATGAGCAAATAGTCAGTTCATTTACATTTATCTTTAATTTTTCAAAACTTTCAAAGAAATTTCATATAAAAAATTGCCGCAAAACTTAGTCACAATATTTTGTAATTGGCTCGAAGAAAAAATAATTGCTCCACCCAGTTACTTATGCCTACGAAAGGGCCTGGCTCAATTGTTGATAACAATCATTTGGCTCGAACAACATCTTCTCTGCATGATCATTGACAACAGCAACGCAAGATTTCAAATTCATCATAAAAATATGCAAACTTTCATATCATAGCCGATATTTTTATGACTCACCACTAATTTTCTGTCACGGTGTTCAAATGACGAACTTAAATGAAAGCATTTGGAAAACTTTTCTAGTTAGAAATTTTTAGAAAAAACGTCTGTATCGAAAAAAATCTGGTAGGAAATATTAAAAATTGAGTTTTAAAGAGAAATTTTACCGATTTATTTCTGTGTACTCAGCAATGCTCCAAAGTGATTGGTATCCTTTGTAGCGCACGACTATGTTTGAAAAAAGTGTTTTTGACACCAAGGTTGCTAAGTTGAAAAGAAGCAAAAAAAAAAATTGTCGGCCTTCTGTAGAAAAAAATATTTTTATCTCAAATGATAAAAAGTACATTTTTTTTTTGGCAAACAGTTGATGGCCTTTTTCACAAAAATCGTCGAATTCCCGGCTATATACGAAATTTTTCAAATCTTGCCAAGCCCCGGCTTCCACATCGAATTCCGACCACAGTATTGCAAACCTTTATATGACGCCATTTACAAAACTCAAAAATTGGATTTAAAAGTATAAAAATAAACCCAAAATCGCTTTCAAATCAAATGTTGATGTCGAAAATTTTCAGAGACAATGATAAAACCAACTTATAAAACTAATTTTTAAAAATTGATGTTCTACGAAAATTTGTATTTTTTATAAAAAAAGTGATTTTTTTTCAAGAATCATGTAATTTTCTTCTTCCTCAACCTGGGCATTATTCACAACATTTTCCAATAAAAAAAATTCCAGTTTTTTTATTAAAGTCCTCAATTGAAACACCGTGTAGTGATTACCACTAATAGGGTTCAACTGAGCATAGGGTCTATCACAACAAAATACTATGGAGTAATGAGGCACCCAAAATGCGGCTAAAATATAAAAAAAAATTAAAAGTGGTACAACAACTTTACAATGGCCTTGCTGATATTTTCATCATCATCATGATGCGCGAAGCATCACAACAACTGCGATTACAAAAAAATAAAACAATAGATAGTAACAGCATCTACAACAACAACAAAAATATCTCCATCATCATTGCGATGAATTGTCATCATAAACAACGAAAGGCCCTGCGGTGTACGCAATGGATCTTTTTTCTTTTACACTGCGATGTGTTCAGTTGATGGCAGCTTTTTTTTTGGGACAGGTATTATTTGTCGTTAATATAAAAAATAACGTGGTTGTAAAATTTTTATTGTTATGTTGTAAATTTTAAATTGTAGTCATAAAAAAAAGTTCGCAACAAATTTTGCGGACAAGTGTAAGTTTCACAGACAAAATGATAACAATAGTGAAGACACTATATGAAGAACATTAAATTATTTTTGTGAAATTCAAATGATATTCAGGAGTAATCTGCTCAAGAACAAGGCTCAATTGTTTTAGCTTGGATCTATTAATCGATCTTAAATTGTTTGTTTCTGAGAAATCTCTTTGAAGTTTTTAAATAGTCTTGTTTCAGAGGCTGTACATCCTTATAAGAGATGTGGGCCTGATAGTGAATGTATTTTTGTGACTTTTTAAAATTTTGAGATAATATTTTAATAATTAAAAGTCCAAGTGCTACTTTTATTTAAGAAACTAAAATAAGCTTTAAGCCAAGGATTTATGATTCCTTAGACAAGTTTTTTCGACCTTCAAATACACGTAAATATAAATTTCCGTGAGTTAGATTTACTTTTAAGTACATCGATTGGGCATTCCACACCAAATCAGAAGCCATTTAAGTTTTACATCTCAGATTTTTTTTTGAAATTTTTGTTATTTTTGTGTTGGCTGAGAATAATTCCCCATTATTTTTTTTTGAGTAATTTTAATAATTTTTTGGAAATTAGGGATTTTTTTTTAAATGCTCATAGCTGCACGAATAATTGGTCAAATTTAATTTTTCTTTATAACAAAATTTTCATATATAAACGTAGTTTTCATAAAAAATATCGAAGTATTTTTTAAAACGATCTTAGCATGAGATATTTTAGTTACAAAACATAAATCGTCATTTCTAATAATTTATGAGTGTGTCTTCTATCTGAATTATGAGATCCGAGAAATCAAATTTTTTTAAAAAATTGAGTGCCTCGTTTGTTTTCGACACCTAATACTTCCTGGAGGCCACGTCATATAAAAACGTACGACAGGGGTTGTTTTACATAAGTATGACGGTGTCGTTTGATTTTGTACGACTCGACATGAATTTGTTTATGTTTTTAGAGCATATTATCACTTCGTGAAAATTTTGACCAATTTTGGCCCTACGATGATTTTCTTTGGTCCAAAACGGTTACTTCAGTGGCGAATATGTGAAAATATTCCAAAAAGTTTGTTGGGCTCCTTTGTTGTTTTTTCTCCTTTCAAAAACACAATAGCTTCTTTTAGACTTCATATTCCAGTATACGCCCTTAATCTTAATTTTTACTTCTGACAGGATAAGGACACTTTATATTGTTGCATATATTTATAAGAAATCTTCTATTGGATTATTAAGATTTATTAATCCTTTTCAGTGTTGGCATGTCACAAACGTCGCGCAACATTTGCGACTTTTGCGACGTTGTAAATGTCGTAAACATCGTAAACCTTCGAGATTTTGTGACAAAATCGAATTAGCGGCAGTGAGCTCCTCAGTTTCAACTTCGAATAGTTGAAACTGAGAAAAATTATTTAATTACAATAATCTATATAATTTTTGCTTATAGGAGATTGCGACGTTTGTGACACTTGTGACTTTTGCGACAATTTACGACGTATCGTCGCAAACCTAAAAATCTTTATGACGTACCAACGCTGATCTTTACTGCATTTTTTACCAGTTATTTAACAACAGACTGTATCAACTATAGCTGTTTCTGGCTTTTAAGTAAAATCTATTTAGGCAGGTATATTCCGTTGGGCCAAACAGTTTTTCAATTAAACTCATAAAAACTTTTTTCAAACATCATTTTAATTTAATTTAAATTCAGTTAATCTCTACTTAGAGAATCAGTTTATTGTCATCATTAGATTGTTTAGTTAACTTGAAATTCATAAAATAAAAAAAAACAAAGACTGTGAAATTTGACACTCTCTAATTTTCTGCTTCTGATCACAACAGCAAAATATAAGAAAAGCTGCGCTAGTTTCGTATAAGTTATTTCCGCCCAAAACCTAGACATTTTACAAAATGTTATATCTCCTTTCTCAGTAATTTTTTTCTTTATCAAATGTTATTAGTTTCTTTGTTTGTGAAACCATTAGGTAAAGTGTTTCACTTTAATTTAATATCGTGCCTAAGTGTTATGAAATTTTGAGCAAAAACTAATTATCTGATATTCACTATTGTATAATTTCAAAGCGATGCAAACAAACATAAATAGTACATGCACACACATTGCTACTTTACTTTGGAGTTAATACCATACTGACCCTTTTTTCTACAGATCGGAAAAAAAGCAACTTAAAATGAAAGCATTTTTTTCAACTGAACCATTGTGTGAACAAAAGTTTTTTTTTATTTATTTATCTTACCATATGTTAAGATAACTTAAGGTGAGTTGCTGGACTTTAGCGTATAATTTATTTTATTTATTTATGCTTAAGCTGTGAAATAGTAGGTATTTAAGTGAGTGAACAGTAGAAAAGAGACAGGAAAAACCTACATCTTCCGTTTCACTTAATGTATAAAATTAAAGACTCTATTTTACGCTTAAAAGTACAACTTATGTTGTAGTCATTTTTTTTTTTTTGTTTTGTAAGTAGCCTCAGCAATGGTCACAGGGGAAAAAAGAAGGGGTGGCAGACAATTCATAAAAATTACGAAAAAATGGCGCTTGTCAAAAACTATCCACACATATTTGTTAGGTATACAATTGTTTGGTTCGTACAGACTGAGTGTCTTGTTGAGTTGTAGACAGACTGATAGACAGTTGAAAACATTACTCAAATTGAGAAAAAAAAAACAATTAACTATTTTTAAATAGGCGGCAACAATGTGCTAACAGTTCAATTTTCTGGTAATGTTGTTATATTTGACAGACTTAGGTAAGGCATTATTCAAAAGAAAAAAATTTAAATCACCAAACTATAAAGGTAAGTATATATTGATATAACACAGCTATGCAAAGATCACTTTAAGTCAAGGCCAGGGGCGAAGGTATGTTGTTTTTTCGAGATTTTGACAAGATTCTTTGCTTTATTCTCCAGTGTCTGACATTTTTTTCAAATGCTAACTATTAGCCTTTCACTATGCTTTCATTTCCACCCAGGCAAGAGGCCTTTTATATCTCAATGCGCGTGCTCTCTTCAGAAGCATGGAACCTGGAGAGAATTACCGCACAAATTTTGTGTGCAAAACAGAAATCGTTGACAGTTCCAATTTTTTCATCATGTAAAATTTATCTACGCCTATACTATTTATATAAAAATGCTTACATAGAAATGATTTGTGACGCTTTGGCGCAAAATATACTGAACCGATTTTAATGATTTTTTTTCAAAACCACATATTTGTGCTACATAAGGTTATTGCACACATAATTTTAAAATTTTTGAAATTAAATATCATTATTTTTATTCTACACATAATGGCTCCTTTTCGTGATCATGAAGAGATCGATGGGACTTAATAGCTCAGTTTTTATATTTTTGGGGGTGAGAAAGTTATATAATTTTTTTTTAAAAAATGATGTCCCTCGAAAACGTTAAAATATTCTATAAAATTAAAGTGGATCCTATTTATCTCCGAAACAAAATGGTTTTTGACATATCAATATCGTGGTAGTGGGCCATGTTATATCAACTAATTAGAGAACAAAAGATAGCGTTTGATTGAATATATCTTAAGACACCCAACCAATATGATGCCAAACTATACCCATTCTCTAATTATATTAAACGGATCCTAGTTATTTTTTACTTGCATAAAAAAAGCAATTCCTTAATGAGCACCAAGAGCAAATGATCATCGAACAAAACGAAAAACAGTGATAATTGCCTTTATTTTTTACAACCTCGACCTTATAATTTGGTACATATCAAACTCTACAAAAAATCAAAATAAAACCTTTTGGTTTAAAAAAATTGTTGTGCAATGATTCGTGTAGCTGTGCAATATCTTTGGTTCTAAATCTCTTTAGTCAAAACTACAGCAGGTTTACCCACATATCCAGGAAACATTTTTACATGATCATCGGTGAGTTTAACATACCGATTTTTTTTTATTCTAAAATATTTTTCAAAAGTCCATGCAATGAAAACCATTGAGAGTATACGTTAACGCTTTTCCGTAAATCCAATCAATAGAAGAGAAAATGGCTCTAACGATCAAAACCGCAAAAATATCTCAGTCGCGCAATCAAAATTTAAATGGTCATACACATGCCATAAGTCTTATTTGAATCGTAGCAACAATTAATAATTCTTCAAAAGTTAAAGCCCTATAAATTGTATTTACTTGCACAAAAACCCCACACTTGATAATATACTTCTATTTTTAAAACGATCAAATACTGACATTTATGTACATAACTCAAAATTGTGTATGGAGTACAAGTACCTCAGTAGAGACATAAAAATAAACGTTTTGAGTATCATAAACTAAATTCTACAAAAAATGTAGTGATAAAAACTACAACAACTTAGTTAGGAAAAATAAAAAAAAAATCCCAACATCAACTTTTCACTAATGTGCGGTTGCAACCGGTGAATGGCTAAGGCCTGCAGCACTTCACATCTAAAGAAAACTTGGCCATATGCGTTTTTGCTTTTGCTGGTGTGCACCAATTACGTGGTGGCTTAGTAGGCCTCTGCAATTAATGCATTTTATTACAAAATTAGCAAAGCTCAACAACGGCAACAAGTCTTTAGCCTATGCAACTTGTACAGACTTGCAAAATGCTATAATCAAGGCCTGTTGCTGGTTGTTGTTACTTGGTAAAGTTGGGACACTAACCGAACCGGCAACAAAATGGAGCAATGTTATCGTTGTAGCTAAGGTTTCATTTCGTGCTTTCTATTGAGTGCATTTGAAAATGTGAAAAAGAAAAATGAAATTATTTTTTAGATCAGAAATGCATTTCAACTTGACCTAAAAACAATGAACACAAAAAAAACACGAAGAAAAATAGAGTGTTTGAACTAAAGTGGTCCAAAAAAAGCTATCACACATTGCGTAAAATTGTTGCAAGATTTTATTCATTCATTAAAATTTGTTTACAAAAATGCCAGCATAAAATTTATGATCTTATATGGGTTTGATGACAGAAGGCGCATCTTTTTTTTTAGTATCTTAGTGTAGGTATATGTATTTAAGTTAAGACGCATAACATGGCTTAAATAAGCATAAAATTTAGATTGCACTGGATATAGTAGGTTGGTTGCTGGATTGCTCACACATCTGTCACCGGATTGCATAATGCAAACGTCGCTCTTAGCATATGTCACTTTGATCAAATGTTATCATCGTCATCAAAGCCAACTATAAAAGCCACAAAAAAAACCTTAGATTATCTTTACTTTTATGACAGCGCATAAAATCAACATGTTTATAAAACAACAACAAAAAAATGCTCGTTGGAACAATGGTGTCCATTCAAGTGCACATAGCACAATATCATAAACCACAACAAGTGTTCATAAATGCTAGGGCTACATTTTAACATCATCATTATCATGCCAATCATTGTCGTTACTACTGTTATCATCAACATCTGTAGAGTACACTGATCATCATCATGAGCGCTATGATCATCATCATCATCAGCAGCACATCATCAATAAAATATTTAATGAAAACCAAATCCAATCGAGTTAAAAATCAAACAAAATTCAACTTGACCTATAAAATATCTTGCGTACTGCCAAAGGCCCAAATACTATGTGTGTGTGTATGTTGTTAAAAAACAATTTCTGCGGTATGATATATTTCAAAAAAAAAAAAATATATAAATAAAAGTGCAGTTCATAGCTCTACACACATGGGTATATAAATTTATTACCTTTTTCATTAATTTTTTTTCATTGATTGTTTAACATTTTTGGGTTTTTATTTCAAATGATTTGTGTGTGAACTAAAAGCAAAAGTGAAAAATTTTTGCGGTGTATAATTAAACATTCGTAATTGAATTTATAGCTTTTTTTGTGAAAAAAATTATTAAATTTTTATTATATTTTATGATCTGCGACTATTTTTTGTCTGTCTAAGGAATATAAATTTCAAGGATAAGCATTAGTATACCTAGAAAGGGGTTAAGTGGATAGCTGCCCGGGCGCAACGGCTTGGGGGCCGCAAAATTAAAGCTATTGTGGACCACTTTTTTCTTTTAAAAAATGAAAAAATTAATGAATTGCAATGGACTCCATGAGGGTTTTATAAAATGGAAAATTTATCATTTTGATAGTGTTTTTAGAATGCGGAGGCTGATGATATTTTTTTTCTGTTTAGTACAAAAAATTTGTCACGGCTTAAATTTTGTAGGTAGAGTGCGGTGTACCACATCTGCGCCCTGGGCGCCAAATATGCACTGAGAGCAACACTATTGCAAATAATTCCGTTTTCTCAACAGTCCTAGGACTATTCAGAGAAAACGATTTATTTGTATGTATCGATATTTGGTAGTAATCAATATTTGATATAGGTTCAATAAATACTTGATTTAAGTTAACATGTCACAAACTCTGCAGATTATAGCTTAATCATGTATTTAGTAATAGTAACCAAATCATATTTTCATGGAAACAAATATATGTATCTTTGCTGTAAACATTGACTTGTTAATAATCAGGTACATATGTATTTGACAGAAGAAATATTTTGTTTTCGAAAACGTTTACATTTATTAATATCGATTCATAAATAAATCAATATTTGCAATATTGTCACAGCTCTATATTGGATATCGTTGGTTTTTACACGAGCATTAATACATAAATGGCGTACCAAGCAAAAAATACTTAAGTACCGTTTAACTTAAATATATTGAGAATTGGTTTCACTTCTCAATAATATGAAAACTATGATATTATTGAGAAGTGAAACCAATAAAAATATGTATTACTATCAAACATATGTATATTTCACACAACCAAATCTCTTCAATCGACTTATGCATATATTATGTTTGGCCCATTAAACAACAAATTTTGAAGGCAGGACATAGTATTATCTACCATATGTGTGTATATTTTGGTAAACCAGTGAGCATGCACCCATGTGGAAGAGAAACCATTTCAAAAAAAATTTAGGACCTTTTTTACTTTATTTTATTAGCCCAAAGATAACAGCATTAGTTGTTTTATTTCATTTTGTCAAAATTCTCGATATATCTATTTGAGGTCCATCCTTATATGTATTCTCTACAATTTTATTGTTTGACATCACTTAACACAATTAAAATTAAATGAACATCCTACAAGTTCAATAAACTTTATAGATTTCTCATAAAAAGCAGTAAACTTTAATCTGCATGGAAGGTGTTTGAACATATGTCGAAGGCGTTTATGTTTATTTAGAAAAAAAAAAAAAGCTTCAATCATGAATTGATATGATTAGACAACGTTTATATTGTTAGCTTAGCAAAACTTAAAAAAAAAAATATTTTTTGTCAAAAGAAAAATAACACTAAACTGTTGTGTTATTTTTGTATAGTAAATGTTTGACAACAGAAGACCTCTTACGTGCGCTGCTGCTTGCACTGCTAACTGAGGTCGAACAAGCGTTTTGTTAGCACTTACTAAATATGGCGCATGTGAACCTCCCAGGTTCTTGAGCAGAGAGATTGCAAACGGAATAGGCAGGCGGCAGCTATCATTGACAAATGCCATAATTCATGTGATAGAATTAATGTTGCGTTTAATTTTTTTTTGTTGCTTGCTACAGCGGGGGTTAAATATCTGCAAGTCAGACTTAAATTATTTTATACAAAAGAAAACATTGAGTAAAATGACTTAGCAAATTTTTTTATTAAGTCAATAGCAAAAATGATAAGAGAAAAAAAAAAGTAATTCAAATAATTTGAATCGAGTAAAGAAATCATTAAACGGATCGTTTGAAGGTGTTGATACTTGTAATATCAATATTTTGTAGGGTTTACAATTAATTTTTAATATATGTACTGTTGCAGGTGTACACTTCAAATGCAAACAACTTAAATGGAATTACAATTTATAAGTTGAAACAGTATAAACCTGCTCTTGAAATGAATTTTGAAAATAACTACGAAAAAATTCATATAAACTCGTGTAACAAAAACAAATAGATACATCCATTTTGATTGTTTTGACATCAAAATTATTTTTGTCTGAATATTTAAACTAATGCATAGTTGAGTTAAGAGAACCATGCTAAAATACCAAAACAAATATAAAGATGATTTTTCAGGCTGCACATTAAGGTTAATTTAAAAAAAAAGTGAGAGCATTCCAGTAATGTCTAGCAAGCTCTTCTTCTTTTGTATCGCTCTTCAGTATTAAACATGAAAGAGATTTTCATTGGTCAATGTCAATGACAGTTTTTTGTCTGACGAACAAATATTGAGATCATTAAAAAGCTAAAAGTTGTAGATCATAAAATTCTCTAAATAAAGAATATAATGAATTTAAACGTATGGGGTATTTATATCTTTTTGAACTGCTTTTCCCTCGCGTAAGTCGTGTCAAACTGTCATGTTTCGTTTGTCAGTATTGTTTGAAATTTCATCATGGAAACACTTAGCCCGGAAAAGCGATCTACATCCAGCACGTAGTGACAAAAATAAAGTGACGGTACCTAAGGGTGTTCGCGATGACCGTGACGAATTCAACAACTTGGAGTACTTAACGTAATGATTTTAGCTTAAAAGCATACAAAATTGAACTCGTGCTAGATTTGATGACGGTCGACCTTCCGTAAGTTGAAACTCAATTCTGGTTTAATGGTTACGTCAATATATGGGCTGTAGAGCGAACCAAAGAAGTTCAAAACCTGGCATTATACCCAGAGAAAAGAACGGTTTGATGTAGCTTATGAGCTGGTGAATCACCAGTTCATATTTCTTTAAAAATTAGTCCAGCCGGATTGTGGATGACGCCATGATAACGAACTATTTGCTGCCTGAAATTGAAACCCGTGAATAAAGTACATACAAATGAATCACCATATACATATGTATATTAAGCTCGTATCCAAGAATTTTTATTATTTTGAAAAAATAGTTTAAAAAAAATGTTATTCGATTGAGTTTTTACTAAATTGAACAATATGTATATATATAAAACATTCATTTAATGTCTAATTTGTTTTCGTCATCGTTGTCAGCGTGGTTCATATCCAAATTACGTTTCGGTGTTTCCTCATTGGTGTCACAACTATTGCAATTTGGCAGAATATGAAATAATTGTAAATTTTTAAGTAATTTTTCCGAGAAAAGATGATGACTTTAATCTCTATTATATTTTTGTATCAAATAGTTACATGAAATGTCATCAAAACTTAATTTTCTTTTCAGACGGTTTTACAAAGAGGGTCTGGTTTGGTTTTAAGCAATTTATTAGAAAAAATGGAGTTTCGCGTAAGGCCCCAGGAAATGGAAAAGTTCTACGTCACAGCTGCTTTGATTTAATTTTGATAAGTGTTAATTAAAATACTCTGAAGTATTGTATTAAAACTGGTAATGCAGAGCGAGTGCAATGAAGGCAGGGGGTATGTATTTAGTTAGGACCAGAAATAAACAAAGCATGCTTGAAACTTAAATTTTGTTTAAGAGAATCATTTATTGAACTATGTGTAGCTACGTTCCTTTAAGTTGTAGAAAAAAATTGTGTACGAAGAAATTGTTGAAAATATTTTCAAATTTTAATACATAAGTCTATAAAAATACGCCACTTACTTTAATTTGTAGGTAGTAAAGGTGCATTATATATTTGTTCTATCCAAAACTGAGCCTTTTCGTTTCGTTAGCACAATTATTAGTGAGACAAAATGTTTATTACATTTCTTGCTGTTGACATAATAAATAATAAACGAAACTTGAAAAGTTTTTTGTTGAGCTTTTTTTTCCTATCGTTTCAGAAATCAAATTTATTTTTTACAAATCACTCAATTAACTTTGACATTATTTGCTATTTTAACTGTATTTCAAGTCCAAATGCAATATACAAATCCATGTAGTTAGTTTTTTTTCTATTCTTTGCAACAAACTGAAGACACATTAAATTTGGAAAAAAAATGCAATTTTGTCTTGCACACGCACCTACGTTTGCCTGCACGCCCCAATACATTAACACGGACAAAATAAACGCCCAACGTTCGCTTAAACGAAATAAAAATTTAATGCAAAACGCACACAGCCAAGTTAAGAGAGCATGCTAACTTTACTAAATAATTTTTGTTAACTTTTTTTTGCAGCTTTTGTAGCTGCCAGCCAGCAGTTGTCACATGTGCCCATATCTAACAGCCGCTAACGTTATGGAGTTATCAACAATTCGTTTGTTATTTATTTTTTGTTTTGATATATTTTATTATCATTTTATTTTTGTTATTACTGTGATTGTTATTACGTTTTTCAAGTATTTTCCCCCTACTTTTATCATTGTGTGTGTCTTATAAGTTTTTTTTTTTTGTTTTTTTTTCTCTTCTAAGCGATGTTTACGATAAAAATGAAAATAAAACGTTCCGTTCATTAAGTTGGTATGAGTTCAAGTGTAAATACAACCACTGCAATCAAATTAACTGATTAAGTTTTCATATATCAAAATTACGTTGTCAATATATGTTACAAATCTATATTGTAATTTTATCTATTTAGATAGTTTGGATTATTTAATACACAGTTGAAAATTTCAGTTTTTAAATTTATTTCCTAACATTATTTTAAATGAAATAATTTGGTATTTAAAGACAGCTAAACAAAAGTTGTTGTGCTGTATGGATGTACTGTCTGAGTTTGAAAATATCCAGAGTTTTTTTTCATAGAGTTTAAAGACTGAAGCGCGTCTGCCTATAAAAAATGTTCTTCCATGATGAAAGTTGATGTTTTTATCAGACTGTTTATAAGCCATAGTATATTTTCATTTGCATAAATCTCTGACGTCGGTTCAACAATTGCCATATATATTCAGAATTATCCATTGAAACCCAGTCTAGCACAAATGTTTTTTCAAAACCATTACTAAGGGTCCTTCAATACGTGTGATATATTTTTCAATAAGGATAGCCTCCGATAGTGCTATTCATAGGCATAGCAGTCCAAGAGGTATATTTATCCTTACGTTACAACGTCATCTAATGTAATGATAAGGAATTTATGTTTGAGTAGTTCTCATGTAACTGCCAGGATATAGCGACATTATGACCTTCCGTTGTCGAGAACCACGCGGCTCATCAAAATGAGTGTGGTCGATGGTTCGACGATTTTCGACTTACATAAGTAAATTCATTTCATACGAATTATTTAAAAAAACGCGTCTGTATATTTATATAGGCCAAGGGGGCAGAGTGGTAGCAGCAAATTGCAGCGGTATTGTTCATGAGTTGATTCCGTCATCTCATCCAGTTTTCACGAGTTTTGAAAAACAGAAAAGTCTTGCTACTTTTCGACAGCCTTTCATCACACACAAAAACCATGATTCTTATTCTTAGAAAATTTTTAAGGCAATTGTATAATAATCATTTTATATATATTATGAATGCCCACCCGAGGGGCGAAGCGGTAGAAACGTACTTTTTTTGCATCGCAGTAATAAACATCTTCTCTTAAGAAAATAATGAGCATAATAAGCTTAATAAATTCAATATAGATCGAACTAATAACCTACATGTTTAATTGTACAAAAAACAATTTTTTTTTTCGTGAAAACTAGGTTAACCCGATAGGTATACCACTTTGCCCCGCCTTCCCTACATATGTTTAATAGTGTTTTTGAATCTACTTCTATTAAAATCGAAATCAAATCTATTTAATCGACCAACAAATGGATACGTTAACAAACATAACTGCTGTATTCGGGATAAAAATAGTGCACATGTATTTGAAGAAGTTCCATTACATCTAAAAAAATTAACAAAAAAAGTTGAAATTCCATATAAAAAATTAAATGGGGATCGATGTCCTATTAGAATAACCATTACCAAGCTATCCAAAAAAGGCTACAAGTCTTGATGCAATATAATTTTAAGAAAGTGTCTGTCCATCGTTAAAAACTAAATGTCTTACACCAGCTGCTCCACTTCAAAACAAAAAATTTAATACCAAATCTGTATGGTAACAGCATTGTGATAATTTGGAGCACGAACGGAGCAGTTGGTTCGAAGATAATTAATAATTTTCATGTTTCAAAATTTTTGATCTTAAAACAAAAACCCAATAAAAATTTGACAAAAATTAATTTATTCATTAAATTATTTTGCATTGTCCGGGCTTAGAAAAAGTTTCTGCATCAAAAATTTTATTTATTAATTTTTTCACAAGAATGAAATGTTCGGACAATCTTTTTTCGTATTTAAACCAGTGTGAATGTAAATTGTGCATAAGTTTTCTGTTAGATAATTAATTAAATCATTTTTGAGATAATATACGACACTTTTATGTGAACTTAATTTATATATTCAAATTTTTTAGCTAAAGTGCAATCAAATTTGCTTATTTATATATATATATATATATATATATGAATGACAATATCTTGATTTGAATTTTAACTTTATCCATGCTGGGTGGTATGAAATGTTTTTAAATTAATCAGTACATTAAAATTGTATAATCAATAAGTACAGCAATAACAACTTAATCAGCAATTCCATCTAAATGATTAAGTAATAGCTTGGATAAATTGCACATGAGGAAGTCGTTTTAATCGGGTTTCCCTCATATTTAATTGAGTGTTATGAAAAAATCTAATAAATTACATTTACTGCTGTTACAACGCAATTGATATGAACTTAATTTCAGAGGGTGCTAAGTTTACAAAAGTCACAATCAATTAAAAGATGTGGTAACGTTAAGGTAAATTACATCTTTTTAATGATATGTTATTACCCAGTTATATGGTTTCATTATGGCACCACTGACCTTTTGTTGAAACACATTTGTTCTAATATTTTATACACCTACTTGTACGAATGATATTAACCTTTAAGCTCAATTCTATTATTTAAAATTCAAAGTTTTCAATGTTTCTCCATAAATTTTTGATACAAAAAATTTCTTTGAAAAGTTAAACAAAAACAGCCTTAAATAGAACATGAAGAAAGGGAGGAGATGTTTAGCGAATAAAGTAGACTTTAAGTCAAAAATCATAAGACCAATTCTGAGGCATGAAATTGTGGCCCGGTGGCAAGCCATCGACAAGCAATAAGACTATGAAGATTTCAAAGAATGTAAGACATGCTTCTCTTAATAGCAATATTTGTAGTGTTTCTAATATCATACTAACAAACAACTTTATAGTGAAAATATCCAAAAGAATGGGTTGGAGTCACATTAATGTGCAATATGTTTGCAGGTTGTTTGCCCGCGTGCATTGCAAAATGTTCCAGTTTGCGTTTAATTCAAGGTCAATGTTTTCGAAATAAGTAAACCCAAGCAACAATAATTATATGAAATTTTTTGAGTTGAATGCCTTAATGCAAATATTTTTTGCATTGTATTCGATTTGAATCAAAAAGTATGCTACAGTGATTAATAAATCATTCATTAACAGGCTTTACGCGATTATTGAATTTTTTTTTTATAATTAAAAAGTTTTAAAAAAAATTATATAAATAACAATTTATGCACTGCACCAAAGAGCATTGTACGATGACGTATCGTGTTTGAGTTGTTCAATAAACTTGAGCTAAGTCAGCCTATATAAATCAGATCCGGGGACGAATTCACGGAATTGTTTGAATCAATATTGCATTATCACTAAAAAGTGAAAATAAAGTCCCAGTAGCACATAAATTCAGATATTTTCTATTTGGTCAAAGTTATGAAAAAATATACATGATGATAATTATATGTTTCGACCTTTGAAGCTCTTCATATACTCGGAATAAAACTTGTTGTTGTTATATGCTCACTTTAAATGTGTGGAGAAAGATATTTAACAGACCCCATCGTGAAATCCATGTAAAAAACTAAGAGTTATTGCAGTTTCTTGATAAATTACCAGCAGCTTTTTACAAATTTTATGATTTTCAAGCAGCACGCATTACTAGGAACACTTTAGCATAGGTTTCGATTTGTGTGTAGTTTTGACCTGAAATCTTCTTTGCAATAGCAAGCTCAAAAAATTATCTCAAGAGAGTTTTCATTTCTGCTTGAAGTAAAAAGTCTGAAACAAGTTTTGCAATCTTGATGACTCACTTTCCTTATAGTTCTTCTAAATTCTTTCGACAAATTTCGGATAATTTTTTCAATGCTTATTTTCTATTCTTCAATATATAGCATTAAATACTAGAGCTAATTGCACAAAATGTTCATTTTCAAATTCAGAAGGCCAGATATATCTGAAATTGTTACATCAATCCCACGTGATATTCATTCGCCTACAGTAGTATTACTTTAAAATTTGTAAAACATGTAACATTTCTATAGTTTTTTTAATATCCAACTTGCATTTAATTACTGTACACGTAAATGTTTAAATTTTTTTCAATGATTTGATGATCATAATTCGATGATCATGATTTTATGATCATCGGGCAAATGCAGCATTAAGTGGTTCAAGAAGCACAGCGAAGAAAACACCAGCAATGGAGTTCGTTTGTTCATTTTATCTACATTTTGCTGGTGTCCAAATCAGTGCTAAAGTTGAGTTGCATATGTGCGACGACTCTACGCTGATGGAACTAAAAGTTAAATGCAATGATTTTGTAATATTGCAACAACAACATCAAAAAAAAAACACAAGTGTTGCTGCAAATTAAGAAGCAGCAAGAAATGCCATTAATCGAATTTTTATTCCGATTTTTTTTTCTATTTAAATGCAAGAAAATTCAACCTTAAAAAAGAAACCAAATAATTTATTTTTTTTTTTGTAATTTTATGATCAAAGTTTGACCATGAATTTCGTATGCTGTCATTTACAAAAAATGAAAAAAAATGCTGTCTATACAAAAAAAAAGAAGTTTTTTCATAGACATAAAATTGGTTTTTTCTACTGCTCTATTTGGTTTTAGAGATAAAAAAAACACAAACAAGCAAATTAATTAAGCCGAAATTGGTTATAGCTAGTAGCTTAGTTTAACTAAATTTGCATTGGAAAATTTTTTTTTGGTTTTTGTCAATTTCTACAAAACACCTTCTTTACTTGTTTTTCGTTGATGACCTTAATGTCCGCGCTAATATTATGCGTTTTTTCTTTTACAATTTTTTAGTTTATCTGTTGATTTTTAATAAAATAAGCAAATTTGAAAAAACGGATTTAGCACGTCTTATGATTGAGATTTGGGGATTCTTCAGATTCTTTATGCGGTTTTTAGCGTATTTTTAAGATTTTTGCATAAATTACTATATTTTTGTAGGTAATAAAATAGAAAATAAAACTTATCAATTAGCACTATTTAAAGTAAAAATGACTGTGAACAAGAAACGAAACAACTTTTTTTTTTTTCAAAAGTAAGAATCGAAAAATGATGCCAGTTTTTAACGCAAATAGATGGCCACAATTGTATTCAGAACACATTTTGTTTTCTTAAAATGCAATATCAATATTTATATTAAGTTTTGACTTTAAAAAATTTATAAAAACTGAATATTAACACTCTTTGGTGCATTGCTATGGCTTAAAAAAGTTATTGGCTCTCTTTGAAACTGAGATAAGTCAGCTAGAAAGTCTGAGCATATATAGCAAGTTTTCGATTTTCTTAAGAACTCCAAAGAGAGTGTAGTTTACTTATATTTTGAAATCTATTGAATATTCGAAAGGTATACAAAAAAACCTGTCAAGTGTTAATTCCCTAAAGTAAAAGCACCTACTGCTGTGGGTGTAATAGAGTGCAGAATTTTTCGTTTAACCTCTGCTGATGAGCTATTTATTTTTCAGTATTTCTTTTTCTTTTTTTTAAGTTTTACTACAGTCTTTTAACTCATTTAATTAATTCCAATTAGGTCAAATTATTTTCCGTCAATATGAAATGCATTAATAAATATAATGAAAATATTTAAAAAAAATAAATTTTGTTTTGGCTTCTAGCTTAAGAGCTTTTGTGTTTATAAAATTATGAG
Source organism: Meiosimyza decipiens (assembly GCA_963680825.1). Taxonomy (NCBI): domain Eukaryota; kingdom Metazoa; phylum Arthropoda; class Insecta; order Diptera; family Lauxaniidae; genus Meiosimyza; species Meiosimyza decipiens. Next base: position 87,022,301 of record OY804259.1, on the reverse strand, counting down.
CAGCCGAAATTCTTAAATTATTTATATAATAAAATTGCACAATAATATGCTCTAAATAACAGTGGCACAGCAACAGAAATCCGCTGTTGCTATTGCTATTGCTGTTGTTGTTAATGCGAGCAATGTGTGATTTTGTTAATATTACACAAATTAATAAAAAAATAAATAACTGAGCAAAAAATTAAAGTTAACAAAAATCAAACAGCTGTCAAGACAAGAACATTTTCAGTTCAATTCAAGGTATTTGATGAGTATGCAAAACATTTTATTAAAGCACAAAATCACAAATCAAAAAAAAAAAGTAAACAACAAAACTGCAGTTTTTGCACCCAAAACAATAGCAACAACAATAACATTAGCGCAAGCTAACAAAAATTCGCATAAAATCTAAAGAAAAAATGAATAATTATGCATTAAATTGCAACAGCACGCAAATACAATAAAAAAAATTGATGTTAAGTAGTAATCAGTAAAGAAAAAAAAATTTAAAAAAAACATTTTTACAACTCTTGAAAAACAAAATAGTCAAGCATTTGAATATGTCAAATTCATGATGGAACGTAACAAAACTTAAAAAAAAATATTTTCCAATTGATTTGTAAGAAGGATTTAGTTGGTTTTGAAAAATCTTTTTATTTTAAAAAGTTGTATTAAAAAAGTATTTTGTAAAGAAACCACACTCTTGGTTATGAATATTATACATTTTTATTTTATTATTTATTGAAAAATTTAATTTATTCTCCTGGCAGATAGTCCTAGCTGTTAAGAATGCCTTGTAATCGACCAATTTAGGTCTTTTCCACACATACCATGAGAGGCCTTACTGTGTAATGCGCTTCGAAAGCAAATGCAATTTGGAGAGGGCACAATTCATTCAATAGAGTAACGATTTAGATTCGTGTCGAATTACAAAGTATGGTCCCCCAGATCGTAGTCTTACTGTTACGTGAACATTATGTAACCATGACTAATAGTGAGAGTACAGTAGGACGATTATGACGACCATAAATTGTAGGAAGCGTACGATGAGTTTCAATAAAAGATTAAATAAAAATTAGATAATTTCCAAGCGTTATTGAGGCTTTTATTTGTATTTTCATGAATATATTACAAACATTACTAAATTCAACTGACGGTGACACAAGTTAAAAACAAGCACCACCCGATTGGAAATCTATTTAAATTCCAACAAAAAAAAATCACTTTAATTTTATAGAAACTTTAAGAAATGTTTAATAATTATGGTTTTGAAAATATCAAATATATTGGGTGAAATGCAATGGCGTTTGACTATAACTTTTTCTTAAAAAAAAAAAAACAAAAAGATCAGTGCATTAGAGTGTAGTTTCTGAATTAGCACGATACTAAAACTATTTTATTGAAAGTTATAAAAAGCATTATGGTTGAACCTTATAAGTTGCAATTCTTACTTAAGTGATAGATATTTTTAATCTTGTGTAAAAATTTGAAGTTATTTTCATAGAGTAGTCACTTCATTTTAGCTAAAAGTGACATAAATTTATAATTTTTATTTTGAAAATGATATGTGATAGTATAAGAAATCAAATGATAGTTAAAATATAAAAGCTTTTATCAACGCAAAACTTTCTTAATTTGGTCTGCATCATCACAGAACATTAGTGATTTACTTGATTCCATCGAAGTAATATTTCTAAAGGAAATATCATTGTTTCCACAGAGTAAGCCATAACTTTAGGTTTAAGAAACAGTGACATTTTCTTTGCAAATGTTTTCACTCTATAACATTTCCTTTCGTTATTTCCGTTTGCCGCATAGCTTAATGGATTGTTTTTAAATAGTACTTAAAAACTTCACTCTTTGTAAAAATTACAGAATCACGATCCTGAGCTCAGCCTTTAAAGTACTCACAAAATAGTATTTAAAGCTCGAGAGATCAGCACGCCGAGCTCCGTTTATTAAGACAGCAAAAACTTAAGCAATGTAAACAAGAACGCTTCCTCCAAATTTAGACATAAACAGAAACAACAGCAGTTACACTTACAGCATTTTCTTTCCTCAAAGAGGTACCACATAAGACATAGCAGCATGAATCGATAAAGCGAGAAATGTCTTTGCGCAAATCAACAGAATATGAAAGTCAAACGTAGCCCAAACTACGAATATTTAAATCGAATCAAAACAGAGTTGCTTTATGCTTGCAAATCATGATATGAGTTGGGTGTAGAAGATGGAGAATCTCGAGCAAATGATATTATGAACGGTTACGGGATATGTATAGTGTACACGGTTAGGAAAGATGCTTGGGAAACTTATCGATTAGCGCTTTGGTTGGATCCACAGCGAGATATATGCAGCAGAGGACTTAAAACGTCGTAGTGACGAGTGATAGAAAATCATGTGTTAAAAACCGGAACGAACTATCACAGGTCATATGCTTCTAACGGATTCAAAGCGATGTAAGTAGTGTAGTAATGAATGCTTACAAAAAAGAAAACTTCAATCAATTTAAAAATGATTTGGTTCTTATTACCAAATGTTTAATTGAACCAACAACATTGCCCATATTAACTATACCAATTCTTCAGTTTTTTCCAGTGTTTTATATAGTTTAAAATAAATAAATCATTTTCTCTGTGTAGGTAAATTTTTTTTAATAAACATAGCAAGGTTTTCATTAACAGCATAATACATTGACAAAATCTGTTTTCAAAACACTACATATATTGGCCTAATAGCAGGGAAAAGCATACTCCAGAATGTGAGCTGTTTAGAATATTGACGTACAATTTCAAATTTAACTTTTACTTATAAAATTATTTAAATTAAATTATTTGGCCGCTTTTTTTGAGCAAATGATCGTTATTTCTTTCGTAAGCAGAAACTTCATAGAAGCGAATATTTGATGGTGTAGTTGAGAGAACTAAACCACAGAAAGAAGAAACTAAAGAACAATTGAGCTTAGCGATTTAAAAAAATTGCTATACCACTTAAAAAAAAACTTAATAGGTCAATGGGCGGCACCCAGTACAAGTTTTGCTAAAACTGTAGGGAAACGTTGTAGTCCTAATTTATACCAAAGAGCTTTGAGGATTGAGTGTGACCAATTCTGAACTATAGAGTATGCATTTGAATTTAATAATTTTTTTGAAAATCAAGCACAGATTTTTATGTCAAAATAATTTTTTTTTTAATTTTTCAAAAATTTTAATTGAAAATCGTTTAGTTTTGTAAAAACAGTTTTAAGCTTTTTTGCGCTTTATAAAGAGTTTGTATGTATGTTTTAAAGTTTTATTATTTTCTCAAATAAATCAACAATCATCGAAGCAAAGGGAGCACTTCAAAAATTGGAAAATTAAAATTTTACTTTCCAAAAATAAAAATTAAATCCAACTTAAACGATTTTTGTACTCACCATTTTTTGAAATTTTTTGTTTTGTTTTATAAAAATGTAGAATATCCTGTTTTCAGCAAAAAACCTGCTGCCAGCTATTAGATTTTTATTTGAGTTTTTGTTTTTTCAGAAAACTTTATTCAAAAACTGTTTCATAAAAATTAGCTTAGCAATTATTAACTACACACACAAATTATATGTATATGTTCACACTTCATTCGACTTTTGGCACGTATTTATTTTTAATTTTTGTTTTTATATTTTCAATATCCTTGCACGTTTGCATGCAGAGCTTTATCTGAAACACTTGTTTTTAAACTTTTACTTTAAAAAAAAATTTCAAACTAGCTAACGCGATTTTTTTTTAAATTCCGAAAGTAAAAAATACTTTTTCAGTGAATTCTTTTTCTTCAAAAAAACTATTTTAAAAAATTGGCTTCACCCGAAGTTTAACAATATCGCACGACTCAAGGCAGTTTCTTCCTGTTGTCTTCACTTTTTTTTCAACTTATTTCTTTTAATTTTATCTCAAAACTTTTATGCTTCAATTTTATTTTTCGCTCTTAATTTTATTTTATTTCTTATTTTTTTTTTGCTTGGCACAGCTTCGCTTAGCTCAGCCCTTGGTCAACGTTTTCGGTCTAATCAAAATTAGTGAAATAAGTTTCATTTCTTCATTTCCTTTACTTTTATATGAATCGTCAGCGCAGCGCACCACTCACTCAAAAGTATCGAAGATTCTGAGTGAAAAAATGCTTTTATGGTCGGGCTCTGCGACAAGCCGGGTGCGCAGCAGTGCAAAAAAAGCTCAACTTATAAATCGCAGCTCTTCGCTTGCTTTGTTCGTTCGCAAGGTGCTATCCGCAAGGTGTAAAGATAAAATAATGTGAAAATTGTTTGTGTCAATTCAAGCTGAGAGCATGTGTGTGTATAACACTTACGCGTATAACAGTTTGCAAGCCTGTCTTTAGTAGCATAGCTTGCTGCATTATAGTTTTTGGTATTGTTGTCGCACTAAAAGCTTTTGAACTTTAATTTGCGTCTACGCCTCGCAGTCGTAGTGGTCGTATTTGCTGAAGATGCTTCTTCATATATCGTATTTGTCTCGAAAAACCCAGATAATTAGGCATTTTGTTTGTTATTTGTAAGATGGCAGTTTCCGGAAAAGCCGAAATATAGAAAGAATATACAAGAACATTAACTTTTATTTATCTGCGAAATTAACTATGCAAATAAGGGCTTACTCCATAACATGCGTGACGTGTTAGTTATTTTGTTCATATACTAAAACGTAAATCGACCTCTGGAAATATTTTTAATACATAGGCCAAAAGCCACTTCGAAATCTTTGTTTTTATTAATTTGCACAAATCGATTTCAATTTTGTACTAAAACGCAAAAAGTAGTAGTGGAAACATGCAAGAAGCATTAAGAAAGGCGTGTTGTTTTAATTTATTGACTTAAACCTTTGAGCACAGTTTTGCATGATGAGACCAATTTTCATAACCAATGGCTTTAAAATCTGGGTACGCCGTTTTGTAGAATGTGACTATTTCGACAAAGAGGTTGATAAATGATGATCTGAATCAAAGTTCTAAGTAATGGCAGATGAAAGAAATGGTATCGATTCTTATGATGTGCTTCTTATTTGAAAGGTATTTTTCAGTACCTACCAGTATCCTAACTTAGATTATAATGTGTCAAAATTTGGCTCTTTTCTCATATGTAGCTTAAAAGTTTTTATAGGAAATTTTTAGCTATACCTAAATCAGTAATACATACATATCTCGTTCAAAGAAAGATCTTAATGAGCGCTTAATTTTTGCTAAATACCCTTGCACCTCTTAAAGTTTCTTGTCATCGAATTCAGATTATAAATACGTTTTTCGCACTAATGATATGTATGCATGAGTAAAACCTCTTTTTACAATGCTGTAAGTCAAGCACGGGAGGCGCTACATATTAAAACATTATGTTAATATATTTATTTTTTTTTGGATTATTAAGCTCAACAAAATAAAGGTTTTAAATTGGACCACAGTGCCTTTGAAATGAACTTTTATTGAAGGTTAATTTGGGTCTTCGATGTTTCTGCAAAAAAATTTTTTTTAATGTTGCTGTTTTACACAGGTTTGGTTCGCTCTAAGGTAGCCAGTGTAGAGTATAATACAATAGCAAGACCTTAATTTGAAGGTTAATGCAATATTCCATACAAAATAACATTCCACTGAATTAAAATTAAAAGGAAAGAGAGTTTGATTTTTGAAAACATTGAATTTAACCCCAGACACAGATATTATATTCACTATGTCATTTCGTTTGTGGCACGCAGAAGGGGCGTGGCACGTATAGAAAAGTGTATATACTCTTGATCAGTTTCACCATCGACGATTTAGTCATGCTATACCTTTAAAACTCTATATTGAGAGAGTAATTTGATCTAGTGTTACTAAATTTCTCAAAAATACTATGTATGGATCGGCCAAGCTTTCGAATGACCGAGTTTCGATGGGAGGATGTGTCACTGCCCATGCAAATAGAAAATGTAGCGTCGAAATGCCACACTGAGAGAGTTATTTAAGATAATGGAAACAAATTTCACACAAATTAAAGGAATGCTTCGGAAAATCTGTCGACAAGACATGTGGGGGCATGTCACCCTTCATAGAAACATAAACTTTTAAATGGTACACAGAGAGAAATATTTAACGTAATGAAACCAATTTTCACACAAAAAAAAAAAAATTATTCAGCCAAAAATCAAACAAAAAGTTGGCGATTTCCGAAAAGAGGGCGTTTTGCCACCCATACAAACAGTGTCCTCTAACCAAGGCTGCCAAGTTGGAACAATCGCACATTTTATTTAAATACATTTTTTGTGACCTTGAAAATAGCAGGTAACATAGACAAATTTGGTTGCAATTTACGAGAATATTAAAAATTTTGCTAACCTAATTTACTCATAAAAATCAATCATTTATATACCAAATGATAATAAAATGAAGTCTTAAACATATAGTGCTAATTTGTCTTTTATTATAAACTTAAATGGTTTTTTGCTACAACAAAACATATTGTTCATAAAATTTAAGAAAAAATAAAAATAAAATTAAAACAAACTCAACACACTTTCAATGCAAATCAATAAGCGGCGTATTTTTTATTTGAAGCTATTAACTAATCGAACTCTTGTGAAAAAAGCCAAAAAACATATCGCATATCTTAAGCCAACACAATAATGATGGGATGACTTGTGCAATTGCAGAAACAAAAATAAAAAAAAAATCCAAAAACTTTAAACATTGCGTTATATGCTTGAATAAAAAGAAGGTCACCAGGGGTTAATTAAGTATAAAGTATTGTCATTTTTAATTCAGCATTATTTTCTTTTTCTTTTTTTTTCAAATACATTCATATAAAATAACTTAATGGGTACGATATGGAGAAAAAAGTTCAATGAAATCAAAGTCAAACAAATTCATTCGCAAACTGCAAAAATTTCAAATCCCCAGCGTCGATCGATACTCGTCGTTGTTGTAAAGTTCGTTTCGTTTTACGTTATGAAATATTAATATTTATTTCTTTTAAATTCAAATCAATTAATCTTTTGCTGGTCATTAGGTTAAGTTCGGCTTTTAAAGTGCGTACTGTCAGCAACCTCTTTTAAAGGGATTATAGCAATTTCCTTTGCATTTGCAATTGGATGTGGGAACAAAAGCTTATGCGCGCATTCAGGGGTTAATGCATATCAGTGATTCTATCAATACGTATAAGAGAATTTTTTAATTTATGCATACCAATGTTTTAATTTTAGACTATGGAAAGTTTGCATGCAAAATAGATGTGCGAAATCAAATTGTTTTTAAAGTTTGACATTGAACCATTCAGCATTTATTTTGAAATGGAAACTTTTCTGGAGGCATTAAGTTGAAATACTTTGGACATATTATAATGAGAACAGTGTACAAATAAACAATTGATGACTCAAAGAACCACTTGCAAGTCTGTTTTTGATTATTTTCCACTGACATCATTGAATTTAAAATTGAAATCCATAAATAATGCAATATTTACTTTCAAAATTGCTGCAAAAAGACACGTTTTCAACAATAATCCTTGGCTGATCCAATATAACTAGAATTTTCGAATACAAATAGATGTTTGGGGTGAAAGATGTAGTTTTTAAATTTGATCAAGCTATGTTGCTTGAAAGTTTTCAAGAAATAAGTGCGAGAATTATTTAAGGCAATGTGACCGAATCCCACTCAAATGTTAGGAATAATTTGGCCGAGCTCTGAATAAAATTTCTACAAATTTTAAAAATGAGACGTGAAACCTACCATATAAACAAAATAATTCAATAAGCATTACTCACATATTTATTTAAGGTGAAGTAACCAAATTTTGTACTTTGAATTTTGAATTATCAAAGTGGACCAACGAAATTCCCCACAGATACTTCGAATGATGTGGACACGCTTTCAATATAAATGGTTGAATTTCGAAAAGAGGGCGTGGCATCTGCAAGTCAAAATTTCAAAACGTTACATAATTTCACTCAAATACAAGATGGTCTAGCATGAAACAAAAACTTTGTGAATTTCAAAGCGCGGGCGTGACACCTCCCACCTAAGCATAAGCTACAAAACGCTATACTTAGATCAATTTAAGTAAATGTTCCAAACACAATATGGGTTGGTGAAATCTTTAAATGTGCGTTTACTTTTAAAGCGGTAGGGAGTATTTGATTTTTGGCGATGACACTCTTTCTAGTAATTCCATATTTTTAAAATTTTGAATAATACAATTATGTATAGTTCCATATTTTATTTATTTTCTTTTTAAATACTTAAATGAAATGCACAAGCATTTCTTATGAGAGTTTTTCGACTATATTTTTATTAAATATTTTATTTTATAATTTTTCTCAAGTGTATATTAAAAAGTGCATATTACAAATTTTTGTATTCAAGACTAATAAACACTGAGTGTATGCATTAACGATTTAAAGTTGATACTAGCAGCACATTATAAGTTTTGTATATTTCCATTAAAGTTAAGCCATGTCATGCTTTGTTATAAAACAGCAATACCTAAAAAGAAAAAGGTAAATTGTAGTGTGCTTAAAGCGGCACATCTTGTAGACTTTTTTTATCTATAAAATTATGATTCATTTATCAAATGTTTGCACTTTGTATTGTCAAATACAGCTAGAAAATATAGTTGTAATTTTGGTTTAAATCTTTTGCATTATGTACTTACAAAAAAATAACGAAAGACTTAGAAACCAAACTTGCATTTCATTAATGCCATATTTTTTATCCAAAATTGAACTTTTTACAATTAAACTTATAAGAATGTGAAATTTATTAAATGGAATTGAAAGGTGCCTACTTAATTTTTGAATACTTACGACCAAACGTTAATTATCGAGAGGACCTATGTTGTGCTCCATCTACTTGTATATTTAGATCAAACAATTTTCATATAAATTAGGATCTTGTAGTTAACGAAATTTAGTTCAGATATTTTCAAGAAACATCAAAGTAATTATAATCCTTGAAAGGCGAAAAATTTGACAATTTTTCAACGATTTACTTGAACGAATTTACATTCGCATTTAATACACAAAAGATTTTTTTAATAAAGTTCAAATAATAAATTTGGCCCTAACACTCTTGTGAAGTTATCTCTTACGTTGAGTTTTTTCCTTAACACTTTGGCTTCCGCTCCCGCTCCATAAAAGTACTTTTTCGTTGTAAAAAAATATCTTTCGTATATTAAGTTAGTAGGTAGTTTTTAGGCCAAGTTTAATCGATAAATAATAACGCATATATGAAAAAGGCGTCGCTTCTTTTATATGGCATTCTAACGTCAATGGTTTTTTTTATTATGTAAAAAAAGTTGTAGTTGAACGAATTCAGTTTGTAGAGTGTGCAAAACAACATTTGACATTTGAGTTCAATGTCATAGGTTTTAATCAAAAAGTTACAAATCCAAATAATTAGTGTATTTTCACTGATGTGTTATCAAACACTATCTTAAAAATCCATAATGTACCTTAACCACTGTTTTTCTAACTGAGTAAGCCCGAAACAAACCTGAATGGGGACGTTGTCCTGATCAGATAGATATCCTTACTTTATTTGCAAAAAAAAACATTATTTTTGCTATATGCGGGAGTATATTGCACCGCGAATAATTTTTCTGACCAAAATTTATTACGGCGTGTGAAAGTACACACTCTTCAATATTTATTCGAAATATCGTAATTTGAAATTTATTATACAATGTACAGTACGGAAACATAGCTGAAAAGTTTCAGTTAATGATGTCTTGGAGAAAAAATACAGATATCGATATGATTCAAAAAGAGTGTTGAATTGTAAGAGTGGATGAAACTTGGAGGTTTGAACAAATTTCTGATGCACCTTGTTTGCGGTTACTCTTAAATAAGCATTTTTATTATTAAATTCATTATTGTCATATTTATTAGCTTATTTATTATTAGCTTGTGCAACAACTAAATAAAGGAGGCTTGAACATTTTGATTGCTGAAGTTTTATAACGGGTGCTAATTAACTGACAAAAAGGTCAGTTAGGCGGTATGACTAATACTGAACCAAACTACACTTGTACTAAACATTGAGCTCATTAAAATACATAAAATACTTTGAAGGAGCCTATTTACGGAATTTCTTCGTTCGTATTTTTATTAAGTATTTAATTATAAAAACTTTTTGCAAGGTGTATATTAAGTACACACTCACGTGGTGATTCTAATAGCACATTATAACTTTTGTATATTTCCATTAAAGTTCAGCAATCTCATGCTATGTTATAAAACAGCGATACCTTAAATCAATGGAAAAAATATGAAAATCGGAATGTGCTAAGTGCGGCACATTTTGTGCATTTTTATTTATAAAATAATGATTCATTTGTAAAATGCATGCTGTAAATTCTTATTTGCATTCTCATTAGTTTAACTTTGTTGCATTGTGTACTTACAAAAAAAAAGAGCACAGAAAAAAAAAACCTAAAAATCAAACTTACGTATTGAATAAAGAAATTGAAAATAATAAAAAAAAGGAATATCACACATACAATTAACTTGAATCCTGAATATAGTACCTCCGTTGAGTATATTTCACCAATGCCATTTCAAACCGTGAAAGGCGGAAATTTTGTCAATCTATCAAGGATTAATTTTAACGAATTTAGTTTCGCATTTAATGTGCACAAGAACAATAGATTTTAAAATAGAAAAATTATATTATTATTCTTAACTTTAATAGCTTTGTTTTTATTACATCAATTAATAAATTTAGCCCTAAGACTCTCGTTAGCTCTCACGTTGGGTTTTTTCCTTTTTTGTTTCCGCTCCATAAAAGTACTTTTTCGCTGTAAAAAAATATCTTTTGTATATTAAGTTAGTAAGTAGGTGGTTTTTAGGCCAAGTTTAATTGAAAAATAATAACGCATATATGAAAATGGCATCACTTCTTTTATTTGGTATTCTAATGTCAATAACTCTTTTTGTTTACTATGGGAAAAAAAGTCGTAGTTGAACGAATTTGGATTGTTGTATGTGCAAAACAACAACTGGCATTTGAATTCAAGGTAGTAGGTTTTGGTAAAAAAAAAAAAAAAAATCAGCAAAAATTGACGTATTTTTTTCTAAATTAGGTAAATTTATTAATGCCGGTGTCTTATTTTGGCAACCATCGTTCTTTGTTACATGTAAATGTAAAGGCGATATGTAATACATTAATGCCAAATTAATTTTATACCATCAAAAATTTTACATTTAAAGCATTTTAAAAGCGTAAAAAACTGCTTAGGATAGTTGCAAAAGTTGTTTCAAATAGAAGACATTATGGTTCTGAACTGAAATCTTAACACAAGATAGATAATTAATCAATAATTAACACTTCAAACAACCAAAGTAATCAAAAAGGTTGAACATTGAGATAAAAAGGATAATAAAGCTTATTGGCTGTTCCTGATGTTCTTGAAAATCTTTTTTCATTATTTAGCTTAAGACTATATAAATTTTAAGTTTTTATCTCTTAAAGGCGTTAAATCAGTTGTTCTAGGATGTTAGTGTGAGTTTTCAAAACGCAGTTCATTTGGCGAAATTTCAGTTTTTAAACCACGGTGTCTCTTGAATTAAGGCTCGTTAGACGAAGCTGTAATATAGTTTTCTAAGTATTATTCTAAGTTATAATCATGCAAAATTTAAACCAAATCGGAGAAGTTCGTGTCCAGGCTGTTGTTAAAAAATGTTTGAAATGTCTCATTATTAAAAGGCAGTAATAAATTGCAATTCAAAATATAATAATAATTAGCACTAAGTAGGAACTAAGGTCTTTGTCTATAATTTAATGCATCAGAGAAGTAAAAATATATTTATGTCAAAGAAAATCTTAACGTTTTTGAAAAAACTTAGAAATAATATGATGTTATGCTCTGCTCGCAGATCTAAAAGCTCCTCAAGATTTCTTATTTTCAGTGTTCCGCAAAAATTATTGGCAACATGACAATTGTTCAGCAGGTGTTTTACAATGATGTTATTGCTATTGCAGAGTGAGCAAGTGATATTAACAGAGCTAAAAACTGAAACCGTCACTGGAAGTTTTGAAGAAATTTTTCTCCACCCCGCGTTGCGGACCTCTTTTATGAACGACCGTTAGGCGGGTTTAGAAATTATGCTATTTAAAGAAGTGAACCATGATTAAGTTATTTTCATAGCCCGCTCTGTGATAAAAATTTTAATTTTTAGCAATATTTTTCAGAAGTTTTTTAGATGTCGTTACATAAGTTAAATAAAAAATACAAGAAATTTATTTGCTTATGCGAAAACTTACAAACAATTAAAAATGCTTACGCAGGTATTTTATTGATAAGGTTTTTTCCTTTTTTTATATTTACTTTAATCAATTATGAGGTTAAAAAAATATTTGCCGCTAATTTTTATTCGAACAAAACAAAAGAACACAAACATCAATGACTCAGATCATATAATTATCCAAATCATCATGATTTGCATTAATTTGCTGAAATGCTGATTTAAAAATATTGCGCAAATTTTGGCGCATCCAGAATTTGCGACAACTTTGGCATATCGGCCAAGTTAATAACCTGTAAGGTAAAACATCTACGCAAATATTCCTTCACTACTAACATGTAAACAAATAAAATTCCAATTTAAATATTTATAAACTAAAAACAAACAAAAGATATCGAAAAAACATTCAAACAACACAAATACAGCAACAACAATAAATCAATAACATTGAAAAAAAAAACAAAAATAACACTATATGGAACTTCAATAAAATAGATAGACGTCACTAAAAATGATAAAAATAAACAATGATACGGGGAAAAAGAAAGTTCTGGGTAGGAAACGATTTGTACAGTAACGAAAATTTATATGTGCTTCCAGGCACATTTGTAATCTCATTATCGTACACACGTCAAATGCAATTTCTTGAGACTGGAAATTGGGTTTTTCAGGTCTACTTCAAATATATAAAAATAAATATTCGCTGCCGGAATTGCTTTTTTAATATAGTATATAAATTGTTTGAGTCATGTTGCTTTCACACATTACTTAATAAGGTTATTAAGTTACAAATTCTACCGGTTTTAATATACGCGTAGTATGTTGAACTAAATACATCTTTCTTGTGACTTTTTATTTTAATTTTAATAAAGGCCAAATTTTAAAGCTTTTTAATATAATTTTGATTGATTCCATATCTATAATAAATTTTGTATTAAAATGTCATGCATTAAAGAATAAAATACCTCGGAACACCGTAACCATTTAGCACCAAGTAAACCACCAGCTTTCAGCAGGCAGTGTAGTCGAACAGATAAGTTAATGGGCTACTGTTAAGGGTTACCAACTAGTTTACAAAAAATAAAAAAAAAACAAACAAATTCAATTGCAAAATAGAATACATACATGAACTATTTCATAGCCCTTACTAGATACCCCACATACCCTATTAATTTAAGTTGAAAATGTATTGGCTGATTTCATCAAACGTGCGCATATTGAAATTGGAAACATTTAATTTGTATAGCAATTTGTAGCTGGAAGATGCATCATAGCTTATCAAATATTTGTTCATAGTTTGCCCGAAATAATTGTAGTATTTGTGTGAACTTAGTTACATTAGTTTTCATAATTCTTTCACTATGACGTTTTGAACGTTTTTGCTTGCATGGGAGGTGCTTAGCTCTTCCCTTCTTAAAATTCATTCAAATTTATAGTACAGAGCTTTTCTGAATCATTTCTAGTGCTTATGTGAAATTTGCGTGTACTACCTAAAATAACTCTTTCAGTATGGCGTATTGAAGTATTTGCTTGTTGAGTAGATTAAATATCCTCCCATTGAAATTCGTTCCATTTTTGTTCAAAGTTCATACAAAAATTACCAAAAATTAGGTTGCACTACCTCAAATAACTCTCTCATCACAGTGATTTAATAGTATTATTTGTACAGGCTGTGGGCGTGTCGAGCAAACGTTTTCCTATGTACCAAACTTTATAAAATTATCTCTCTTGGTTATTCCATAATCTTGATATCCACAGGAGGACAGACAGACAGACAGATAGGTGGCGACTTGAGTATTGATCCTAGTCAATAATATATATAGTTTCTATACTGAGACGCCTCTTCTATGCATTACAAATATTTTAGTCAAAGTGCTCAAAAATAAAAACTTACACATGGATTCAACCTTTACAAAAATCTCTGCTGACTGCACTAATGATTTCTCTTACAGTATTTAGCAATATGTCAAAAGTGAAGAAAAAAATAATTTTTTATTTTTATTTTATTTCTGATGGGGTTGGTCCCATTCTTGTGAGACTTTTCTTTCACAAGATATAGACGAAGCTGTCTAATAAAGCATTCTTTCTCATACAAATCCAATAAATATTGATGTTATGAGCTCTCCATTAACCAGAATTTTTCTTTCATGTACCAGCAACTATTAAACCCTTTTGAAACAAAAAAAAACATATATATACTGCACACATGTTATACATTCTACATGACCATTCCAAGAAGCTGGGCTGTATACAACCCTGTTACTCGAGGTCATACTTTGTTTACACATATACATAGTTCCATGGAATATGACCATTAATATTTGAAATATTTTTCTATTTTTGTTTCTAAAATGTCTTAGTTTTAACAGAAAATAAGACATTACATTTCACGGAAATGGTATATTTTTAAATTAATTAATGTCAGCAATTATGAATGAAATAAATATGTATGTCTACAGGTGCTTGTAGCAAAGCATAATTACAGCTAAATAAGAACGAAGCCATAGAGTGATTTGCAAAAACTAAAACTAATTTTCCAGTATGGCTATAACCGTTAATACACAAAAGCGCTAAGAGGCCCTCGATGCTTTATGATCGACGAACTGCATACAGCAGTGAACCCAACACTGTTGCAGTGCGCAACGAACATTACAGTCGTTTATTGAAACTACTCTCAATTAGTTCTCAATCAATCAATAACTTTTGGATTTTCATTTTTTGATATTTAAAATATTGCGCAACATTTTGTTGGAACTTTTGTTTTGCCAAGTATTTTGCTGTTATAGCTCAATTCAAGCAGCTATGTAGTAAAGATGTTGGTTCATTGCAAGCAGATAATAAATGTAAGACCATGTGCGCTTGCGTGGCTGCATGAACCGAAGGTGCAGTACCCAAAAGAAAACCCATTTTGTTTTCTATAATATTTTGTACTTTGTTAGATCTTTCATAGCTCAGAGAGTTGCAATGGGGCGACAAGAATACTCTACCTTAGCCTTTTGTGCGGCGCTTATGATTCAAATTCGTTAAGTGTGATGATTTGCTGAATGGTTGGTTGTCTGAATGAATGAATGTCTTATTTTTTTGTGCGTTAAAACTTTTAGACAGAAATAAAGTGTTATGACGCGACAGTTGTTCCAATGTTGCAACGAAACTGACATGTGCCTGTGGTAATTTTTTATTGAATTGGTAAATGAAGTGCCCTCTAACTGTTGGCTTAAAGATTTTGCTAAAGCTTTGCAGGTAATGTTCGTTTCGACTGCTAACGAAAAAAAAAGAAAACAAAAACAACATAATGTTTTTCAACAACAATATTGTACATAAATTGCTTATCATTTCTATTTTTCATTCCAGAAAATTTCATCAATAATAACAAAAATTAAAAGTCGCAAGCCTTCGGAAGTCCCCATCATTTGAGTTGGGCACATTTAGCTATATACATACATATCGTTCATTCAATAAATAGCTGCACATGTTTTTCGACTTTTTCTCCCATATTTCTGATTCTTCTATATTGTTCAGTGCTTATTTGAAGTTGAGTTTTGAACAGATTTAAACTCAAAATTTATTTTCAAAAACTTTTAAATATTTTGAAATAACTGAAAATTTTTTTAAACAAATAAATGCAATAATTAATTAATATATGTAGATAAATCAGACTCCACGAGAAGGTTAACATGAGAAATAACGGACAGTCTAATGTATATCCGCAATTTAAGTGAAATTTTTTTAATGTTAGAATTCATCTTAAACTTAAAATCTCTAAGTTAATGTTATTGCAGGTACTTCGTTATTAATAGGTATTTAAAGCTTCCAGTGTTATAGCAAATGTTGCTCTTAATCTAACCACAATACAAAAATCATGTGCGCCATTCATTTCGGTATTTGTAAACAAACCTAAAAGACTTGGAATTAAAATCGCGCTATAAATTTATTGATTAAAACACGTAGTTTTTTTCCTTTAATTCAATTTGGAACATTTTGTTGTTCTGACTAATAGTCATTTATAAAAAAAATGTTTTAATTTTGGCAAAAGCAAAAAAAAAAGTTTGCAAAAGATGTAGATGAAGATAATGTCGGAATTCCCAGCATCATAGCTTGATCATCCAAAATTGCTATCGCATACCTTTTCGTTTTTAATTTGATTAATAAAAAATAAAAACTTAATAAATTAGGCATTTGTTTAAAAGAAATCATAAATATTTTACACAACAAACCGCAGCAAAAAATTTGTATCAAGGTCGTAACATAAAATGTTTATCAACACCATCGATACAACTAAATAACCGAAAGCAGTAGCATTTTAACCAACGACTAAGCAAAGTAATGAATTCAAATGAATTTCATCAAATCTTAGTTTTGATAGCACAGGCTCACAAAAACAAAATAGTGCCGTGCATATGGGATGCCAGCAATGCTGATTTATGACTTTTAAACCGATCAAATCAAATTTGAAAACAGAATATTTCCACCTCATCAGGATAACCTTTGAGAATCTGAATGGAAATTATCATTTTTATAAAGGGTTTCAATGCAGAATACAAATTCAGGCATTCTTTCCTAAAGTTTCCAGCGGTACTGACCATAAATCAACCATATATCAAGATTCAACTTCGTGAGGTCGTCTACAACGGCATGAATTCTTCGGGTTCTGGACTTTGCTTTGGCTGTTGATAACACTTAACGTTGTGTTACAGCGAAAATGTACTTTAAACGAGACTTGGTGTATGTTGTAGGTCTAAGCGAACTATAACAAATGGCACATATGCCATTTTTGAAACATAGCCCTTCAAAAAAAAAAAAAAAAAATGCTGCATTGCTGACCAAAAAAAGGTCAACTTTTCCCAAAAAAATTTTACTTTTTCTCACAAAAAATTTAACTTTTTACCATTTTTAAGGAAAAATTATTTTATTTTTGGAAGGCCCGGAGCTCCCTCTTTTCAACTTGACAACCCTGACTTGCATGATGATATATTTGCTTACCAAAAAATAATATAAGCAACTATTTTAACCTTAGTAAGCAAATCATTTAGGGCCCTCCTGCCTTGGTGAGATATTATGTTATGGATTCCTATATTGAATACCTAAAAACTATTTAATCTTAATTAGGGATGGGCCATGCTGCAACTTCGATAAATGACTGCTACTAACAGTGATTGATATTTTGTTGTACAGCGCATTGTATCGGTATTTGCATCGTTGTACAATCATATTTTGTGTTGGTCCAACGATCGGATGAAAATCAAAACTCAATGCTTCATCATATTTTCTTCTTAATGCTTTGTTTTTCTCCTCACCTTCTTCGCTTAGGATTTCATCAATCCATATTAACGCATCCATTTGACTCGACCCACACACTTTCCACTATGAAAAAGCAGTTAAGATAGTTGTACAACATTTTTTACAATAGATTGGAGCGTGTGCTCCTCTGGGGTATTGAGTCGATGCATAAGTTCGCTGTCTTGTGATTTGCTATTTATTCGTCGGCGTTCAAATGTCAAAAATGCTCAGATTAAGGAAATAAACTTTCAAAATATTACTAAGCCAAAATAAATTGAAAAATTTAACATGAGTACATTTTGATATAAAAAAAAATTTTTTAAAAAATTTAGAGAAATCATCTAATTTTTCATTTTACACAATGTCGCAGAAAATATTTTATTTGTTTGTTTTGACAACTATGAATGACATTTGAACGCAGCAAACTTGTGAGTTGGCATTACAATTCGACGCTGCGTGTACGCAACATAATATTTGATATGCTCAGCTAAAAGGTAGTATAAAAAGTATGATAGCACTCATTGCAACCCTACAATTTTTTTTTGCAGTGGCAATAAAAGACAACAAAAGAAAAGAGAAGAAGCCAAAGCAAAATGCGCAAGCTAAGATTTGACAGTTTTCATGGCGTTTATTTTGACCCGTCCCGAATTTAACAAAATATGTTTACATTATCCTAAGAAATTCTTTTATCATTTGTTGGTTAAAATTAAAATAACAAAAATATTAAATCTATAATACAGTTAAGAAACGTGAGTAAAATGATGAAGCAACATGTGCTGCTAGAATTGGAGCAGTTTGTTAAAGCAGTGGCTGGGGAGCGTGATGCCAACGTGCGCTTGACATCGCCTTCTCTAATACGCACAAGCTTGCATCTATTAGAAGATTTACCAGCGGCACGTGAAATCGTTTTCGAATATTTTGCAATGGTCTATGATGTATCCGTACAGACTTATGTTAATAACACCAGCATTGACTCGCAAACTGGGCTACCTGTGCCGCCACAGCAGCAGCAACACCCGCAGCAGTCTAAAAGTGGTGGAGCCAGTACAAGCAGTAGCTCGGCAGCGACACAACCTATTGAGGACGAAGGCTATGTTGCCGTGCAAGATGCTTTAGAAAATCTTGTCAGTAAAGGACCACCAGCTTGGAGTATTGTAATTGCGTCATGGAGTTTAGATCTAGTTGGAAAACTTTCCGATAAAAACACTAACACAAAGTGGAAGATGAGCATTGTGACGGCTTGTAGTTATT
Organism: Meiosimyza decipiens; assembly: GCA_963680825.1. Taxonomy (NCBI): domain Eukaryota; kingdom Metazoa; phylum Arthropoda; class Insecta; order Diptera; family Lauxaniidae; genus Meiosimyza; species Meiosimyza decipiens. Next base: position 87,003,549 of record OY804259.1, on the reverse strand, counting down.
GGCTCAATAGTGGCGCAATGCATGGCTTGCTTTGTCTGATCAGTGCTTGCTTTCGTAAGCTGACAAATGTAGAGGCAGAGTCCTGTGTCGAATCTCTGTTAGGTAAAATAAATTATTATAATTTGAAGTTCCTCATATCAGTCCTAACTGATGACTCACAAAACTATTTACTCTAAAAATATGAACTTTGTAAAATATGACTTCATGATGTAGGCGAGTACTAAGAGCGGACTTTTCAAAAACCCAAGGTAGTTTGGATCGCTCTGAAATTGCCAAGTATCACTTTTTATATAAAAAATATTTTTGAAAACACCGCCTAGGCCAAACTATTTGCCCTAAAAACTTAAAATTCGATGCATATATATTTTAGAACTAGTCTCAGCTGGTGTTAATTTTTCTAAAAAATGTATGCGCACGTTCTCAAAATCAAAAAGGTTTAACTAAAATGAAATTTTATATAAGTCATAATTATGACTGGAGTCACTTTTTAAGCGAGGATGTAGGCAAAGTGCCTTCCGTTTTACGCATTGTATGCGGTGATATAGGCATACTGCCTACAAAGCAGCCACCGGTAAAGTTCGTTAACGCTAAATTTATTCTCCTGTGAACTATAAATTTTTATTTATTTCTAAATCTGGAACCAAATTCTTTGAAATGAACAAACTTTCAGGAAAATTTACTTCGAAAAACGATTATATATGTATATATGAGGATATAAGAACAATAGTGACCTTACACTCACCTAAAAGCTCCAAAATACACGTTCTTATTTATAGTTGGAATACGCCACTTTAAACACTATTTTTTATTTTATAAATAAAACATGGCCTTTCATATTAACAAATAATATAATTTTTACAGCTGCCTTTCAACGTTATCCGCTAACTTTCGATTGGGTTGTTGCACGACTTGGCGGATGCTTTCCTCTAAAGATTATATCACAAATTTTGAACTGCAGTCTGAAACGTTTTGCTGAGGATCACCGCTTTGTTGAGGATGAACGTTGTGATTTTGACTCGGAAATCGGCATCTTAGATGATTTGGCTTTTGCACATGAAAAAGAGTTGAGTATCGCTTTTCGTGAAATGTTAAAAGAAAGTTTTCATCCCAAGAAAACATTGGATGCTTCGATTATACCATTTTTATTGGTTTTTTGTAACTATTCTGAAAACTTGCTGCAAAACCTGGTGAATGTATTTCTAGAAATGTGTATGTAATGGTTGTGTTTTCTTTAAAATAAAAACTCTTGTTTTATGTCTAATTTCTTTATAGATAATGATGAATTGCTAGCTACAATTGTACAAAGAGCACCGCTTTGGATGAGCAATAAAGCTTTTGTAAAAATTCAACCATCACTTAATAATGTGGCGTTACGTTTAAACTCAAATGGAACCACGCTACTGCTTTCGGTATCTAAACTAGCTGAGCAATATTCTTGGTGCCAGGACTTTCTTGAATTTACTCTCCAAGAGTTGGAACAAATTATACTTAATGCGCGTTTGTGTCCTATTCTAACTGATTTAGCTACAGAAGATTCGAAATATGAGCTTTGGAAATCATGCCTTAGCTCAAATATATTTGAACAGCAGACCGCTGTACGGCTATTGCTGATTGTTTGTAAGTGTATGAGTTATATGACATTTATTTATTTATTTTATAAATGATTTTGGAATCAATTTTTGAACTATCATTAAAAAGTTCGGAGCAAAATCAATTAACATATGCTATAAATTTATCAGGCTTTGCAAATTGCAATTCTAAAAACTCATTTGCCGGAAACATCAGACCCTGCTTTCCTTTGCCTTAAAACTTATTTTTGAGTGAACATTATTCAAACAAGCCATATTTTTTTTAAATAAAACTTACTATTTTATGATGATGTTATAGCATCTTCAAAATATGCTAATACATTTTTAAAATAATATCGAAAAATACAGCTACCCAGCATTTCCATATATATTATCAAACAATATCGGAGTTATTACGCAAGACATATGCAAAAAATCAAGCGGATATTGGAGCTCTTATACGCATCATTTACGGTCAAAATGGAGTTGTTGAATTTCCCGATATTGAGCCTGGCTTAAAAATGGTATTTACAGATGTTTTACTGCAAGAGCAATTTGAGCACTATCGTCTTATTACTGCAAACCGTGTGAATGAGTCTTTAAATACTTTTCAAAATTTGGCAACATTAACAAAGTAAGTACCTACAGTTCATATTGCAACATAGATACGAAATAAGTTTAATTGTTTACTTGCAATTAGATTAGAAAAGAAGAATATTCTGCCCTTTATGAAGCAACAGTCACTAATAGCAGTTCTAAATGATTGCCTTCCTAAGATTATGCAAATTCTTGATGTTATCCTAACAAATTTAATATTGCATATGAATGATGAAGCCGAAAAACGTAGTAATGAAAAAGTTAAAAAATTTCAATATAATTACAATAATAACAACAACAACCAGAGTCATCAAAATGGCAACGATGAAACGCCACACTATAGCAAGAGACGCAAAACAGAAGGACCCAATAATGTTGAAGCAATGGAAACTGATGATGATGATTCGATTGATAGTGAAAAGGCTGAAGAAGAAAAAAAAAGAAAGGATAGTCTTATTTTGGCAAACACCATAATTGACATTTTAAATATAATTGAAGCAGGATCTAAATTCAGCGTCATTAACACCAGTGAGGTAAGTTTTTTAAAAGTTTACTATGATTTTAACTATTGATTTGTTTGAGACTTGTTGTATGTAAATTCGAAACAGTTTACCTATGCAATTCAAACAAATTTTAACCTACAGTGCCTCTTCATGATGACTTACACCATCGGCCTCTTCGTAACTATTTGCATATGTATTAAAACACTAAAAATATTTTTTTGGGTATACTAGAATGTACCTAAAACTCAAATTTATTTATGATAAGTTGTGATAAGTCAAATTAAAAAGATTTTTATAAAAACTAAGAGAAAAAGAATCATTTTCTAAGCATGATTATTTTTCTTTTAATTTTAATTGTAATTTCTTTTCAATGTCAAATGAACAAAACTGCAACGTATGTATGTATGTAAAATTTATAATAAAAGAAACTAGACAGAGGACCAAAAGCACCCTGAACAGCTCTTTTGAATTCAGAAATAAAATGGTTTTTATTTTTGTGACCTTTCTCATGATCATGACCATGGGCATAAAATGGGTTACAATTTTGCTAACAATTTATAGATCTAGTAAGCCATCTACTAAAATACGATTTTTTTCAGATTCTCAAACTGTCTACGCTTACCGTAAAGTATTTCTTTATTTGTCTCGGAGAGAAAGGTAAGTTATACTGTTTTATCATCAAGTCTGCATTATTAAGGAAGATAAACTTAGTCATATGTATATTTAAAATGTTATTATTCGGGTCATTTCGGAAATTTCGTGCCAAGTCAAACGATTTGTTTTTAATTCTTTTACTTTTTACAGACACATCATCACGTTCCACAGCAATAAACAACGTCTTAAGCTTACTGCAACGTCAGTGTAGTGGTAGAAAAGCTGCACGCACAGCCTGCTTACGTGAACTAATGGAAGGTGCGCTTTTCTATTACGGTTACCTTTTCGGACAGTATGAAGAACCAGATATTGATGCATTAGAAATTCCAGAACACGAAATGATTATCGTACAAAATCAGCGTCAAAGCATAGGACCAAATGCCAACCGTACCGTATTGCATGCAGGTGTAATAGGACGTGGTTTAAGACCGGATGTATTGGTTGAAGACTGCAAATATGATCCTGTAATGCAAAATTTATTTCTTAAAGCCCTAGATGCATGTTGTGCTGACATGGTAAAACAATTCTTAGTTTGCATGCATAGCTAAAAATATTAATGTTTTAACTACTTATTGACAGGATAAGCAAAATGTTATTGAAGGTTATTCTATGATATCACTGCTACTTGTGGAAATGATTTCCACAGATGTGATGTACAATGGCTTGCCATTCCCAGATGAAGAATTCACAAAAGTCACAATAGAACGTGATTTGTTAATAAGACGTGCTTTTACTACCTCACCAATTTTGTGGGCCTTGTTAGGCTTTATAGCGACGCATCGACCAGCATTGTGTTTTTCATCAGTACTGCTGCGTGCTTTGTGTGCAACTTGTTTGCATCAGTGGCGTGCAAGAAATGGTATAGTCTACTAACAAAAAAGTTTACAATATTTTCTGAATATATTTTCTCTTCACCTTAGTTAATAAATTTCAAGCAGCCAATAAAAACGACGAATTGATGCAATGCACAATAAAACTTTTACAAATTATGGCCATGGGCCAGTTAATACCCCCACCATTGTCCAATCTACACATGATTATTGAACATTTCGAAGCACCTGAGGTTAGCCAGCGATTTATTGTGTTTCTATTAAAGATATATATAATAAAAATTATGTTTCCTTAGATTGCTCTACTACTAAAGGAATGTGTTTGGAGCTATATGAAGGATCATGTTCCTTCACCGGCGCTTTTTCATAGTGACAGTAATGGGTTGCATTGGCGCAACGCCAGCTTAGCCAAAATTCCACCACAATACGTTGATACTTTGCGAAATTTAATGCAAAAAAAGTTACCTAAATTAGGTCAACATTATCATCAAATGTTTCTTATGTACGAAATGAATAACACAAACGTTGAAGTTCCAACAAGCCAACCAGTGGCGTTGTCAGATTCAATCATTGTTGTTGAGGATAGTTAATGTAAAATAGAATCAAACAACTTGTCAAATAAATGTTTTTCAAAACAGCTATTTATTCTTAAAAAAAGGCTTGAAGCTTAATGGTTACCTTATCAGGCTAATACGCCAGCCTGAGTATGATACTCAGATCTGCAAAAACATCAATACGAAAAAAATTAGCAACCTCAGTCATCTAAGAAATTAAAAATTCAGCAGACGGTCTCAAACAAATCATTGGCGGAACATTTCCAAAACTAAGCAAAAGGTAGTGAGGTATTCAAAGTATTGTAACAAAACTTTCTACATATGGTCGTGAAATAAATCGACAGTGACTGTGGACGTGTCAGCTAAGGATGCCAAATAGTCAGAAGGAATTGTTTAGTCCTTGAATAATTTAAATTGAATCACTGCAGAGAACATGATAATAAAATTATTTATATCTGGCTTTGTTTTCGTGTCAGTTAACGTTGAACCTCAAATTGTGAAACTGTGCGGTAATTAGAAAAAAGTTGTATTTAATAATCTTAGTTTCGTTCATAAACGGGCTCTAATAAAACAAAAAGTTTCCAGTTATTTAATGCTCTACATTACATTTAAAACCTTCGTTTTGAGCATTGATAAGGTTAAGGATCTTGAGTGTTGCATCTCAACAATTCCGGTCGATGCTATGAAAAGTGGTATTGTACTCGATGAAATTTATGTATAACGGCGCCTGTCACTCATTAAGCTACTCCACGATAGTTAAGCTACTCCACGATAGTATGAAGGGTGTTTATTTGATCAATCACGATCTATTCGTACGAAAAATAACTTGTCGGTTGTTTCCGGATGAGTAGTTCTTTTTCGCTGACTCTGGTGAGGTCTATTTTCATTAAGACCTTGGATAAGGCTTGATTGAATTTTTTAATATTAAAAAAAAATTTTTTTTGGATTGTTTTAATGTCGTATGGTCCCTAGGAAACATGCATATATATCCAAAATCAAACAAGTTCTTAGATTTATAAACTTAATTTTTCACTTACTTTGGAACAATAGAATATTTCATGAAATTAAGTTTTGTGTGGGTAAAGTATCGCCACTTACTGCAGTAAATATGAGACTTATTGCTCTGCGAATACTATTAATTCACTACATGCTTGACGTCTGTTCAGGCGCATAGCAAGAGAATGGTACTATATTTCTCGATATGAAATTTTTACACGTTAATTTAAGACCCATCTGTAGGTGTTTGGAAAAATTCAGTATTCCTTAATTATTCCGCAGCTTGTCCTTTTTAAAGTTAACTTTTCTGGACTAAAAAAAAAACTTTAAAATATTTTGCGATTTTTACAAATTCAACCTCGATAAATTGCCAATACAATAAATTGAAAGCATTAAATTATGAATAAATATTTATTGGGATTCCATTTTACTAAGTTCTTGTTATTATTGCTAATTAATTGTTAAATTGTGTAGCATATTATTTGTCAGAAATTTGTAATATTCTGGCCAGCAGTTTGTAGGACGACAAAGAACTTACTACAACAATATTAGAATTTACAATCATCTTGCAAATTGTTAACATGGAAACCATTTTGGTAATCATTAAATGACATTCAATAGTATTCTGCATACCTAATGAATTGTATTAACTCATATATGAAATGTAAATTATGTATTCAAACAAAATGAATATGAAAATAATAAGCTTTGCGTAGAAGATTTTTGTTTTTAAGATAATTCAAATTTAATTTCTAAATGTATGGAAAACGTTGCTTAGTTCTAGGCAAGTATAGATTTAAACATAACATGTGTAAAATGTAGTTTATCAAAAATTGTATTGTCGGTAGGAAATATATTAAATTTCATATTTGTTTTCTTTTTAACACTCGAGTTTACAAGTTAAATACATATGTGTATTGCTTTTAAAATATCTTTTTTTGATTTTGCGACGCATTGCATACAAAAAAAGATTATAAATTAAAATAACTAAAAATTAAGCAACAACAAAACTAATAGCTAAATAACTAAGAATTAATAAATACTAACAAAAGAATTTCAATTATAATAATAAAAATGTTGAAACTAATTTTCTAGTAAACAAAAAACAAGTTCAAGGCAAATCTTTCTAATTCTAAAAGCTTTGCTTTCAATGAATTTTTTTTTAATTATATGAAAATATGTAATCCCCTTTTCATACATTATTAGATGATTTAATTTTTTGTTACGTTATTTTGTTTTCATTTTTGTAAATAGTTTGCCTCAAGATGGTCGACAACTTGTTAATTTTCGTACTGAAATGCATGATGTGAGTTTTTTCGCGCGTCGCTTCAATGATGATGATTTTTTGCCTTTGACGCTATTTGATGAAGATGCTGCTACTGTGCCACCACTGGTAGATGCAGCGGCAGAAGTAGATGCATTATGTTGCTGTTGCGCCTTTATTTCTGCAGCTGCTGCAGCTGCTTGGCGTGCAAGTTCTTCTGTAAAATGAAGGGAACAGAAAAGTGGAATTATATATTTTTCGATATGCAAAAATAAAACTTACGATTTATATCATGCTCTGTAAAATAAACTTCATCCAAGTCACGTTCAGTTTCATAATGATAAGCATCTAAATAAGGCAGTACAGTGGAACGGCGATATTTATCGTTCTTAAGTGGCGGAATGGGAATCGGTGGCCCCTTTTCCTCAGGAGCCGAAATAAACCAACTGTTAATAGATTAAAAATATTTAAATTGTGGAAGCCATAAGTAATTCATATTAATTTAAGTTTTAATTACGATTCATAGCGAATTTGCTGTATGGTGTAACGTTTCGACGGATCAGCTTGTAACATCCCTAATATTAATTCAGCTAATTTAGCATCTATTTTGTACAACCAATCAGGAGCCTCCCATTGGCCACGGCCGATATTTTCTAAAAGCCTATATATGTTATCACCTTCAAATGGATATAGGCCGGTGCAAAGATTGTAACTGTAATTAAGAGACATTATTTATTCTTAATATTATTTTCAAGTTAGAATTTACTTATTTGTTGTGTTTATTTTGAACAGAAAACCATTTTACTCAACTAAAATTCATTTTTTTAAAGTATGAGCAAACATAAAAAAATTAACGTAACAAAAGATAATCTAGAATCCTTTGTTTTAAGTAATTTTTGCCTGGTGTAATTAAGAATAATAGCAAATAAACGATACTTTTCGGCTTTTGCAATGTTTTGCGATGCTTTCCAACTTTTTTATGATATTCAATGCTTTCCAACTTTTCTATTATTTCAATACTAATCGAATTACTATTTTGATATTTTCGGCATTTATCGACTTTTTCGATGTTTTTCAATAGATTTTTAATCGATTTTCTCGACTTGTGGGAATTATTTGCATATTTTTCGATGAACATATTTCAATTGATTTCAAAACTATCCGATATTTTTCGACATTTTTGATGTAATTCAATAGTTTTCAACTTTTTCGATAATCCTCTATCCTATTTGATGATTTCTGATTTTATCGAATCATTTGCTTTTGTTTTGATTTGTAATTTTATTTTAGGTAAACATAAAGTTTTATTTTGAGTTACCTACACACTTTTTTTCGGTCAAAAATTATGACCGTAATTTTTGAAATTCATTGCCATTGAAGTTAATTTTTATAAGCAAGTTGTTTAATGTACACATATACTTACAGTGTGACGCCGCTACTCCATATATCAACTTTAGAGCCAGAAAACGATTCTTGTCCATTTGCGATTTCAGGCGGTTGAAAAGCTGGTGAACCTTGTCCCGTTGTGCATGTATCATCATCTGCAAACATCTCCAACTGTTCTGCTACACCAAAATCAGATATTTTTAATGTTTGATCCAACGCAAGCAAAAGATTCCCAGGCTTAATGTCCTTATGTATGACACGACAGCCGTGCAAGTACTCCAAACCATTAATCAATTGACGAAAGTAACAATGTGCTTGAAAAAGAGGTAGTTTCTTTTCTGGTGCGCTCTCAAGCATTTCCTACAATCTCAGCAATTTATGAAGAAATTTAAAAACATGTTTAATTTTATTTCCACTCACCTGCAGTCCACCAACACAATACTCCATAATTAAGTACATTTTTTGTTTTTCCTCATTATAAAGTACATCCAGCAATGCCACCACATTCTTGTGATTTAAATATTTGAGTAACTGTATTTCGCGCTGCACATTTTGTTCCCCATTTGGTATGCGACGTAATTTACGTTTTGTCAAAATTTTTACTGCACGTCGGCAGAGATTCTCAGAATCCAAAACTTCTTTAACTTTGCCGTACGAACCTTCGCCGAGAACATCGCCCATGACGTATTTGCCAACCATTTTAATGTTTTTCTTTTTTTGTTGATAGATGATTTCAGCGCTATCTACGCGGTTGAAGAACATATTGCCAATATCTAATGTGGCCAAATCGAGAGTATCGATTTCTTCATCATCGAGCCAAGTAACTTGATGTTGCATTATCAACTCCTCTTGTTCGTTTTCAGCTCCAGTCTTGAATGAAGCTAGCTGACCACCCTCAACTAGGACATCATCTAGCTCTGATTGAGTGTCGGCGTGATAATTTTGGTTGGTTAGTAATACAGCAAGCTCTTCATTACCATCATCATTTACAATTGGCAGACTTGTAGCTGCTGTTGCTGGTGATTTAATGCTGTTTGGCATAATGAAGAGTTTTGGACTGGAACTAACGGATGCAGTTGTGTTATGAACTTGGTTAGTATGATCGTAAGAATGTTGTTGAAGTTGACCGGAATGCTGCTGTTGTTGCTGTGATTCTAATTGTTCTTTTACAACATGCGTACTGGTCACAGTCATTTGGATGTTAGTTAGAGATGTGTTTTTAGGTGAAAGAGTGAGATAATTAGGAGGGAGTGTTGTTTTTATAGAATCTATTTAAAATAAAACTAAAGAAAAATAAAAAAACAAGAAACAATTTTATTATGTGATTTATATTTGATTTCTGTTTTAAGATTGGCATTTAATCAAAAGTAGAAAAAGACTTTCCCGATATTTTGTAAGCAGTTCGTTGTGAGGATTCTTTTATTGAAAACATCATTTTTATTTATTATGAAAACAGTGGCGTACCGAAGACCTTGGCCGCAAAGAGGTAATTTGTAGCCTTCTACCAACTCAAAATAAACGTGTTTTTTTCAAATTGGAAAAATTATTTTTCAAAAAAAAAATTATATATAAAAAAGGGACTCACTTTCCACTTCTCGAAAACCCTAGCAAAATGAGATATATTTTCTTTTAAATTCTAAAACCACACCAAAATTCTTTGCAATCATTTTCATTTACTAAAAAGAAGGAATATATATAATTTCCGATACTTCTTAGTTATGTTACAAGAAAAATTTTAATTTCATATTACGAGGTCCATTTTGCCGTCCCCCAAACGGTTGCGCCCGACAATGATCTCTGGATAAAGATAGTATGATAAAGCTAGAGAGCTCTTAAAGTGGCTTGACTATTCACATAGATGTTTACGCGACAGATAATGTTCTCCATTAAAATCCTTTCTTCAGTTTTTTGGGATTGCGGCTTGGAAAATAATACACTGGCATTACAAATAGCAGGATTTACTCCTTCGTTTTGTTTGGAACTTTCAAATCGACATCACATTAAGTCACGTCACGATAATTAGAGTATAATAATTTGGGCAGATTTTGAGGTTACCCAACATCATTTATCAAATTTAGTTCTTGATATGCAAGGAATGGAAACGTTTCTACAAGCTAGAACTTAGAATCATATTCGTCAGGCTTAGGAGATAATGTAGGTTACAACCAATCTAAGTAAGCCTGGCTTATGTAAGTTATTTAAAAAAAAGGTAAAGTTAAAAACAAATTATTGAGACTTACTGAATATATACTCCAATGACTAGAACGGTCAATTGTACTTTTTATTGGTTAACGTTGACAGCGACGACAGCTTCAATTGCTGCTCGTCGGTGTTCTGCTTTTCTGGTTATCACTTATTGCTTTTATTGTTGTATAAAGTAGGCTGTCTACTGTGTTGAGGCAGCCACTAAACGTTGTAAGCGCACAGCTAACCGCTTGCTGTTTTTACGCTGCTGCGGAGGCATCCACTTCACATTTTATTTTAAATATTGCTACGAAGCATTTAGTTTTCCTTCTCTTTTAACAACTTTTTTTTTTACGTTTTGACTATAAGTTTAATTGATGTTTTTTCTTTCGTTGTAATGGTTTTTTATCACCAATTTCCGATGATTTGCAGCAGCAATTATGTTAAATATTTCTCCAGTTTGGTTGAAATTTTTTACAGAATTTTCCAATTCTCTCCCATTTATTTTTTTTCTTCTAATTATTATGCAAATATTGTTAATGAAAATAGTACTTATATGTCAGCAACAGAGGTTTTTTCTTGTTTTTCACAAAGTGATATCGGTTAGTGGCGACAATATTTTGTAGTTTATATGGTTTTTGTGTATTAATTTAATAATTTTATTTGAATTTTATAAGACTTTTCCAACCACAAACAAGATTATACCGCTGCTTGCACTTGGAATAAAATAAAGGAGATAGACAGCGCGGAGAAATGTCAAATTATGGTTGAAAAACTTTGACAGGTGTCAAAAGGATTTTGAAGTTGGTTGCAGTTAAATTATTGCCTACTTTTTTATTCGCTACTCGTTATTGTAACTGCAACTAGCGGGTTGCGTATTGAAAAAGGCTAGTAAATTAACATAATTCATTATTGTTCTAATGTTTATGTACTCTCACTAAGATTTCCGTTTAACTCCGTGTTCGTGTGACCAGTCACTTCGATGTTCGTAAAGGGTCAGTGCTAATATTAGAAAATAACACTTATTTAGAGCTTTCAAAGGCCGGTTTCATACCTTACACTATCGATCATAAGGCAAGACGTCATATGCAGATCTGAACTAACGATCTGACAGTCGCGCAGTAGTTTTGAAGTCACACTGCCGCCGGATGAATAGGAAAATACTTCGATTTTCTGTCCATTTTTGTTGCAGATCGTGTAGAATATGGGGATGTTTGACAGACTTCGCTATGTTAGAGTCTAAACACAATTCTGGCGGACGACACAAAAAACGCCAACGGGAAAACTCAACGGTAAAGTCTGTCCGAGTAAACATAATCGCGACAGACGACAGAAAAGTACGCTGTCATTTTATCTTTACTAGAAAATAATTTTTTTGTGACATTGTGAAACCTTTTTTTTGTCACTGATAGAATTGAATTAAATCCAAGTTGAGGATCAGCGGTTTCCTTCGTCTATAGCAATTTATATATATCTATTCCAAGCGGTCAAGTGTGTTGAAATTTTTCGAGCGACTAAGCACTGGTGGTTTCTTCCCTCGTCCGTCAGAACCGTGCTCAAGCTTTTAGTTGTGTAGTGACCTCTATGGGAGAAGAAAATAAGCGTGCATGGCTCAGTTGCAACTATACTGCTAGTCAATGGAATACCACATGGATGTGTATAGTCACTTCTGCCTCAACTCCTGGTAGCAAAGAGCTTGTCCAAAAGAATTGGAATTGAAAAGTTTCAATGTTTGGTCATGGTTTGTGGCAAACATCTTTTTCCAAATCCTACAATTTGGACTTTCTCTAATTTGACGGGCTCAGAAATGCAGATTTTGGAACAGGCCACATAAGACAGAACTCATTACTTTAATAGGACATACAATATACCTATACTATAACTTCTAAGTACTTTGAGCTTTAACCAGCTTCTTTTAAACTATTTTCTTCCCCTGAGCCATATACCAAACCAGAAATCCATAAAACAAGCTATATCCGACTACTAATTCAAAGGGTTACAGCAAAATTTTGGGTTGAAGTCCACAGTTTTTGTCAATGACATTCTTACAAGAGTAAATAGCTGCTAAAGCTTTCAGTTGATCTTTCTTTGATGTTTAGTTTGCAGTCTAAGTTCCTGTCGAGAATTATATCTAGGTATATAACATTATTGGAGAACACTTACTTACTTACTCCAACGAGTATAGGAGGTTCGACTATAGGAATTTTGTATTTTCTATTAAAAGGAATGAGATCTGTCTTATGTGGGTTGTTCCGCAAACTGCATTTTTTAGCAGGAGTACTTAGGTTAACCCCAACTTCCGCTCTGGATGTATTATTACACTTACGACGGACCGATCTTTACGGCAGGAACACAACAGCAAGTTCAGCCGTCAGCGTAAAAGCTGCCTTGGTATGGCCAGATCAAAACTGCTGAAATCATAATTAGATACTAAAGCAGTTCGAGACCAATTCCTCTAAAGTTGACATATGATGACACTCAAATGTGAAAGTATTCCAATAATAAATTAAACCACAAATTTTTTCTTTATCATATGTTTTATTTTGTATTAAACATTTACGTCCTTTTCATCTTCTATATAAAAAAATGATACAAAATTATAAAACTATATACACTATACATATGTGTATATATATGCTTAATTCTTAGAATAAAATTTCTCACCAAAAATCTTAAAACTATTACATTCTTAGAAATCGTACAAAATTACAGACATTCTTTGAAATTCTATATATACGGAGTAGGCGATCAAATCGAAACACATAAAGTTTTTAAATTTTTTAACAGGAGTTCTTGGCTGGGTAGTAATTTTAATGAAATCGATGTCGATGTATTACGCTTTATGTAAAACTAAATAATAGACCTGAAACCGAATTTCGAATGATTTGACATCAACTGTTGATTTTCTATTTTTTTTAGAAGCTTAAGTGCTCTCAGCAAAGTTGGAAAAATGGAAGCTTTTTGCTTTGATCGCGCACTCCTTATATGTCGTCAGCTGTGTCTTTGAAATCTCTTACATTCATTTTGAAATGAACATAACTTTTTGTTGCAAGTCGAATCAAGTGACGAGTTTCTTGACGTATGCCAACGACATGAATGTATTCGTAAATGTTTTTTTGTAATTTAGACTAGTTTTTAATTAAGATACGACACATATGTATAAAACTTAAAAATAAGCAAGTCTTAACTATTTACAAGAAGAGATATGTATATGATACAATATATACTTACATAGCACATTATGATTTGTTGTTGTTATATTAAGTTGGTTTCATTTCAAGGAGGTTCTATAATAAGTATTTTAATATTACAATAATAATAATAACTTAAGCAGATCGCAAAAATTGACCCATTAATGATGTTTATATTTTAGTGAAAAGCTCTATGAAACATAGCAACAAACTGCATAAATGCTGAGAAAAAAATAGTTTCCCATTTACATAGCTGCAAGTGTTGAATGCCGCATTCTAAGCGCTTTTATCTAAAATCAGGCTTAAGGCTAAGGTTCAGTTTTTGTTACATGGTACACCATGTATTAAACTAATGAAATTGCTTTTTACAACGAAACATATACATTTTCGTATGTTTGTATGTATGTGTTTTTCTTTGTTTATATATATGTACTTATAAATTATGTAATTTCTTAAATCTTAGTTTGTTTTTCACGTATTGGTAAAATTTAATTTCAAGTACCGAAAACCATTTTAAGCAATTTATTCTTTGTTAATAATTAACAATAATTTTGTTTTGTTTTAAAATATTCGCACTTTAACCTTAATAATTAGTTTGTTAATTCTGTCACGTTGTTCTATTTTTTTTTGTGTTTTTCTTTTTTTTCAATTATTTACAAAGCGTTAAATGTTGCTTAAAGTTTTACCAAAACCTATAGAACTTTTCGTTTTCATAAGATTTTAAAGGCAAAGGCACAGTAGTTTTAGCCAACTGTTTACTATTCGACAATTTTATAGCCATGAAATTAGCACACTCGGAACTAGAATAGTAGGCTTCGAAAACCCAGCAAATAAAACTGAACTAACTGGCTTTTGTGTTAAGGCATGAACTTATGAAGCCTTCTATTTTCGTCCATTCGGGCTTTATTGAAAGGTAGATTTAAGAAAAAACTGAAGAAAGTGATACTATCCAACGAAATCCCATTATATTAGGATTATTATTTATGTCTTTGACGTTACAAAGTTGGTGGAGAGTATGACAAGGGCCGTTACGTTACGTATTATGTGAACAAACCCTTAAACTTTAAGACTTCTTATCATATCAAGGGGTGATATGTCTTTTACTTTAATTGCTTAAACATTAACTTATTAATCTTTACAGTGGTCTGTCTGTTCAATATATTATACGCCTGCTTTGCCTTTTATCTGAGGAAACTAAAAAGTCCTTGTGGACAATTTATTACAAAATTGTGTTAGTTAATAAGTTTTTTTTTTTGTTTTTAAAATTAAAATAAGGAAAACAAATTTGCGTATTTACAATTCGGTATTGTGTTCTTTTAATGAAAACATCAGTATTGTTGTGGTTTTTGTTACGTGATTTTCGTTGCATTTCAAATGTTGCTCTAAGGCCTATTGAACTTTTTGCTTATCCATTGCTGTTGCCAACGCGCTGTTGTTGTTTAACTCATCCATCTGTTTTTGCTGCGTCGCGCAACTGTCTGACATCAACGCAGCTGTTTTCGCTGACAGCGCCTTTTGATCCTGTGACCTTTTGTAGCTTTGCATATAGAAATTCATAAATAAACAGAAGAATATGGAAGCGTTCAGCAGCAGCAGTGCAGAGATGAATTTGGAGAACTGACATTGGGTGCTAATGAGAGCGCGTGTTGTATGTACAATGCAGAGAACAAATTGGGCCTGAAAATATAAAAAACAAGTTTTTTTTATAATTCAATGTATATAACTTAAGATAACTTAATTTTAGTTTTCAACTTAAGAAAAGAATTTTATTTTTAATGTACTGTGGGAATATATTTTTGTTTCTTAATAATTAGCTGCATGCTACCGTATCTGCACTTCAACGCCATTTTGCGTCAAATAGCGTGTTTTGAGGCAACGTTTTATTAATTGTGGGAATAAAGTGTTTTGTTGCTCTTAGTGTTGACAATGAGTTTAATTCAGGAAGTTGACATTTACCTAATGAGTCTGAAAGTAACTTAAGCTCATTATTTGAATCGGTCATCGGCAGTTGATTTAAATGTGGGCACGTTTGAAATTATAGTGTATCGCCTAATTACAATTTCTGCTTTAAAGCTGGCAATTAAAAATTTTTATATAACACTTACTTTTCATAAGATTTGAGCGTTGACATTTTTAATTGCATGTGTTGATAATTTCATCAAGTTCATAGCTTAAGTCTTTTGTTTCATAAGTATTAATTTATGATAGTTAACTATTAACTGCTACTGCTATATAAAGCGTCACTATTTTCGTGGTTTTATTGTATGGCTTCATAAATTCTTATCGGTCAACCCATGGCACATCGCTGATTCTGTTAAAGCTAGTCGATTTTTTTTTTAATTTTCTCATATTTTTTATATTAAAACAAACTCCTAACAACTTTATTTAAAATTAAATTTCAGCTACGTTTTGGACACCTTTAATTTCTATTTAGAAAGCTTTCTAAAATGTGCCAATGTCCACTTTTTAATTTCATTCAAAACCTTTGTGAAGCGATACAGAGCCCTTGAAAGATTAAGGGAAAAGAAAACCAAAATTTCTTAATACGTCATCAGACTCTAAACTTTTTTCCTTATCCGCGTCACTTGCGCGCTGTTGTTTTTATTACGTCCTCTGGGCCATAAATTGTTGTTTCATTTTGGCCGCCATATGCGTTAATGCTTAATATGCAGTTTGTTTTTGTGCAGTTTTTTAATTTATGATTGATAATGATTACACAGAACTATACTTAATATTGCATCAAACAGAGAACCAGCCTGACTACACTCACACAGTTCTTTACTATCCATGTACATACGCTTGATGTCGTATATATATAATGTAGATAGTATTTTGGAATCATTAAAAAATATTTAAATTTCATTAGATAAATTCAGTAAACATTAAATTTGCAACCTTTCAGTAACACTTCAGAATGATTGCATGTGCAAGATTATATTTGAAATGTATGAGAGAGATTTCTGTAGCGTTGCGTTTGCAATATTTTAAATGAAACATTTCTGGTACGTTACGTACTGCTTCTGAAACGCTACATCCCGAGTAAGCACGAACGATGAGTAATATGTCACACTTAACTCAAAAGTGGGATTTGTGTCGATTTAGGGAACAAAAACTTTCTGTATAATAATATATAGACCATGTTACAAACATTGACTAAAATGGTGCAGACAAAGTGAGAATTCCTGAGCCGTATTTCACCGCAATAAGCAATTCAAAATCAATTAACTATTGTCTCATTTCCGAGCAGTGCTCGAAAATGTCCAAGCCAACAGTAGCTAATATCAGCAATTTCAGAGTATGCAATAGCAATTAAAAAAACAATAAAAAAAACTTTAAGGAAAACTAAAGCCATAACAAAGATTTAACAATTTGTTTAAATTCTTGTAGCGTTTTTATTGAGAAGTTCATTTGAAATGCTTTAAGTTTGAATTATATCCGAAGTTCAGTTACAAAACACACATACATACTTATACCGCTGTGCACACACACTCATGGACAGTAAAAAATTGAATGTGTTCTTCAATGCTTATTAGCTACATTTCTGCTACCGAATGTTGTTGTAAACAGGCTTGGCAACATAGTTGCTAAACATTACAACAAGGAACAGAGCGCAGCGAACTTGCAAATCTTTTTTTATTATTGTTGTTTTGGTTGTTGCTCATTGCTAGTATCGATTAGCAATAAGCAACAATAAAAAAAGAATTAAAAACTTGGCTATCTACTGCTGCTGCTAGTGCATTTTCTAGACCGTGCAAATGCTGCAGGTCGCAACTTGCCGGTTGCGCTTTTGCAGCAACAACGATTTATAATTTTATACCACTTGCTTTAGTTTTTGTTATTTCTCTTCTTCTGTTTTTCGGTAGTTTATTTTATTATTCTTGTTTTGACCGACCGCACTGGCAGTTGTTTATTGCTAAAACACTGCGAAATGATAAAGTCAAGTTTGTTGCTTAAGTCTTTTGTTTCAATGGTGTTCATATGAGGTGGAATCATAACTAAAATTCTTTTCTTGTAAATTTTAAAATTATATTAAATTTTGCTTAAGATTTTCGTTTTATTTTTAAGTTTTTATCGCAATCCATTTTGCATCCATGTAACTATTTGGGCATATTATGTAAAAACTCACTTAACAGATAATTCTCCTATGAAATGTTTTTGGTTTGGAGTTAGTTCAAACTAAAATACGATTCTAAAGTTGCATCCATCAGCAACAATCAATTTATTTTTATTGCATTTACTTTTGTTTTTCGCAGCCATGTTGCAAGTGGAACGTTTTAGTTTATGAGCAATTGCTATTGTTGTTATTATTTGCTTTTAGCCAACATCAAAGTCGTTCTATTTTGATCAAGCTCATGTTAAGCAAACTATTTTTCAATCCTTTATGTATGTGCATAAATATACAGTCTGATAGACAAACAACAACAGTATTACATGCAGTTGTTGAATGCACTAAAGTTGTTGTTGCGCGCCTCAGATTATGCAATATATTTTTTATTAGATTCTTTTTCTCGACGCTTGAACGAACGTACGAATTTTAGCAATGAGACAGATGGATGGTCATAGAGGCTACTAAATACTTGTAGTTCGAGACTGGCTTGAGCTTGGCTGTTTACAGAGCTACTGCGCAAGAGCGGATTTATTTTTATTTGCGATTTTGTTATTGCTATTCCACTAAATACTTCGAGTTGCAGTGCAGTGCAATGTGGCTCAACGCAACGTATCGCTTGTACGTTTATTGCATCGCTTGGTTGACCACTGAATTGAATTTTGTAGGTCACTGTACTACTGTGTGTGCATGTGGATCTTAGTAACTACAAGTTTCGTTGTAGTTGAGGTAGGTTCTTTAACTTTGTTTATGTTGACAAATTAATTTTTATTGTAAATCTGAACAGTAAATACAAAATACTGCTAATAGTATTTATTTTAGTTTTTTTCTTTTGGAAAGCTCATGGTTGTCTCGTATAAATTCTATTTTGTTCATATTAGATAATAATATTTGTATAATTCTATGCACGGTTGGTTGTACTTCCTTAAATCAACAATACAATTTTTGGATAACGGCCAACGAACACAAAATTTTGTAAGCTGACATAAAATTTGATCAAGTCAAAGTCTTACGAAAAACTTAGAAAAATAAGACTGCAAGTCGTATAAGAAAATAAATTTAGCTAAAAAATTATTTCCTTAAGAAAAATTGTTCTTGATTTAAATATTCCAAAATCAAAATGAAAATAAAAAATTCTCTGAAATAATCTTAATGTCATGAGGCCTTTCTGCACGACTTCTTTTTCAAAATTATTGAGCAATATTTCTTGACTCATGACCCATGTAACATATCGAATTTCTAAAATTAATTTTGAGAATAAATCAATTCGATTAATAAATCAATTTTGCAATCATAATAAAGTTCATTAGTGGCATTGCAGAAGACTTAAGTCATATACTCAATGAATCTTAACACTCAAACTACACTTTAAAATATACAACTAATAATTCAATTGACGTAAAATATTTAAAAAAACTATTATGCGTTATAAACGTAGTAATAAATCAATCCTTAATTGGATTTGAACATTTTCAATTAATGTTTATCTATATTTAGTGGAAAACATATTAACTTAAAATTTACAATTACGTTACAAAATGTTTATGAAAACTTAAACAAATTTCGTTAGAAACGTTAGCTGTTTGTTTTAATTTGGACATGTCTTATTTCTTTAATATGCAGAAGTTCAAGTAGGTTAAAGTAGTATTATTTACAGTTTTTGATTTTAAAGTCCCAATCGCAAGTTACAGAAACTGATACCAATATATCATCTATTAGTCATCTATCAAGCTAACGCGCAAAAGTATATCAACCAAATTGTTCTCAGCTATTAATGAATTTTGCAATATCCTATATGCCAAAAATTTAACGCAAATTATTTGCAATGTAAGAACTTTTTTCGCTATTTAATTAGTTCCAAATTTCTTGTGGTGTATCAACTTTATTCAAATACAATTGGCACATGGTATTCAATGTGTCCCAAAAGTGTAGTAAGAAAGCTGGCTTGTTCTGGTTCTATGCCTCATAAAATCCTTTTTAGTTGTTGCACCAGACTTATACCTGTTCGACCTGCAATGAAGAAGCTGAAGTTATGCTTAAACGAACTATTTGGAGTTCTATATTGAAGACTGGTCATAAGATCTAAGTTACTGGGCTTTTTTATAGTTTATCGGAACGTCTGACCGGCGAAGAGTTAATATACTTTGTGTGCTAGGTATAAATATAATGAGAATGTTAAAGGTCCTTTCTAAATCTGAGTGTCAACCCTCAGGAGCAGTAAAAACTTGCTATATGTCTATCAAGTATCACACGACATCATAATAGACCCAGCAGCAAAAAAGATGTGGCTAATGGATCAAACCGCTGACTTACGCACGGAACGCAATGTCCCAAATGATTCCTCAATATCAATATTGGGTGGTACAAAAAACATGTTTATCCAGCGCTGTCCTAGAATTGTAAAAGCCGGTTAAAAAAGAGACCAGTATTTTTTCCTTTTTAAATCGGCTTATACCTAATGGTGTTGCCCTTGCCCTGAAGCTTCCCATGTAGTTATTTTATATGGAAAAAGTACACTTTCTGCTAGAATTACTATAAGATCGTTAAAAATTAATATTTTTTTACTCAATAAGAATCTCTCCCTTCAGTAGTCTTCGAAGAAGGAACTTGTAAGACTTTATTTAAAAAAATATATATTTTATTTATTCAAGTTTCTTTATTAACACAAGTAGTAGAAAAGTCTCTAGTTGAAACTATTATAAGGCCTGTGACAATCTTCTGTGTGAGTATTTGAAAAATGAGATTTATAATCATTAACAACTTGGAGTAAAAATTGATTTTGATTTTCATCAAATCGTTTAATTTTTCTACAAAAGATCGTTTTCTCGTACTGCATTTTTCTTCTTAGCCAATTTCTGTAAAACTTTCCATTCAGAGTGAAATGGGAACGAATTTCTTCTACAAACGTCACAGTTCTTAAAAAGTTTAATTGCAATTTTCGATATCAAAACAATGTTTGATACAAAAACAGTTTGTAGGTTATCTCGTCTTTATGAGCTTTATAAAATTTTTAGTCAATGTCGCGAGTAGCATTAAATCAAGTGTTTTTCAGTCCATATTAACCAGGTTGTTAATTTACACGTTAAACAAATTGCTATATAACATTTTTTTTAGAGATTATGTGCGTAAGTAGTTAAAGTTTTATTGAAAATGAAAATACATACGATAAAATAACAAAAAAAAAAAAATCTATTGAATTTCAGAAAAGCCCTGATGAATGACAAAATTGCAGATCATCAAATAAGCAGACAATTAAAAGCCGAAAAGTCATTGTGCTGTAAGAGCGAAAAAGCAAAATATCTGCCAAATTCAAGAAAAATACACACGTCAATTTACCTTTAAAAAAATTTAAACAGAAAACACAAAAAAAATACTGAAGGCTAACAACAAACAGCAAAAATTCTGACGAAGGACACCACTAAACGTGGTGGTTAATGTTATATCGCATTTTCATTTAAGACAACAATTTACAATAATGAAAACAAAAAAAAAAAAAAAAAACAAAAACAAAATTCAACTCAAAGCATGTAGGGAAAAATCAAGAAACAAAAAAATATTTTTTCGTATCAAAAGAACTCGGTGTGAGCTGCGACACAAGTCAACAATCAGTGAGCATCTCAATACGCTGCAAGTTAGTGGAGGCAACAACATCTTCATACAGCAGCAACATCGACTGTCACAGTAACATCGAAACCGGCAATGAATGTCACGCAATGGCGTAAAACAATTTTTGTTTTTTTTTTTCAATTTATTTATGTTATGAATATTTTTTTTCTTGTTGGATTAAGTACCATGAAATTGTTTTATGTCTAAAATAGAATTCATGTTAAAACATTGACTAAAATCAAAATAATGAAAATTTAAGCATAGTTTTTTCTTGCTATACTTTTTATATGCAACAGTGTTGCTATTAATTTTGCAGCATTGAGTGTTGGTAAATTGCTGTGAAGCGCACTTGAGCCGAACATTGTAGCATCATTGAAAATAAAACACTTGCCACTCATTTAATGATGTATATCAGAGTATTATTTAGCGTTGGTGGCAATCAGTGCTTACGATCTTAAGATGGGATCAAAATGTGGCAGCTGAGCTGTGAATTTACTTTTTGGGCTGAATATAATTGCGGCTACTTAAACGTAGCAATTAGCAAGTAACATGTGTTTTTAATTAATTAATTAAAGGTTTTTAGTATCGAGAATTTTGATTTTTATACATAGAACATTAGCGATATGTTTATTCTTTCATAAGTCATCAAAACACCATAAGTTATAGCACATATGTGTATTTTTGGTTTTTTTTTATTTTCAGTGTAAATTTTTGACACTTGTAGCGTGATTCGTAACATATGTTAGCGCCAAAAATTCTCAGTAAAATTTGCCATTTTACGACAAATAGACTAACGAACGAACAGCGCTTGAAAATCATTGAGTTTCATTCTCAAAGTTCGTGCTCTGTGGGAAATGTGTTTCGCATATTACGTCCGTTTTATGGTCGTCATAATTGACCCACCGACGAAGCTCATTTTTGACTCAATGTGTACGTCAACAAACAGAATTGCCGAATTTGGTCTTAAGAGTAGCCATAGGCGGTTCAAGAAGAAAAAAAAAACACAATCGAATGCATCTTTGTCTGTAAGACTTGGAGCATATGATGATAAATAGGATTTGGTGCATCGTTTCATCACTATAGTTGAGACTTGGATGTACCACCATGATCCTGAATCAAAGCAAGAAGCTAAGGAGTGGTGTGAATCGGCTCATCGGCCGTTCAGAAATTGGTTACAGAAAAAAAAATCTTTCCACTACACAAATCGTTACAGCATCAACCCTATTCGCCAGACTTAGCTCTCTCTGACTTCTCTGGCTCTTCTCACGGTTTAGAAAATTCTTTCGTGGAAAACAATTTTCAACAAACAAAGAGGTAATAGCCGTCGTAGAGTAGTTTTTTGCAGATCTTTCGAAAAATTACTATAGCAAAGGGGCTTACTAATTGGAGGACCGTTGAAGTAAGAGCATGGAAGTTGAGAGAAATTACACTGAAAAATAAATTAATACTTAGAGCTTTAAGTTCAGTTTTCATTTCCGTTCGGCAGACTTTTTGAGCATGGTATATCAGTTTGGAATTATTTACAAAAGCAGTTGTTGTTTGAAGGAAACATTCTTATTATAATTTATTGCTTTAGAATAAATAAATAAAAACAAAAACACCAAGCAAATAAAAATATTTGAAAAAATCCAATTGTTTCTTCATTTACAGATTTAAGTGTTTTTGTTTAGAGTCAAATATTATATTGCAATAAATTTTTACATGTCAGTCACTAATTTAGCTAGAAATTTTAGAGAATTACTTACATGCCAATTAATTAAAGTTATAAATTAAATAAAACTTATTTTAGCTACATGATAGTTTTTCCACTTATTTTAATAAAAAAAATAATATAAAACGTAGCTTTTAAGCAAGTGATTCCCACAACGCAAACGACCCACTTTATTTTTTCAATAAAGTACGCAGCAGTTCTTTAATTATTTTGCTAAGATATCGAATGCAACGTTCGGTACAAAGTCTCGAAGTTTCAACAAATTTACCGATTTCTTTTAAAAGGCAATTTTTTCATTGCTGACTTTTCCGCTTTAGTGTTTCCGAATCTGTGTGTGTAAAACAGTAAGCGTAAAATTAATATTTGTAGAAAAAAAAACTTTTGGAATTAAATTTTTTTATTGAAAACTAAAATAAAAAATAAATTTTATGGTAACTTGTTTTGTGTCTTTACTTCTATTTCACTTAGCCTTTTGGATGTTTTCGTTTGTGTTTGTGGCTTATCCATAAGAATATTGTTGCATTAATATTTGTTTAGTTTTATGGTATGCGTTGGTGCACACATACACACTATTGAATGTAAGCATCAAAGACTCAGCAGGCATTTTGCATTTGTTCAATTTTGCTGTATGTAGTTCTGCTCCAACAACTTTTTAAGTTACAGCCAGTAGTAAAAAAAAATACTTAAATACCTATCAACTACCTTGCAAAGAATGTTGACAATTTGAAAAACTCGTTTGCAGTACGTAGCTATTGATTTTATTTTTCTAATTCAATGTGAGTTAAAGAATTAAGCAAAAGTTCTTTCCAATCTTAAAATTGCACTTTCTTGCAGTTGTGTCCTTTATCTCCTCACGGAGAGTAGGGTCTTTAACAGAGTCGCTAAGTTGAAAAGAACATATTCCCGGCCTTTTCGCAAAAAAAGTTTTCTCTCAATCCAATTTTTTGGTGGATAAAAGTTGCTAACCTTTTTTTTTTTTTTTTTGGTCAGCAACAAAAATTAAAAATTTAAGTTAGAAAATGTAAAGACTTAAATTTTGGTGTAGGAACACCCTTTTTTTGCATGTTCAACAAAACTTTGAAGTCCACAACACACAATCGTAAAATTCCCGGCTATTTCATAAATTTTTGAATACCTAGCAGGCCCTCTTGGCCACTTGACAACCCTGGTCTTCACAAACTCTTTCAACATGCACAGTCTATGGCGACTGTCTTCAATTCTTTAAAAAATGTTTCCATTAAATGTCTTATTTTTACTTTATACACATTTCGATATCGGCTCAGTTTGACCGTTTTTCTTGTTATTCTGCGGGTTGCATTTCAACGCTGGTCAGCAGACCTCAATTTGTAATGTGTGTCTAATAAGGTTATGCCCAAAGTCGTTCGAACAAACTCGAAACTCAGGAGCTTTTCACACTATTTCAGAACAAAGTTCGTTCAATTCGACTCAACTCAGTTCGTTTACTTCGATGTGTTCGCTCACATATCGATACTTTGCTTCTGTCTATGCCTACGTACAACACTGGAAAACGTGCTAAGTTTTGAACTGAGTTTTGCCCCCTGGCTTACGTGCTTCGACCCATATGTATTAAATTAATATAAAGTATATAAATTTCGAAATTCCAAACAAAACAAGCTACATAAAACCAAAAAGTTAAATAATACTTTGGTACAAACATATATTGGTTCGCACTAAATGACCATTGTTTGAGATATTGCACACACATAGATTTTGCAAAGTTTTGCTCTAAGTCAGAATGTTTGACTAATAATTTCTATGAAAAATTCTTAAAAAACATTTTCATTTATATGTAGAATGCTAATAAAATGATATGCTTAATAATTGCAAGATGTTTGCCGATATTACACAAGAGTTATCTCATATAATCTTTACGATAGGAAAATTCGCTTTGGCAGCAGCCTTAAATCAACAACAGCAACAACAATAATATATGACCTGGTTTTAGCCCGACGAAAAATGTTTATAACACTTCCATGCCAAAAGTGGTGGCAGGAAAAATCTATGCTGTAGATTTTAAAAGCATCATGGCCTCATGGCTTTTAAAAAAATACATTTTAACCAAAATACAAAAATAAAGATAAAAACGAGCATTTGTGTTAGATGCTAAAACTAAAGTCGAGATCAAAACTGGAAATAAATATTTCACAAGAACAACAACAGCAACAACTGCTGCTATTGCTACTCGATCCAAAGAGGAAAGAAGCTAAAGACTTGCGACAAGAATTGGCTACACATGGAAGCTGCCGCATGGCTTTAGAGTGTTGCTGTGTTTGTTTCTAAATTGTAGTCGAATGCACGGGTCTTATGTGAGGTTGTTGTATTATTATTTTTTGTTTTTCATTTAGTTGCACCGACATTTAGCTAACTAAGAATTGCCAAATTTTCAAGTGACAACAAATACAAAAGAAAATAAACGCCTAGAAAAGTTGTTTAGTCCGACTCGTTTTTTTTTGTAGATTTTTCTACAAAATTCAATGGAAAACCTGCTAACTAAGTGCTAAGAGTCTTTTTAATGTTTATTTAAACAAGTTCTTAACCATCTAAGCCGCAGCATATTGAAAATTTTATTATGTTAATAGAAATAAATACTTGACTTAAATGTTTGGTCACTAAAAATTCGAGGACATTTAAAGATTTGGTCTGCGGTTCTTAGATGTTAAATATGTGGCTAATTAAAATAAATATATGTAAATGTAAGCAACTTGAAAGCTTAAGAGTCATTCTTATAATTTATTTTAAATAATTTACGAAAGTAACTAATATAATACTTTGTTTCATTTCTCTACATATATATGTTTAATGTTATGCAAAATTTTAAACACGTTTCATTCGGCAGATAAAAAAATAAAACATAATTAATATGCACTATTAAAATAAAGTGATATAATAAGAATATTTTAATTCTTCTGCCACACATTGTATAAGTTTATTGATTTTAAAATGCTTTTGATTACATTTGCTTAAACCAGTATTAATTCTACACTGACATAACGATTTGCTTGATTATAATAAATGTTAAATATTTATTTGAGTCAAACAAATAATGTTTGAAACAAGATCTGCTAATAAATATGTTCCAAATGAAATATGCTTGACTCAAATAAATATTTGCTTGGTCTACATCGAAAATTTTTAGTTTTGTTATATTCAAACAAATCATTTTCTTTATGCAGCGAAATAAATGTTTTGATGTATGTGAACGAAAAGTTTGTGTCTTAAGTCTTTTGTTTTATGACAACTTATTTTGCACCTTCGTGCTTTAGTAACATACATTTTTATTGATTTGTGAACAACCACACTGGTGGATATGTAGGTGATGCCTAGTATGAGAAAAATCAATGATAGATTGAGTCGGCATATTCTGTAACGTCATAGTAAGCATCATACTGTATTTACATAACTACTATGCCATACACAGCTGCGGATGAGAACTTCGTGGGATTTGAGTGAGACTAACAACTTGTAGCAGGACTTTTCTTAAAGACATGTAGATTTTCTATGAATGCCGTTGGACATTCTTTGACGATTTGTATACTTATGGACTTCCATTGAGTTTTACAATACTTTTCAACTCCAATCGACTTTTTCGACACATTTTCGTACGAATCAACCTCCATTGACGGTCAATATTTAAATATTTTTATAAATTTTTTCGATGCTTTTTGATAGACTTTAACTTTCTCGACATTTCTGTAATAAATTTTTTGTTTTTTTTACACTTTACCTAAGTACTTATTGATATATCTGATTCTATTCAATTCATTTTTGACAATTTACTTTTTTTACATCCCAGCATAGTGAAATACTATATATATTACACCGCGAGTTTTTCTACTCACATACTTATGTATATTCTAATAAGTTACTTACAATTTGTAATTCAGTCATATATTTTTTCCACCAGAGGAATTTCGCATATTCTGGTCCCATCGCAGACATCATGTAGTAGAAGTACATGCAAACGTGAACGAAGTTATTCAATAGATTGGGGAAAGTTGCATTACCACCTGAAAGATATAAATTATAGTTAAATTATATTGCAAAAAAGGAGTTTATATAAGGACACTAATAGTCAAAAAATTTTATAAGCTCTGAATACTATTTTTTAGAGAATTTAATTTCCCTTATTTGCTATGTAAGGTATAAGCCAAGTCATCAACGAGAGTCGTGCAGTGGATTCATTAAAGCTGAAAAATGATTCAAGTGATGAGTCATAATTCGATTGAGTCCTAAATGTAAATTGAAATGGATGACAATTATTAATCAGTGCATTTTTTGTGTAAAAAGAAAATCCTGATGAAATCAAAAATTAAGTATGAGCTGTGTATGTCATTCCGACCAAAACTCTATGTGGTTATCAGTCAAATATCTCTTCAGCTTAAGAGATATGCAGAAGTGTGGGAAGTGAAAATCATCCAAAATTCTTTAGAGCTTCGAAATCTTTAAAAAGATTAAACTTCCAACTTTTAAAATTTGTTAATGGTTGAAGTCTCTCTAGATGTGCAAATGTCGAAAAAAATCAATATTTTAAAACAAATTTGATTTACTGCGCTAAATTGCTTAGCCTACTTTTGTTCAGAACATCAAAGAAAGTTTACTTAAAGTTTGACCATTTTGCCTTTTGATTTCGATGCTTTCTATCCGAGATATAATGAATGCAATACAAAAGGATCTTCAATTTAAATCGAAAAGCAGCACAAACCTTCAATTCAGAGGGTAGATATGACCAGATATCATCTTAAGCCAATTTTAGGTCGCTAAAATCGTTCAAATATTGACCTACACGTCAGCGTTTCGAGGCAAAAGATATTAACCGGTAATAGATACGGTTACAAACGCACTTTTTGACTTTTTTTATTTCAAGTCTGAGAGGCTTAGTTTCTGAGACTTTTTCTCATGAAAAGACAGAAAATTAAGTAACTAACCATTAACTCTACATATCCAGCACTACTTCTTGACCTTCCTACCGATCATTTTAATCAAATTTATAAATTTTCATTTGCAGATTGTCACAGAAAATTTTACTGAAATGTTACATAAGAGTGGTAGGTAGTGGTGCTGGGAAAGTAATGGTTTCCTTGACTATAATTTTTTTTGATATTGCATTAGTGGCATAAATAAAATAGAAAAACTTACCCGCCAAGAACTTGACCAGCACCCATGTTTCTAGCGGTGTCACCGAATGATGATAGACATGTAACCATGTGATCTGTGACGATTTTTTCCTCAGCACAAAGAAAATTGTGTCAGCAAATTCAGTTAGTTTGGATAAATAGTAAACATAGCATAAATTAAGCATCTGCAAAGATTCATAGAAAAAAAGAGGAAATATTAAAAAAATGCAATTTCAGATTAATCAATATACACAATAACACACTGTCATGGTTCAGTCTTTGTGTGACCACAAGCGAGGCGCAGACGCACCTAAAACCCTTCAAATTAATTGACATTCATGCTTTAGCAAACTATTCGACGGATGAATTGACTGACCATCATGAGTGTGAAAATTAAATAGATTTTATGAAAAATGCTTAGCAGATTGTATCTCTTTTTACACTTATACATATTATGTAATATTTATTTTACAATAGCAACAACAGAGCAATGTATGTAAACTAATCAATGACCATGTTTCTTGGCCATTAAACTCGATACTCGCACAGCATGTTGCAGCAGACACTAACAGAAAAGACAACAGCAAAAGCAATAACATTAATAAGCAGTAAATATTTGCTTAAGTGAATAAGAATGAAAATATTCACACATACAAAAATGTGAAGAAGTAAAAGAAATAGAGGACAACAAAGTAACTAAATAGAAGGAAGTTTGACAAATCTGCCCTTGTTTCTTCTTGAGAATACATTTTTGTACGGATTTTCTTATGGTTTTCAGCGTTGGCCAAAATGCAAACAAAACAAAGAAACAAACCCGAATGTTACTCTGAACAAAATATTGTTATTTGCAGAACCTTTAACAGAGTGGTAAAATGACAAAGCAACTATAGATATTAGTGCTATCAAGGTTATGCTAACTAAGTGATAGACTTGGAAGCAGCAAGTGGTGTTTGTCAAACCCACTAAGTAGTTTGTAACAAATTTAGGCCAAAATGTCCTTCAGCATAAGTTTGTTTTAAGACTAATAGCAGTGGGTACAACAAAATTTGGTTGCATTAGCGATCACAGGAAAAAAAATCTCTGATACGATGTGAATGTGAGACTTTTTAATTTGAAATTTTAGCATTTAATAAGAATATTGCTGTCTGGAGAACAAGTTCATTGAATTATGACGGCTGCTCAAAAGAAAATGTTCAATTGAACCTTTGATAACAATCAAAGTAATTAAAAAAAAAACAGTGAGCGCATGGATGAAAAAAGTCTAAAATTTATAAAAATATGAAACTTTTACTTTATAATTGACAAGAAACTTTTCAATTTATTTAAGCTTAAGTACCATATTGGTGAGCTATAATTGTCAAAAAAATGATACGTATTGGTGGAGTTTTTAAACAACTTGATTCACCAGTGGTCATTAACTATAATTAAGATTTTAAAGGATTGTCAATACGACGTATTTCTTTTAAGCCCATGACCTCAACACACTTACATATATCAACATTAAGTCTACAGCCTTAACATAATTCTCAGTAACAAGAATACCTCTAGAGAGATAAGGTTAACTACCAACAGCATTAGCATAAACTGTAGCAAGCTTAAGAATGGAAACATGTCGTTAATGAAAATTTAGAGCAGCTATAAACCCGAAATATAACATTGATGTTCTCTAGTGTGTGATGTCTTAGGAGATGAGTAACTTTGGCTCACCACAATCAATGCGGCGGTGTAATGCGCGCTCAGGGTGAAACTTTAGTATTTTTTGTTTTTTTTCTGCAGATGATAGCAGTTGTCAAGAAAAAGAAAAAAAAGAAAATTGAAGGAGAAGTTGAAATTATATTCCCGTACATTGTAGCGAATGTACTAAAAAATTGTCGACGCTAATGTACTGAAAAAAGTACAAATGTACCAAAAATGTCATCACTCGTATAGGGAAAAATTTTTCTTGCATGAGGAGTAAAATGCCATCTTGCCAAAATGTGCCAAGTTTGTGTTTAGTGCTTGAATAGTTTTTTCAATATTAAATGCCACGCCCTCACATCGAAATTCTTTAAATTTTTGCACATGAGTAGTTTGCTGAAATCAATCATAATATTTGTATGAAGTTTGGTTACATTACATTGAATTACTCTCTGAGTATAATGGCTTAGAATTTTTACATGTATGGGAGCTGTCACGCATTCTCATGAAAATCTACCCACTTTTCGTTCGATGCGAGCTCAAAAGACAAAGTGAATATACGTTGGATATAGAAAGGTTTACCACTCCTGTTAAATTATTAGAAGAACTGCTTTTGCTTTCGATGCATAAAATTAATGAGCAAATCTATAACCAAAAAACTTTGTTGCACCTCCCTCAAAAATAGGAGTATTATATGTTTTCGTTGCTATTCGGAGACATCTTACACTCAAGCTCCATGGATAACTACGGCACTGTTTGTTTTTATTGTATTTAATAAACAAAGTTCTGACAAGTAACTAAACTTTGAACCTTGAGATTAAGATGTTGTCACCTTAATAACCACTTTACTAAATGTTTCGGTGAATAACCATTTAAAGCTTAATATAAAAATATGTTTATGAACTTTTGGTTTAGTCATTCATTTATTTTGATTATGATGCTACAAAAAAATGTTGTAGAGCTTTTATTGTATATAACAAACATTATATATTTGATAGTAACAAGTTTTTAGTCAGAACACAAAGAGTTTAACCATGCGTGAAAAATACGTTGCATATATACTATATAGCTTTAATACCTGTTAATTGGAAAATTTAATAAAAACAAAACTATGTTAAGTTGGCAATGTATCAATTATTTTAGTAATCTTATATGAAATTATGTGCTTCATTTGAATGCTGAAAGTATGCTGTTCATCATGGACTTATGTTGAATTGCTAACAGCCGAATATAAATATTCAAAACCCCTGAAACTCAAGAAAATCTGTTTATGGGCTGTTCCAATTCAATTTAATTGAAAACCATTACTTACATTTTTGGGCTTTTTTCACACACTTACGAGATTTTGATCAATTTAATTTGCAACATTTTCACACTTTCATTTATGTTGCTTATGTTTTTTTTTTTATTTTAGCCGCTTTTATTATTTCCAATTTTCAATTTTTGTTAGCAATAGTGGCGTTTAATTTTATTGCAAGAAAATTTTGTATTCTTGCATTGCAAAACGACGTAAAAAGCACATTTACTAAATTATTATTTTGATTGCTTGCAATAGCACAAACAACAACAACAACAACAACAACGACGACAACAAAAGCAATATGTTGTAACGAATAAGTTTTTTTTTTTTTTTCAAAGATAAAGCGAGCTGCAGTAAACGTTAACTCTAATGAATATTTCGGATGTAAGCTACCACAAAATACATTTTGTCTCTCAGTTATTTACAAAAAAAAAATTGGTTTATAGTTTAGCAAGTCTTATTTTTAAAATATCTCAGGAAGTATATAGCACAAAAATTAAATTGGCTGCAAATTATAAAAAGGTAAGTACATGTATCTCAAAAAACACATACATTACGACAGAAGTTTTTTTGGAAAAAGTTTTTTTGGAAAAACTCGATTGGAGCCAAAATGTGAAAAAGTAGTAAACGGAATTATCGAAATGTTAAAATCCGAAATATATCGATTTGTAACAAAAAATTCGATAAAAGCCGAAGATTATCAGACTGAATTGAAAGAATCGATACTAACCGAACTATATCGAATATATACAGCAAAAATCGAAAAACATCGAACGACTCGATACATATATGTATATTAAATGATCGATTTTAAAAGAAAAAGATTTAATACATATATGTATGAGAGTCGCATTGTATCAAAAAATTCGATGAACATCGATTGATGTCATATAATTTTAAAAAATTATTAAGTAGTATCGCAGAATTCAGCTTATACTGACCAGTGTCGTCTCCTACAGTCGAATATTATCAAATAGCTTTTAAAATTTCCAAAAGAGTAGTACCAAAAAGTATCGGAGAAATAGGTATTAATCGAAAAATGTGGAATAACATAAGAAGTCACTTCTGAGTGAAGTAAGAATTGAACCACTTCTAATGGAGACGGAGAAAAATATTTAAATTATATGGTGCGCTCGCTGCTATTTGAATTTGGAGTACAGTGCTCACGGATTTATTGAAATCTAGCCTCGTACAGAATTTCAAGAAAATCAAATAATTACTTAGTTTCAGAGATATTGGAAGAATAACATTGTGATAAAGTTGTAGTACTTTGGGAGCTGTCACGATCCAACGAAAATAGTTTGATGTTACACTTCTTTATTTTTTTAATATAGTCCCGTTATAAACATCTATTATTTGCGCACAGTGTTGATTTGCAAAATTATCTGAGCAAAACACCGCTAAATTAAAATATAATTCATCGAAATTGGACTTTTTTTTATAAAAGGATGCATGCAATTTTTTGAAGTTATTTTTTTGTTACTTAGACCAATTTATCAAGTCTGGTACCCGTTTCATCCTATCACGTCAAGATTTTTTATTAAACTTTCGTTTTCTTTTGTTACCCATAAAATCGTTAAGGCATACCAACTTCATAGCATCATAACTTATTGTATGAAGTCGTTTTTACTGAAAATTTAAATGTTCTTTCAACTCTACAACATTGATTACAAATTACTTTTCTAGTTAAGACATACTTTTTGAGTAGATTGTTTCTACTGAATTAAGAATCTGAAAAGACCCATTAGCCACTCTCCACCTTAGATGCTCCGTTGTCATTTTATTGTGTAAGAGATGCAACTGCACGCAATGTCAATTATGCGTTCTGCCACTCAAAACAAAATGGAAGATTTCAAGTTTTTTTTTATTTTCAAAACAAAAAGAAAAGAAAATAATTTTGACCTTAGTTCTATAATATGTGTTGTAGCTACTTTTGAGTTGTGATTTATTTTTTCATAAGAGAAACCTCAAAAAGATGTACTATTGTTGCAGCAATTCTTCTACGAGTAAGTACTCGTGATGCATAACTTTATTTATTGGTAACATTCTGATTGTTTCTGCTTCAACGAAGACGGGCAAATGTTCACCGAAGCGTGGTAAATATTTTTTTTATGGTTTTATTGTTTTCATATTTTGCTTTTTATTAGAAGTTTAGATCGATGTTCTTTGTGTGAGAAACAAAAACAGGTGTGTTTTGGTATCACATACTTTTTGGTACTGTGCTGGTGCGTACTTGGTATTACGCAAAGTAGGACAGCTAGTATTTTGTTATTTAATGGAAGCGCAGTTCGTTGCCATAATCTATTAGACTGTCGTTTCTGAAAACTGCTGCAAATACCGAACACCCAAATACTGTAGCTAACTTCATATGGCCATACGTTACAAGCGTTAGAGAAAAATATTTCGTGAAAAGAAAATTTTTAAAGAAACTAAAAAGGAACAGGAATATCTAATGGATGTTTTCAATTATTTTTTTAATACGACAATAAAAAACAATTACTTTCAGTCACAATTTTTTTTCGGATAGTGTCATGTTTTTTCCTGAAACAGAGCTTCAAATATTAAGTTAAAAAAGTTTTAATCCATGCTCCATGCACCCAAATGATTTCGGTTAGATACGAATTTGAATGGAAAGGACCATAAAGGTCAAGGAATAGGTCATGTGTGTTCGTACCTACCCATCTTACATAAGTTAAATAATAAACTCAACTAAAACTTCTAAGACAAAAAGTAGCATTTATCACACACAAAAAAAACCTCTTCAATAGATAAGTTTTGGAAAGACTTAGATTTCTTAGATGTTGCTCTCAAGTTTATGAATGTGATAAAATCATTAAGTTTTTTAGCATTAACACGCTAAAGATAAACTGTAAATCTGTTTAACATCTAAATTGATGGAGTTTCATTAAAAATAAGCATTTGATATTTTAATCAATCACAACAGGAAAGACTATAAAAAAAAACATAAATTAAAAATATAAATTTTTATTGCTGTGATTTTTCTCAATGGCCAACTGTACAAAAGTTTTAACAGCATGTGAAAGCAAATATATTTTGGCAATACAAATTAATGACATGCAAATTGACATGTTTGCAATATGTAGCAATAAATTAAAAACAAACACTTTAAACAGTGAAATTATGATAAAACATGCAGAAAAGGAGCATAAAGTTTTTAAAATGTAAAAATCAAAAATGATAATAGCACACACCCAGTTGACAACGAACAACCTTGAAAAAAGTGACAAAATCCAAAGCAACAACAACAACGAACGAAAGCATTTATACCACTATAGAACCTTTGCGCAAAAAAAATCTTGATTTACTTCCGCTAACAATTTTAATCCATTGGGTAGCTTAACCACTAGGTATAGTCGCGATGATAAAATGACAACCGACCGATGAAGCAAAAAACCGAATTGCAACAACAACAACGCCGAACACGTTATACAAAAATATTTAAAACCACACAAACTGTCAAAATTCAGCTTAACAATTAAAAAAAACTAAAAAAAAAGTATATAAATATTTAAAAAATCCAACTCACGCGCTTAGACATCGGGCTATCGGAATAGTCCACGGGTTGACATTTTAGATTGTAG
Organism: Meiosimyza decipiens; assembly: GCA_963680825.1. Taxonomy (NCBI): domain Eukaryota; kingdom Metazoa; phylum Arthropoda; class Insecta; order Diptera; family Lauxaniidae; genus Meiosimyza; species Meiosimyza decipiens. Next base: position 86,968,686 of record OY804259.1, on the reverse strand, counting down.
TAGTTCAGCCAACCGGCCATCAAATGCTAAAAGAATTAATGGAAGAATAGAATTGTATTAGAAACGAAACTTTAAATTATCGATTAAATCACATTTAAATTGCTAATATTCGCCAAATGCAAAGTTGCGCAAGAGTTTAACTTTTATTCTTTTCACTTGCAAATTTATTTTTTTTTTCCTTTCTTTTTTCTCTAATAAAATGCACGCGCTGAATTTTGCTTTAGTTTGGAAAATTTACATACTAAATAGCATTTACCTCATAGAACATATAGGCGCTTATCGCTACTTGAAATGCATTGTAGACGACCAGCGTACGCCGCAGTTGGAAAGGCTTTCTGTCACGCATAAAGAGCGGTCCTAGCACTGCAACCCATGATAGATAAATTGCAACTAAGCCGAAGGTGAACATTGGATGCTCCATCAAGGGAAATTGTTTCGCTCGAGGATCTATATAGAAAAATGAAAAAAAGAAATAAATTAAATTGTTGGTTAAAATAGAAATTAATGAAATTCAAAATGAGTTAAAGATTATAAAATATTTATTGGCAGTAACACAATTAAAATTTTGTACGGTTCAGAATATTCGTGGTAAATAATAAAACTAATATTTTATGGCTCAAATCGGATGATTTGAATATGGACGATATGTAGCTAAGAATAATTCGCTTTTATTATTTTTTGAACTTTTTATATACAAATATTGATGACTAGCTGTGGCTTTGCCCGCTTCTTTCCAGTTTTACAACTTCGCTTACAGTTTAAGCAGTCCTTACTGCAGAGTATTGGGTCCATGCACCTAATTTCACAGCTTGATATAAGTACCAAGAACAGCAATTTAAGTGTTTTTGTTGTATGAGAGGTGCCACGCCCCAATTTTAAATCACGTTGATATTTTGCAAGTTATTTGGCACAAACCATCTATCAAGTTTCACAACTGTAACTGTTATAGATGGAAATATACAGCGTTTGAGATGTTTTTATTTTTTGGGAGGTTTCACGCCCAGTTGTCTAATGGCTTCCACATTTAATGAGTTCTTTAGAACGGGCAATATATACCCTAGTACCAAATTTAAGACTACCAAATTGTTTGGTAAATGCCGAAATCAAATTTTTTTAATAGCCCCATTTTATTAAAAATTTTTCAGAAATATAATATGGCTTTCTTGGAATTTCAATTAAATAGAACTCTTAGTAGGAAACACCTTATATTATTCGAAAAATTCGAAATTTTTTTATTTAATGAGTTTATTATTGATAATTTTTCCGCAAATATTTATAGATATTAATGCATAAGGCAAGGTATTTGATTAATTTATAAAAAATTATGCACAGTACCATGTGCTCTGAATTAAGATGAAAGATACTATAAAAAAAACAAATATCTATTTTATAAAATAAACGAATAATGTAAAATCCCTTCATACATATGCATGTAGTAGCAACAACAATCACAACAAAAACAGCTAGTCATAGAAAGCCTCATACAAACATGTGCATATTTTTCATGTTCTTTTTTTTTCGTTTCAACGCCCCTTTTAATGCCTCATCTAGACACTTAATCAAAACTAAATTAATTTGTTGTGTAAATGTTTGAATCTGTCTATTTTTTTTCAACTTTTTTACTATCCTCTATTATTGTTATTGTTAATTTATTAATTTGTTTACTAAAGCTGTGCTGTTGTTGTTCCGGTAATGTAGCGTCGCTTGCATTATTTTTCGATAATTTATTTTATCATAATCAACTGTGAATGAATGAACGTGTAGAGCAATAGAATTACAACTGGGTTGATATTGCAACGGCGTAAATCGTTCAAAGGGAGAAAAGTTCGTCTCTTAAGTCTTTCGTGTTTTTTTTTTCTTAAAAAATAAAAGTTTGTTTATAGCATGCTATATATATCGGCATAAGTTGTTTTGCATAATTTAATGATTATTTGACTATTATGAACCAGAATCATGCACAAAATTAGGTTTTACTCAACAAATAGGCTAAGTGTAACAAATGCTACAATACGAGTATATGTAGTATATATGTACATTGGAAATGAAAAACAAAACAAATTAACAGAAATGGCACAATGTGTCAAAAGCTAAGCTTAACAAAAGAAAATAAAATTCAGTCAAAGGGTCAGTTTTAAAATGGTTCAATATCCACATGCTGAGTGTCAAAACTTTTGTAGCTATAAAACCGTTGTACTAAAACTTAAGTGTCAGTGGTGTTAAGAAATTTAATCCTATGAGCAAAATAGGCAAGATGAGCTAATTTTTCAAAAATTCCAATATATCATTCAAAAGTATATTTATTGATGCTCAAAATTAATGTTAAATATATGTAAATATATGAATACTAGACCTCACGGAAGAAATATTTAGATCTGGGGATTACTTTAACAGAACTACTTAGTTATTCATGAATAAGAAATGAAAACATAAAAATTAGCTTACATCACTTTTAAGTTATTTATAAATATAATAAAGCACACGTGTTTCTTTATACTGCGCGATACAACAACTGTCATGCATTTTTCACCAAATGCGGCAATAATTTCGTTAATCTCTTTTCTTTGTAATAAAATTGACAAGCAATAACCCATAAAAGAGTCATCTCAATTTAACTTAGCTACTGACTTTGTGATTTCAAATTTTATTTTATTTTTCTGCATATTTCTTCATTATTCACACTTTGCAGCAAAGCTACTGAAATGCTGCGTTCATAATTACAAATTATGAATGTAAATGATGATCTGTCAGTCAAGCAGAAAGGCATAAAGATACTGAAACGAATGAGTTGTCCGCATATATTGCACGTGAGTTTATTCAAATATGACGCCAAAATTTGTTATAAGAAATTAAAAAATTATTTTATTTAACAATTTTAAGAATGAAAGCGCTTTTGATGTATCCTTGATTGATGTATCCTTTGTCATCAATTTTTTGTAGCTCTAGCTATATATTTAAGGTTTGATTGGCTTAGCACGAAAGTTAAACACTTTAATGAGCCTGTACACTATTTGTTCAGTGCTTGTTTGTGTCATTAAATACTCCCCTCAAAAATAGATAATTACAGAGGATGTGCTCAACACTATTCGTCTACTATTTAGGATATGAAAAATCGTTCCAAAAGATAAATATGTAGTCTTAGGCAACTAGTCGTGGCATCTTAAATATAATCAAGAAGCTTAAATGATCATATCAAAGAAACTTTTCAATGGAATGTTAGAAGACTTAGAACAAGGACACAAAGTGTCACAAACTTATTTCCAATACCAGTGTTTTTTTGGCACCTCTCATGGAACCTTTAAGAACATAAGAAGAAAGATTTCAAAACTCATGCAATAATATCAAGTAAAAAGGCTATCAAAACTACTACACACAACCAAGGATATTGGGCAAAATAATTTTCGAGACAGTTAGCTATTAATCATTAATTGGTTCATAAGCCTTCAAATGTTCTAAGGAAGCCTTATAAAACTGAATAGGAAAAACATCGGAAGCACAGTTAAGTGCACATACAAAATTCGAGACACAAAAACAAAAAAAAATTGCCATTATAACTTTATAAAGTTCATAATAAAAACGTCTTAAACATTTATTTTTTGTTTTTAATTATGTTGGTAATTGTCACATACACACACACACACACACACACACACTTTTATGTAGCCAAAACTTCAATTGACATTGTCAGGGGCATTATTAGTAGCCAAGTGTTATTGTCATTAAATACATTTTAATTACATGCGAAACCTAGACAGGTAACAATAAAACAACAACAATAGCAGCAATAAAGACAAGAACAGCAATAAAATTTTCAAGTATAAAACTGTTAGTGGAAAATACTATGAATCCCTTTGATATGTCGTATTTTAAATTATGTATAAAAAAAATTGCATTTTAATATTCTAAAAATCTTTTTATGGACCATTTAAATTTTTTTTTTTTTAATAAGTGATAATTCTAAATAAATTTCAATTGTACGTTTTAATTTTACATTTTTTATATGTTTACAAAACTGATGTAATAATAGGAGTAGCAAATAAATTGAGTTAACATTGGTTTACACTGCTCTGTAAAGAAAAACTTTCAAAGTACGAAATGGAAACGAACTAATTGTTTTCAGTCGGTATAGCTTAAAAAATGTGTATTTATATAAAATTGTTTACATGGAAATGACTTATAACGCTTTATCTCATTATATGCAAAACTGATTTTAAAAATTTCTTTTTTAAAACAACTTACTTGTATTAAAGAAGGATATGCCATCCAAATTTTTTTATTTTTCAGGATTGAGTTTTCGCAAAACCTCACACCATGTTCATTGAGTTTTTGCGGTTTATGCTGTTTCTCGATTTTTGTGTTTTTTTTGTTCTTATCTGTACCGTTTATATTTCGCTTCGAAGTTCAAAGAACAATCAAAGTCGCGGGTACTACAAGCAGAATATAATCCTGCTTAAATATTAATGTATACTAATTATATAAAATTTCTTGGATGGAAATGGTTTATAACGCTTTGGCCAAAAATATGATGAGCCGATTTTAATAATATCTTTTTTAAAACAACATTTTTTACCTAAATAAGGATATTGGATACTCTTTTTTAAGTTTTTAGAGTTAGATATTCTTTTCGTTGGCATAAGTCCTTGAAAAACCTCACTCAAAAACTGTCCATTGTTTTTTCGTTGCTAATGCTGCTTCTTGAGTTCTGTACTGTCATTGTTGTTTTTTCTCTCTCCTCATTTGTACCACTAGTAGTTTTATAAAAAAGTCAATTTTCATTTGCTATAATACCTCGAACGTCAAGAAACTTGATATTTTGGCTGAACATCAAGTTTTTTTGGGTCTGGCAACAGTTAAATTAATTTTTTTCCTCTAAGATATAAGGTTTTTGGCTTTCGTTGAAATGATTTACAAGAACTATTTTGACACAAAAATAAGAAAATTGGCTACTTAAGTCCTTACTTGTTCTTGAAAATCGGTTTCATTTAGCAGCTGAGAGCATGAAGTTGAAATGGTAGTTACTTTCCAAATCAGTGGGTCAAAAGTACACAAGAATTTGAGTGAACTTATAGCTGTGTAACTTTTTTTTTGTAGAGCAGTGTTATTATTCTATAAGTTAAAAGCTCCTACAACCTTTCTTACATTCTATGAGTTATGGAAATTTTCGCTTACATCTTTATTACATGCAAGCTTGTTTATAGTTTTGTTTTTCCATTTAATAAAACACACTTAGTTTGATGTTTATTATGTGAAAGTGTAGGAACTTTAGTTCTCATAAAATTTTATTTATAAGATAATTGAAACTTAATGGAAAATAAACAGCACAATTAAAATATTTCTTCTAATGAATGGAATATTTCATATCCGGATTACTCTTGATAGGAGTTTTTCTAACATGGATTAATTCCCTTGCATATGCAAAATAATATCATCACAGCTGATTCTTACACCCAGAAAAAAATACTTGCATCTTCTAAATTGTGGCGTTTTCTTTCTAAATCAAAACTTTCAGGAGTTCGAAAAATTGACTTTTTGCTGAAGTATGACATTGAGTATACTGTACTCGGTTTTAGCTCTAAGCTCGCACCCAAGTCCGTATTATATATTGCCTTTTTTGTATTTTTTTCGAGCATTTCATTGCTTATCATACATTTGAATCCAACGTTGTTCCAACTTTTCGATGATTTTTAGAATCTGTCTATCTTGTCGCTGATTTTCGATAAATTTGAAGATTTTTCTATCAGATTTTTTTACGTTAATTGATGAATAATTATTGAACCAAAAGATGAAATCATAAAATCATTCTAGTCTGTTGGGTACACATAATATTCGAGTGCGACTCTGCTTTTACGATATTTAAAAATAAAGTTTCGAAATGGGCACTGAAGAAGTTACTTTAATTATAAAAGGCTAGACATCTCTTAACAATATAAGCCAGTTCGCCAGTACTGAATATGGGTAGGCTATAGTGTTGGCATAAATTCTTCCAATGCGTAGAAAATTTTTAATGTTTAAAATCTTAACTTTATCAAAATATAAATTAAATTTATAATTTCTTGCAGGTTTTTGATGCTGATGACAAATTTGGTCAGATATGTCAGTTTTTCTTTATTTAACATGAAGGTAAATCTTAAAATCCTTACATGCCTGAGAGATTTCATGACAGAGTTTAGACTCAGCATCATGAAATCTACAATAAATATTAATTTTCATTTAAATTGTGACAAAATATATAGTTTTCACATCACGAGCCAAAATGGAATTTTTGAAATTTAAGGGCGAAGCATCTCAAAATTCAGAGCCAATCCGAAGAAATGGCATTCATTGCAATATCGATATGCGATATAAAAGATTTTTTACTGCGTTTTTAAATTAGTTTCATAATTTAAAGTTTTAGCAATTTTTATTACAAAAGTTATTCAAAATCGATTTGAAAATTATAATTCGTTGTAAAAACCCAATGAATCCAATGGAAAAAAAAGGAATATGAACAAACTACGTTCCACTTATCCAACATGTAATAATTTTCATATCTACCAAAATAGACCAGAGCTTCAGAGTTTGTTAGTTAATTAATATAACGAGAGCAAATAAATTTAACAAAACAAAGTCGTTTAAAATAACAATAAACATAATAAATAAAATATCATAAATTAAATTATATTGACGTCAAGCCAAACTTTTCTATTCATTTGGCTTAAAATTGTATGCAATTTGTTGCTGTTAATTTGCATTTATTCTGTAATGTTATGCTAAGAACTGGAAATTTCTGAATATATGGCCTTGCCCTTGCTTTCAACTAACAAGTTTTTAATAATATATTAAAACCCTTCTTTGAAAAAATACATAAGAATAAAAAGGGTATATTGCCACTCCCAAAATAATACATATTGCGTATACGCCGATGTAAAGAAATCTCGCTACAGCTCATCCACATCTTTAATGAATAAATGAATTTTATACTAATTTTACATTTTTGCTATTTATGAATTGATTTTTATTGTTGCTAGTTGGACATTACTAGAACGTTTTTTAAGTCATAACGATTTTGATAAAAAAAAATAAGTTTCAAAGGATTTGGGATTGTATTTGCATATGAACCGTCGAAAGCTAAAGTGGTATAGCTCTAAAGTTCTTAGCGTTATAACTCAATAATATACATATATTGACGCCAAATCGGACACAGTTTCGTTTTTGTAACTCTGATTTTTTTAAAATTATTAGCGTTGTGTCGATTAATATTGCAAAATGTTGAACAATTTGAAAAATGTTAAGAGTTAAGAAAAATTTTGAAGAAGCTGAAAAAATGTTGAAAAAGTCAGAGAGTGTTGAAAAAGTTTAAAAATGTTGAAAAGTCGAGATATTTAACACAAGCGGGATGCGTCATATAACTTAGAAGCTTAACTTTCTGGGAATACCTTCAAAATGTCTTTTTTAACTTTGCTTTTGTAATTGACAAGCTTTTGCCCCTTAGTAATGCCAGCAAAACCAGCTACGTAAACAATAAATAAAACAAAAACAAATAAATAGTTTACAATTCAACAGAATTGAAGGCATCGCATGATTTGCAAAGTGCATTTAAAATATTTAAGATTTTAGTTAAATTATTGCTTTTATTTGACTCAATTGTAGTTAAGACCAAGGGAGTCTCTAATTACGCTTCGTGACTAATTTTACATATAAAATTTAACTGCACTAGTTAACAGAAAGAGGCCGATAATGGATTTTAGAAGTCTCCAATATACTGAAAAGTATCGTATGAAAATGGAAGGTACTGGATAAGGAAGCTGGGAACGTTATAGTTTAACACCAATGTGGTTGGTATTTGAAAAAATCGAATGATATAGAAAAGTGTCCCTTCGTATTGAAAGTTATTGTGCTTATGATACTGAATGGTTTTACATGCTGTAAAAGTTATGAAATGATGTTGGTTAAAATCAAAAAGTTCAAAGTAAATTTAATGGGTATTGAATGACTCTAAGAAATATTTGAATTAGTAGATATTATCAAAAAGTAACCGAAAGAGCCGGGTTGCATAAAAAGCAATAAAATAATATATTTGCGTATCTAAATTAAGAATGATTAATACTGATTGTTTCGCTTAAGAAAACTAAAACAAGATTTACAAAACAATATAACCGATGATATAAAAAATTATTTTTGCATTTATTGGCCTTTTAAAAAAAATTCTTATTTCTAGAGCATATTTTTCTTTTACACATAATCGCAAACATTTTTCGTTAATTAGCTACTACTTTTGAAGGTTCTGTATTCAACAAAATATTCTATCTCTTTTTCTTTAAGTTTCTTCAATGAATTATAATTTAAGAAACCTTTTGGATTCATTCACGAAATATTAAAAATTTGTCATATTTTTGACCAAATTTAAGAGACAATGAAGAAATTGTTCAACTAAGTACTTACATTTCTGAGATTTTATATCAGACAGTTTATTGTGTTGTCTTTCACTTTAGAAAAGAAAGAAAACAAAAGACATTACTATCTGAGTGAATAGCAATTATATATGACGAAAAACACATACAATGCAATTGTTGTAGGTACTAACTAATAAAAATGTTGGGGCGTCAAAATGTTTATACGACAGCAAGCCTCAAACCTTCCATATTTTGGTGTTTGTTTGATGTATAGTGAACATACTTTTGAAGTTTCTCGCAGCACTTAACTGACTTTTAATAAAAATAATATAAGCTATGTCCATTTACCATAATTTTTTTCCATTTTTGAACCGATAAAGATATCAAAAAAAAAAAAAATATGTTCGGCTTCGATGTATGACAATGTAGGCCCGCAAAAAAGTTTGTATTATTGCAAATAAATGTGAATTACATATAACTCTAGCCAAATGGCCATTTTTATGGGCCTTTTTGAGTCACATGTAAACAAAATTACTATCATTATGTTAAGTGTTAAATATTTCATTAACTACACCCCTGGCTAAGCGCCTGGAGTGTTTTTTTGCAAATTTTTTTTTAAAGCGTTTTTATGTCAAATTTTTGACTTGACACAATGTTGCATTATAAATAATATATATATAAACGCTAGTTTCAATAATAGCTTTCGAATGATACAAATTTTGTTTACTTCAAAATGTATGAACACTATTGAATTATAATAACTATTAATTTGTTGTTCACTGATCTTAAATCATGAGACTATTGAACTTTAGTTGTCTTACATTTACTTTGCCACTTGATGATTTTTATTTTGTTTTCGTTGCTACCAACCAAAAAATGATTTTTTTTATATATTCATAATTTAAATAAATTATTTTTAAAACTATTTTTGTATTTCAATTTGTTAAGAGTGCTATTGTTGTATCTTTCAATTAAATTTATAAAAAGTTTTATCGCTATTAAAGTTATTGGATTATGTCAAATATTGTCAACACTTACAAACGTGTAGATTAGGGTAGTCCTCAAATAATATATTTTTGTACCTATTGCAGAAATTGAGTCTTATGAATGGATGAATGAAAAAAGTAAGATTTGGGACCAGCAGAAGTTTATTTTAGAAATTTTTAAAATATTAACTTACTAGAGATTTCAGAGATTTTCAGGTGAGAAATAAATTGATTCAAGAAGTGAATTATTTCAGCTTATGACAAGAACTAAAACTGGGTGAAATTGTGTCCATAGCTGGTGGTACAGTAATGTGCTCAAAAAATGGTTTATTGGACATTAACTCGGAACAAATGTCTTATTTGGAAACATGTACTAAGCAACGTAGTCTTTGGTTTTTTTAGAGCTAGGGTCCATATGATTTTGTCTCTTCTTTAACTTGATCAACATATTTCAATTTCTGACCTAAATTAATGTTTGAAACCCTTCTTTCAATAACTTTATTGGGCCTAAGTGGTAAATTCCATGTTATAGAGAAAGTCTTATTGTACTTCCTGCCACAAAATCAAACATTTTTATCATATTTTAATCATTGAATTATTTTGTTTTAATTCTTTAATTATTATTAACATTTTGAAATAAAAACTGAATTACTTCTGTCGGATTTCAAAATTTTAACATATTATCAATTGGTCTTACATCACCGAGATTCAAGTAAACACTTTTTTTGTACATCGAAGACCACCCTTATTCATATATGGTGTGTTTATTATTTAAGTAACTATGAAACTTAATTCTTTATATTTTGAATAAATAAATTGGTCTTTCTTTATGTTTGCCGACTACACTGGTCTGCATATATTTTTGCTATTTAATTAAACTATACATTTCTTCACTAATTTGGGGTCGCTTCGTACGAATATGCAAACCAAATTTAGAACTAAGTTCTTCTATTCTCGTTATTTGTGGTTGATTGAGTCTTTAGTTTAGAGATAAAAATCATTTCAAAATAATTTTGCACTTGGTATCGTAAACTTCTAACATGCTTCTTTCAAAATCCGCTTTTAAGGATGATGGCTCTAATTGTTTATTAAGATATATCATATTTAAAATAATAAGATCGATACAATATCTATATAGTAGCACGTGAACATCATAGTTCTTGATACTAGCAATATTTTAAAGCAAAGAGGTTAATACGAAATTTTATTTGTATATTCCTATTCAGCAATAGCATTTCTTTAAAAGTCTCACTTAAGTTGAGATTTTGTAGAATAGTGAACTTTCCTAAGCTTACAGAGAAAAAACTTTTATTTCTTAATAATAGATATCAAATGGTAAAGTTATTGAAATAAATACCTAATATAAGCACATAGTCCACATTTGTGAACAATATGTTTGGATCAATCATACATTTGATTATAAATACCAAATCATTTGTTAGAACATGGTTCTATATTGCAAAAATTATCTTTTCTCATAATATTTACCAAAAAATGTATAGGACGGTGGAAATATTTCGCTGACACAAAAATGTAAATTTGTTGATATCAATTCAGTGAAAAGTTGATAAGCAAAGAACTTATGTTTGAAAAGTTGAATGGGAAGTTTCATGTCAACCGGGGTCACCTCCCTGAACAAAAATGTTTTGCATAAAAAAAACGACTGCAGGGGTTGAAATGTCTACATTGAGATGCCGAACGTGGTTTTAGTAAAAAAAAAGAAATTGGCGGCTCAAGATGCCAGTTGATATATCGTCGCCAGAGTTCTCTTTTGCTCCATATGCCGCTTTTTGACATTTTTACTTAAGGCTTGTTCTATAATTTTTGAAACATTATCTTTCTTATATTACTCATCACTATGTATAATCTAGGAAATAGTGAAATTTTTTTTAATGAACATCATTGGTATTTTCACTACCTTAGCTTTTATCCATACTAAGGCGAATTAAAATATTTTTTAGACCCAAGCAAGTTACGTTGACCCACTCGAAAAAAATATCAGGAATACAAAGAATTCGACAAAAACATTTTTCTTCCGGCATCTATGCTAAGCTTTATATTTTATCAATAGTTTGCTGAAATTACAATTTTTATATTATTATTGAGCTTTAAATTGCTTGCAAGCGTAGGTTACATGAAAACGTTCAAAAAAAATTCCATTCCAACTTTTACTGGGCATATTTTTGCGGAGAGTCATTTTCCTTAAAACAGTATAGACTTTTGCTTTGACTTAAAAAAAAGCTGAGGTAACTTTTAAGCCAATCTCAAACCTCACCACTTTGTACTAGCTACATCCATTTCCATCTTTCAACAAAACTGTAGTCCCGCTAGAGATTATAAAGTTAATTAGTCGCTATATTTTAGTCTCTAAATTTGCAAAAACTAAGTGGATTCTTATGTGCTAAAAGGCAATTGAGTGTTTATATCTTAAAATTTTTGAAGCTTTCATAAGAACTATTTTATCGCTAATGTTGCCCCAATGTTAACATCTTTCCCTTCACGTGATGACACTTACTGGATAAGAATTTTTATTTATGCTAACTCCTTTTAACCGTTTAGAACTTAATTTTCTTATCATTTTTTTACTCTATCCCAAAAGTGTTGTACCACGTTCTTGGTGTCACGGCCTAGAGATCTACAGCGGTAGACAAATGCTTCAATTATAATGGAAAAAGTAGATATTTTTGAATGGTTATACACTGAGAAAACGATTTGATTGAATATAACAAACGTATATTTCATATAGAGCAATCAAATATTTATTTGAGTCAAACATATTGTATTTGGATGAATAAGTGGTAAATGTCGATTGAATCAATTTATGTTTAACTCAATTAAATACTAAATTGTATTCAAACATGATCGTTTTCTCAGTGTACAGTGCGTTGGTGCCAAATTTTATATAAATTCAAAAACTTTTCTGGACAACTTATTTAATAAGGCTTACGCTGGGAAGAATCACACACGATATTTTGTAATAAATCATTCTATTATTTATATTGTAATAATATAAAGAACAAAAGACTTAGACAAGAAACTCGTCAATAAAGTTGAGCACACGCATAATAATATTGATTATTTGAAACGCTCAAATTGAACTTACCTCCATAATCCTCTTCGACAAGTGAATAATAACGTTTTATTAATCCAGAATAATTTCGAGAGGTATGATGCGTCTTGAACTCGTCCAATGCAATGACAACAATTTCCGTTGCCATTTCATAGCGCGATGTCATGTTGTTCATTTTTAAGGCTTTTTAAAAATTCGTTTTTCACAAAAAATAATTAAACACTTTTCACCAAAAAAAATCACAAATTTCCACAAAGGAAATGGTGATTTGTAACACTAAAGTATCTTTTTTAATTTTCGTATTATGAACCTTGCATGCTCAATAAAATTCTAGACTTATTAATGTCGAAAATATTAGGTTTTTAGTTTTTTAATCACTCTGTTTCTTATGAAACTTTTAACGGTTTTCAATTTTTCAAAAATTCTTTATAAAATTCGAAAAAATTTCAAAAACTCTACTCGTCGCTGTATTTTTGTTCAATGTACATTTGTTCTTATTATCAAACATAGGTTTTTAGTAGTTGGTTTCGTTTATATTTTTATTATTTTTGTAGTTTTTAGTTACCAAACCGTACCGTATGAATGTTTATGCTCAACTGATTTTAAAACTTCTCGGTATTAACAAGATAAAATAAAAAGTTTTTTTTCTTGGGCCTGCGCTGCGCACATTCAACAGCAAGAGTAGCAGCAGCAGCGACAGCAACAACGATCGTAGCAGCAGCAGCAACAGCAATGAAAACGAAACCGAAGAACAACAGCGCAAAGACAGCAGCCACTGGCAATATTGCCGTCACTACTACCAAAGCAATTACGGCAGCAACAACATCATCATCAATAAGAAATGGCAAAAGACTTTTAAAACAACAACAGATGCGGCTGCAACAATCGCCGCAACATAAATTGGCAACGATCGCGTCTTGAGCAAAACCTGAGCTTTTGCATTTGAGCGAAGCTTTAAGTTCAAGTTTTCCAGTTTTACTGTTGAAACTGCAACTTGACAAATACATTTCCATGTGTTAAGGGTAACACCAATATAAAGGCGTTAATAGGAATCCTTGTTGGTGTGAAAGCTTTAAGCTGATTTGTTGCAATCACAAGCTTTTGGTGTAGAATAAGTCATAAAATTAATTTTGTTGTTGTTATTTTTGTTGTTATTTTTGAATCAATTAAAGCTGACATTTTGAACGTGGCTTAAAGGGAACTTCCGTTTTATGAGCTTAGCATTAATGGTATCTTTATGTTGGTGCGGTTTTTACCGGCATTTTTTTTGCTTTTGCTTGTTGTCAGGGTTATTATTTGTTGTTGTTTTTATTTTAACTTTTATGACGTGGTCTATAAACGTTATTTTTCACACTTTTACATACATACATATGTAAATAGTTTTGTTTCTTTCCATGCAAGAGTTTGATGACTTTGCTTTTTGGTTGATTTTTTTTTGACCTTCTGTTTTCTTATTTTATTGCCTTAAATATATTCAAACAAATAAATATTCTTTGCCGTCATATGGAAATTTTGTTGCATTTGTTAGATCTGTTGCAGGAAAATCATAACCTCAGTTTTGCTTCAATAAAAATTTCTGATATTAATGGCAGGGTCATGCGATGGTGTTACCCTTGGGGGGGACTTTATCAAATTTCGCAAAAAGAAAGGAATCATAAATGGCGCACTATCATTAAATTAATGAATTTAAAATAAAATTTCTACTATATAAAATTGATTGTATCACATTTTCCCATTTGTCCTTCATAAGATTCAAACATTTTTATTTAATCTTTTATCCATGGAACATTGTGGGTCTTCAGCGGAAGTCAGAAAGGTTCAAGAGCTTAAGGACAAGAAGTCAAGTTAAAAAAAAACTCAAAACGCCAAACCTTGATACCTATGACAGTTTTGAAATGTTGCACTGGAATCTAAACAGGCTTTGTTTAACATCTACCAAATGTGGGCGGGGTTTAATAACGGGGCTTGTCGCTTTTCACACAACAAAAACACTTAAAAATATATAGTTTCGCACCTATACCTGTCGCAAACTACAAATCTGAAAATGTGGGCGTGTTTTAACAATAGGATGTAGCACCTCTCATACAATTTTGGGATGTCTTGGCACCTGCAGTTGTGAAGTTTCAAAAATAGATGTATGTTTTATAATATTTATTTTATCATATTGTTTGCATCAAGAACATTGAAAATTTTAAACGGTATTGGACCACAGAAATATATAAAACGCTATAGCTGCTATAGTTGCAAAATTTGACACCATATACTTAAAAAGTTCACCTACTTAAGTACCTCGAAAAATGTTGATGGGTTTGGGTGCGTGGTGCTCTGAGAAAACAGCGAGTATTGCATAATTATAAGGTAACAGTAATGTAAATTTTTACTGAATCAAGCTTGAATCAAAATGAATCATAATGAATCAAGCTTTCAAATGTTTCATAGTCAGGAAGCTCAGAAAATTCTAAAAACTTAAGATTAAAGTCCTCCTGGAGAAGGAGAGGGGGGGGTTTGAATACTCTTCTCTTGAATGTGAGTTATTCATCACGCATAGTTTTTGAAAAAATGGTGTTGGAATCCCCGAAAAAATGCGTTTTTCGACATTTTAAATATGTTTGGGCACTAAATCCCAGATCATAGAACCCTCCAAAATGTATCGAGCTTGTCATTTCTGCTTTCGAGCATAATAAGCCAAAAGCTAATCGTATCTGACCTTGAAGTCGTGGGAAACACAGAGCCGAAAGTTTTGTGGCTGAATGATCTTTCGTTTATGAATATTGAGGATCACAATTTAAGAATTATTTGTACGCCAATTTATTCAGGGTTTGTTCGTTGCTGGCCATACAAACTATTTCCAATCTGGGGTCCGATTAGAAACTCGTCAAGGATGAACACAGGGCTTCAAGGTATGATTATTGGGGAAAAAATGAGAAATGAAAAGTTTCAATTTGAAATATTTTGGACGGCTCTAGAACTGGGCATAGTGCCCTCCTTACGGCAAGTTTTTACCATTGCCATATATCTCGCAAATCCAAAGACATCATAAGTCGCATACATTTTATCATTTGCTTGATTTAACAATGGAATAAAGATTTAATTAAAATTTAAAAGCTAATTTAACATAATTTTTATAAAATTTATAAGAGGCGATTTAAATCTACAAAAGCAATACCTACTAACAACTATGTTGATGCAGGTACAATATTAATTTTCTTAATTTGACATTTTTTCAAATAAACAATTATATAGCAGATACGATCTTATTAATTCTTTTGACTAAATCGTTAGAGCCACTGTTTCTTTCCAAAGCTATCAGCATTATGATTAATGTCATCATTACTGATAAAAATATTAATCATGGATTTGAATTTGCATGTGCCCAAAGTCAAAGTGAGACAAGACCACCGACAGCTCTTATGCAGAAACTCAAATTTTGTCATTGGTCAGAAGAAAAAAACTGGAGCTAAACAAATATTGATGCAAGATGCTATTTGCGATGACAGCATAGATAATACAAACTGGCCAAGCGAAAATACTTCCGCTAATAAAGAGACTCAGTCAGTCATCAATGAAAGATGCAAAATCTAAAACGAATTCTTCAGTGTTAATCCGCGTTTGACTTGTAACCTAGACCTAGACCGTGAAACGTAAATATTCGCTAATTTCTAACATAATCATAAGATATGCAAAATAATAAATATTAGCGCTGTGAAAAGACCAGGCTTTGTGATGTCTTCTCTTTTTTGTTACCATAAATATTAACGCAAAAGAGCTGTTAATGTAGTAAAACAACAGTTAATGATATGTATGTACAAAAGGAATTAGATGATTAATAGACAAAGTTAAGGCATACGAAGATAAAATTGAAAAATAAAACAATGTGTACAAATAAATATCAAATGTAGGGAGTTTTTAAAGACTGGCATATTTTCCCCATATAGCACAATGTAGTTATATATATTTTTTGTTAAATAATAATAATTTTTATGCTTGGAACAATGCCAACATCTTAAACAACAAAAAATTATTAAATAAACCTCAGTTTAACTTTGTTCTCTTTAATTTGTCAATTTTATGCTAATAAAATATTTATACAAATTACATGCAAGACAGTAACAACAACAAGAATTAACGTTCTATTAA